>APFE030516032.1:180720-353526 GCA_000404065.3 Pinus taeda
TTGGCAGATTCCTAGATAGGTAGAGAAGCAAGGGTGCTCAACAGCTTAATCTGAGCCCCTGGATGAAATAAGTGTAGATGTAGATAGGAGGACAGAAAAAGAAAAAGCTAAAAAGCTGGGTCTACAAGTCTAAGTGCACCCAAACCAAAAAGAAGAGAAAATGCTAGGTAAGTAGGCTGGGTAGGTAGTTGTGAGGTTGCAGAATGTTGATTTGTGATCAATTCTATGTTTTCAAGTGTCATATCTATTCAGATCACAATTATCAGGAAGTGGCCATTTGGTGGACTCAAGCGTGGCATGTCTAACTCCCCCTTCCTCCTCCTTCCCCAAATCATTCACTAACTTCCCAAAGAGGTCAAGATCTACTTGATATCTCTTAGTTTCATCATTTTCATGTCAATTGCCTTGGTAAAGATCTGCTTTGCCCAAGGAATATTCATACTCCCGTTATGAATCATTCTTCCCCTTAATAGCCTAAGATTCACATACTTAGTGCTTTCTTATCACCTGTCATATTAACTACTAACTTTTACTATGTAGCGCCCTATCTATCTCCCCTTCCCCTAGTAAAAACTATGTTTATAACTCCCCTATATACTTATCCCATCCCCCTGGTTGAAAAATAACCATAAAGTTCACTTGGGAATTGCTAAGTTTATCTGGAACTTAGTAACAACCCTCCTTTTGTCTCAAAAAGCCGTCTTCCAATGCAAAGGACCCCTTCCTGTGCATTAAGTCTCCCCTCCAAAGTATAAAAAAGTCTTTGTAATTCCCTTGGACTCATTCCATGGCATAAATTCCTCCTTCCATTGCACAAAACCTGTGCCCTGCCCCTTTTTCCTAAAGTCCTGCCTGTAAATAAATTAACTCCGCTCAGATTTAAACTCAAACCCACTTTCCTAATGTTATTCCACCACCAAATTAAATATTGAAAAAATTTGGCGCACGAGCCCCGTCCCTTATCCATCCGTCGTCTCGCCGGATCCGCCAGTCGTCAGATCTGCAGTGCCCGTGATATATGGTGGGCGGGTCTTTTCATGCCCCAAGCTGTCGAAGGTTAGCACCTGGGAGATCGACGGTTTTACCGTCGTACTCTCGCCACACGTCGCCCTCCCGGCTGTGGTGGAGCCCCCCTGCCAATATTGCCCAGGCGCAAAAGAAGTGCGCCACAAACTGGAAACCGCCCTCCCCTTGTGTGACATGAGCGCCACGTCACCCCCCAAGTTGTCGTCATCTCACCCCTTCCTGCCTACATCGGCCTGCTACCGTATTGCCATGTCATTGCTCCGCCGTACTGCCACATCACCCTGCTGACGTCAAAATACTGATGTCATCACCGTACAAGAGGGTCCCACTGATGATGTCATCCACCGTACAGCTGACGTCAGCAGCTGAAAAAATACGTGCAAGTGCAAAATTGACGCTTCGGAGGCCTAGAATGAAATTCTGAGGCAGTTTTCGATGCACTTAGCGCTAATCGCGCATCGCTATGGGAAATGGGCCAAATTGGGGAATCTTTGGGGAACCTTTTGATTCCTCAGCCATTTTTGCACCGAAAAGAGCAGAAAAGGCCCGATTTTGTAGATTTTAGCGTATCAAAAGAAAGAGAGAGGTCCGGTTCAAGTATCAAAGTGTATTAGAGCAAAAGCGAAGCCAAACTTAATGTTAAAGAGTATCAGGATGCGGAAAAGTGTATCAATAAAGATCTGTTAGTGGCCTAAAGCAGGAAAACATTTAAGAACCCTCCATCAAAGTCAACAAAACAGTAAAGGCAATCAAAGAAACCTCAAATCACACTTACTGCACATCAAAGTCACATGAGATCAGTGGACCAAAAGTCAAAGCACAGTTATTGCAGAACCACTGCACCAGGTCACCAATGACACCATATTAACTCATTTTGATCCAGCTCCCTCTGGCGCATCCCAAAGGATATTTACTTGCATTTAATTTCATCATAAGTTTAGTTTTAAAATCTTTTCCCGCATACCTGTTTAGGTCAGCTGTAATAAATACTTTTGGATATTTTACCTATAAAGACTACCCTGAACAATGTAATGAGGGTTGGTTTATGTTGGTTGGATGTTTTGTTTAAGCAGAGGCTCGCACTGTATATTTGATAATTTCTATAATCAAAGATTGCTTACGAGCTTGGAGAATGAATTGTGTACTGTGTTTAACGGTTGAAGAGTGACTATGGAATTCTTGTGTTGGTATATGACTCAATAAGTGCTTTGTACCTCTGTTTTTCCATTCATACATCATTATCTAAACAACAGAAAAAAATATTAGCTTAGAACTTGTTTAATTGCACTCTATTCTCAATTTCTGTTGTTTCTTTATGTTTTTCATCTGTTTTAGGCATAAATATGAATTCCACCTAGCTCATATTTGCCCTCATACACCATGTATGACAATTATCCAGGGATTCTTAACTGCCCCTAGATAGAACTCATTTTCCTTCCCTCTATTAAGCTGATTGAGAGATTCTTAATTGCCTCTCATTCCTTACATTTCACTCCATCTCTTTAACTTGAAGGTTGTTTCATGTGCAGCTACCTTGCTCCATATTCCTCTTGTGATCAAAAAAGCCTACCTGTGGTCCTACTCCTTGACTCCATGCCCAATGGTTTGAAACTTATCACTGTATGCGTGCCTCTCTGCTTCAAATCATCTTCCTTCCATTCAAACACCATCCAAACCTAAACAAAACCCACTCAACCCAATAACTAGCCTAAAATCATCATCAACAAAGCTAAATAACCAAGACAGAGCCCTCTCTGATTACAGGTGGGCTAGAACCTGTAATCCAAAGATTGGTTTGTGGTTACCTCGGCCGTATCCCTTCAGGAGCTTAGGGACAACCTGAGTGATAACACTTACATTATTGTAATAAGTTTTTTCAAAATTTATATTATATATATTTTTATTTAATTTCACTTGTTCTTGTTAAATTTTTATCAAAGCACTTATGTTATTAGTTTATTGTCAGTGTAAATTGAATCTTAATTGTATTTACTATGGAGTCTAGTTTATTTTATAAACATATTTATCTTTTATAATGATTAATATTATTTGTATGGTTAGGTGAGGAGGTGGTTTGACCTAGAGTAGGGTTAATGAAAGGAAAAGGGGAATAGTGTTAAGATGCTAAAGGGCAGAGCATGAAAGCGTCCTACTTATATTCACAACATACGCATCAAAGCATGTTGGTTGTGATTTTATTATTATAAGTGAAAGTTCCATTCATATATACACCATTAACAACCACTAGCCCCAATAGTGGAACATTACAGTCAAGAACACTTACTCCTCCAAAGAAGTATACTCGCTCTATGCTATGGAGAAACCAATGTTTCAATTAAGCCTAGCCAAAAACTTGGCTCCCAAAAGCCCATTGCATGAGTTATAAGATTATGTTTTTAACAAGAGGGGGATGACTCTTTGACTCCCCTTTCTCGCCTTTGGACTACCCTCATGAATCTTCAACTTATTTATAAAATAACACATTACGTTACATGATGAATTTTATAATTCCAATATTGACACTTGGAATTTTATTCACAATATAATTACGAATAATATTAAATTTTAAACTTGTACCCATATAAGACAAAACAGGGTATGATTACTTTGGAGTAAATAGTTATATCATCTAAATAGATTACCACTTATTTGTTTACCAAACCTTTGAAAGCTATGTCCATGGCTCTTTGAAACATTTCATTAGTATTGATTAATCCAAATGGCATCTTCTAATAGGCATAGGTGCCCCATTTTGTACTAAATGTAGTCTTTATATGGTCATCTTGATGTACTAGAATCTAATTATAACCTGAAAATCCATCAACGAAAGACATTGGTTCTGAGCCTGCAACTGATTGCAATATATGTTCCATAGGAGGCAACAGAAACTTTTCCTTCTAACAAGATTTGTTGAGATTGTAGAAGTCTATACATATTCGAATATCACCATTCTCTTTTCTAACTAGGAGAAGGAGAAGTTTGGAGACCCACTTGGAATGTCTAACAGGGAAAATAATCTTAGCTTTTAGTAGTTCATTCAATTCAATTTCAATCTGATTTTCTAAATTGGGATGAATCATTCTCAATTTCTATTGAACAGGTTTTTCATCAGATGTCATGGGGATGGTATGTTGAATTATAGTAGTGTCGTATGTTTTAAGATCTTCATAGTTCCAAGCAAATACATTCTTATATTTCTTCAATAAATGTATGAAGGCTAATTTTTCATCTGATGTAAGACCAAGGCCTAAATTGATATGTTTAGGTTTAAGGTCAGTTCCAAGATTTAATAATTCAAGCCTCAAATTTGAACTTTGAATTTTTGAGTTGGTGGGTGTTGGGAATGGGTTCCCACGAGGACAATTTTGGGGCTAAAAGCCCATCTTTTGGGACAAATTTTGTAATAAAGTTGTAAAGCCTCCGCATTATGTTGTCGCAAAGTGCGAAGGTGTCAACAGTCATAAAGGGTTGTCCGCCCTTATTTTATAAAATGTAAAGTCTACTGTAAATATCCACCCATGGTCTGCAGACCATGGGATTGTATAAAAAAGAGATAAGTAAGTAAAATCTAAGTGAAGTCAGTTCGTAGAAAAGTTTTGGAGTCTTGGTAGAGAAGTCCAAGTGTTTCAGATCTTAGCATAGGTAGAGGCTCTGTAGCTAAGTGCATAGACTCCTAGGGTGGAAGTCCACAACACAGTGCACAAACCCCTGCAATTGTGTGCGCAAGGCAAATAGAGCGTGTATTAAACTGACGATATCAATAAAGAGAAGTATTCTACGAATTATGTGTATTTATTTCTTGTTACTTCATCTGGTCATATTATGTTTTGGATTTAAATTACAATGTTTATGTGATGCGCGAATACATGTGATTATGTTGGTTAATTAAACATAGGTAATAATATCAGTTTATGCGGCGCTAACTGTGATTGTTTAGTAAGATAAGTAAAAAACTTAAGATAACTTGGGAACATATACAATACATTGCCATAGTAGCATGAAAGTGCCTAGATCATGGGTTAAGGCTATGTGAAGGTCAATCGTACACCTTCGCGGAGGTACTAGAGGATGGAATAAAGGGGTTGACTGACAGAGCCCTAAAGCTTATTGATTTGCATGAAAGTGGGAACAAAGGGTATAAACTAACATCACGAACATCTCAAGGTACAGAAACTTGGTTCTAGCATCCCCTCATACTATTTCAGGCAAGACTTTGGTCAATGCTCTATGGGCTGATGTCGAAAGGGCCAGTAGTGTATGGATTTGTTTGGCTAACTAACGCTGAACCTAGTTTAAGCCCCATGAAGCCAACAAATGATTTCGTTATTGGGATCGGAAACTACATGAGATATGTGTGATGGCGTATCACTAGAATCTAACTAAGAAAGAGATCGAAGACTAGTTGGATAGGAAGATCCACAAATTCGCGGCACAAGAGAAGATAAATCCACAGCTGACAAAGGAATAGTCGATGGACAGGTACTTGTATATAGAAATCCACGAGAACTTTTTCTATTCCATTTCGGTTGAGTTATACAAGTGGATTGCAAATCTAGTAGATAGCCAAGGAAGGTGGAGACTTAACAGTCCTATTGTTTGGACCTTGGAGTTAGCACAGAGACTAGAAACCTTTAAGGATAAGATCGCTCATGCTATCGATCATTGGCTTGATCACATCATAGGAGGATTTGTGATAGAATTTGCAGTCGATACCTCTGTTAGTTACAATGAGGCGGAACGATGCTTTTTCAAAGGTCCATGAGGTAAGTAGTTGAAGTCTTTAAAAACCTGGATTAAGATGCTATTGTGTGAAAAATGGGTTATGCAGCTACCTTGATGTTTGGAGCTATGAGAAGTGGAAAGACTTACAGAAATGAAGGAAGAAAGGGTCCTGGATATAGCCCACTTATCTCACCACCATTGGGTGATGAAGAGGGAGTAGCATAGGCTTCAGCACGAAGTGCAGTTCAATTAATAAGATAGGGATTCCCGTGATTTCCACCTCCACCTACACCACCTCCAACTTCACCACCATCACCTCTGACTTCACCCATACCACCATCACCTCCACTGTAGTTCAACATGGAAAACTTAGTGAAGCTGCCTATGTTTAAGGGCTTGGCAAATGAGGACGCAAACCAGTTTTGGTTCATCCTGAAAGCTATATGGGAATCTCAAGGCGTTACAGATGATCAAATGAAGAAGGCAACATTGGTTATCACTTTGCAAGATCGTGCACTAACATGGTACATCAAGTACTCTAATGATAACCCAAATGCTAGGTTGGTAGATATCTAGACTGTGCTAAATAAAGAGTTCAATAGGCCTAAATCTAACACATAGTCGATTGTGGGGTTCAAGGAAATTGCAATGAAACTAGGTTAAACACCTTGGGAATTGGATCAAAGATTGAAGTGCAAAATCTGTAAAGCCAATTTGAACTTAACAGATGGACAACACCGCGAATGGTTTGTGGCTTCGCTCCTACCTCACCTTGGAGATTTCCATAAGACTACATTAAACACCAATGCAAGATTCAAATTTAGGGGTTGAGTAGATCCATGCATAGTTGCAAAATCTTTGCCTTGAAATGAAAAGTTTGAAGTGGGACAAAATAGTTCGACCGGAGGTGCGCAAAGAGATATGGTGCTTTAAATGTAAAGGTCAGGGGCATGACAAAGACCACTGCCCGGTCGTTATGAACTATATTATAGGAGGAGGATCGATGCCTTTGAGGTCAGAAGCCCAAGCAGGACTGAGAGAGGGGCCTACGTTGTGGTGCACTATATGTCAAGTAGCAGGGAAACATACGACAGATAACTGTCATTTCCTACAGAAGTTTCTACAAACATCGCAACAATTGTTCTACAACTTATGTAGGTCGGTGAGGCATGATGAGAGAAACTACCGAAGTTATGAATTGATGATGGATAGAACGCCTACCTATAGGGTTTAGGCAGAAATATGACCCCCTGACTAGAGCACTGGGATGGTGTGAATAGGCTTTTAGGGGCACGGACAAGGCCAAGGCGGAGGAGGACCTAGAAGTGGTCAAAGACAGCTAATCTATTACAATTGTGGAGGACCAGGGAACTATGCCCATGAATGCACTAACCCAACACATCCGTTGTGAAAATATTATACTCAGTTTGATCATGAGACAAAGGATTGTCCTACATTGATAGCAAGGATACGTGGCAAAGGGGTGTTTCCACCGCAGCCGACTCAGAACCTACAGATGATGAGGTCTGAGCGTCGCGAGGAGGATCCGAATGTGAATATAGTGCTCTGAAGTGGAACTGCAATGGGTGATGATAAGGATAAACAACCCAAAGATAGGCATGGGTTAGCAAAGCTCTAGTGAAGGAGGCTAAATTTGATTTGGAGTTCGCACGCAAAACGTTCATGGAAGTAAAGAAGAGCTTCATTGAGACCTCTACCTCAGGGAGCGGGGATAAGCCTGATCAGGAAATGGACCCTTCTACGCTTACAACTGATCCAGGTGGATGTTGGTGGCCACTCACCTATCCCATTTGGAGCGCCACAATTGTCTCTTTTAGCTTTTCAGTTTCCTAAATTGTAGCGCAGTTTAATATTTTTAGTAGTTTTTCAAGTCCTAAACTTCCAGAGCTGTTTTGACGCCCTAAACAACGTTTTTTTGGAAATATTGGGGCAACATGGGTCCATGGACTGATTCTTCCCTTCCCAAAGTTGTATTGCTCGGATAGATCTTTCTAACGAGCTATTGTACACATCAAACGAAGATCGTATCCCAAAGTTACAACCCCGGGAAGTTGATGTACCAATTTACCCAAACGGGGCCCACAGTTTGGTGTTTCATCTTCTAGGGTTAGGTTTTGGAATGTTAAGGGTTTTCCATTATTTATCAACAATAAATAGGCCTTCAAGCCTCATTGTAAGATAGTTTAGAGGCATGTAGCCATCACATCTCTTGTCAAAGATAAGCTACCATCGCCCTAGCTGGTTTATTTCCATTTATGGTCGTAAGCATATTTCACTATTCTCCATTAATGAAATGAGGCATTGTTTCTACTGCATCTTTGTGTATATGGTTATCCCTATATTTTGTTGCATTCCTATTTAAATCTGGATCAGTGGTATGAGATCGGTCTAGTTTTTCTTTGTTTTTCTTTGCATGTCCCCAACGAGGTCGGGATATAAGCAGTTAGGGCTTGAACTGGTCGAACCTTTGCAAGACCAGCCTCACAAAACCAGACGGCCTCCCATGGTGGATGAAAAGAAATATGAGGGGGTAGGAGATCCTATCAAAATCTTGCTCGAAGAAGCCCTCGAGCAACAACAAAACGCGATGATGGACAACTTTGCCCATATTATTCAATGGCTACCCAGAGGCGACAAATTGGCTTCCAACAGCTACTCTGGAAACACCACATTATTTAAGGTACAAGTTAATTTTGAAATCCCCATCTTTGAGGGTTGCATAGATGTAGATGCCATAGATAAATGGTTAAATCTGCTAGAAGGATATTTTTCTGTTCATGAATTTTCGAGTCGAGAAAATATTGTTTTCGCTCTTCTTAAAGTAGCCCCCCACGTTAAGGACTGGTGGGAAACCTACTGCAAGCAGAAGGACGAAAGCACAGGCTCACTATTTTCAGCCGCACCCACTTGGGATTCATTTAGAGATGCCATCAAGGAGCAGTACTACCCTATCAAAAGCTATGAGGACAAATACATCAAATGGACCACACTGCGCCAGGGACGAGACCAAGATGTGCCAGAGCTCACAAACATTTTTCATACCCTTCGCACACAGTTGGGTATCAAAGATCCTGAGATGCATCTGGTACTCAAATACCACGGGTGCCTACATAGATAAATCCTAGAATAAATGGAGTTCCTGAACATCTCCTCGCTCGGCACAGCATACTGATACGCTGTCAAAATCGAGAAAAAGTTCAAATAGAAGAAGAGAGACTTTGGATCTACAAATCCGAAGCCCAAAGGACAAAGCCAAGGTGGGGTGACCAAAGACAATCCATCGAAGCCGCAAGAAAAGAACAATGCCATGAAGCTGAAGAAGGACACAGGAAAGTGGTGTGAGTTCCACAAGAGTCCCACTCATAACACAAGTGAGTGTCAAACCAAGCAGTCACTGGTGGCTGAGTTGAAGGCTTCTGAATCAGATGCATGTTCCGACCCTAAGCCAGAACCTGACAAGGGAAATGGCAATGGGAAGCAAATCATTGATCTGGATGCCAACGCCACTATTGCCACCACCATGATCCAGAAGAATGAGTCCGAAGACCCAGAGGAGGGGGAGTGCCTTTTCCACTCACAAATGTGGTGAAGGGTTCGCCGCTGCAATTCATTGTCAATAGTGGTAGCCAAAAGAACCTCATTTCAGCAGAGATTTTGAAGTGGTTGGGCCTACTAACTACACCACATCCACAACTGTACAGTATTGGGTGGCTTCATGAAGGAAGAGATCTCAAAGTTCGCCAGCAGTGTCGACTTCCCTACAACATCAAGCCTTTCACAGACAAGGTATTGTGTGATGTTACACCTATGGATGTTTGTGATGTATTATTAGGCCAGCCATACTTGTGGAGGTGACATGCTGTGTATGAGTCAAGGCCTCATGCTGTCATTATTTCTTTGAATAATTCATTATAGAGGATACTAGAGGTAGCCCCACCTACCGCTCATTCTTTGATCACTGCTAAGAAAGGCAGCAAGCTCATCTCACAGACTAGGAAATTTATTTTCTATCTGGTTCACTCCCAAAGTAAGGGGAAGGTTGTTGCCACATCCATGACCCCCGTGAAGGGTTCCTCCACGCAGCAGCAGCAACAAAGGGATACGGTCATGACAGAACACAGGAACAACTTCTCCTCACTCATAGGGATACCACACAAGTTTTAGGTGGGTGACAAAGTTTGGTTACATCTGCAAAAAGAACGCCTTACCAGAACCCATCAAAAACTCAGACCACTCCGACATGGTCCTTACACCAGTACAAAGGCTACGAGCAGCAATGTTTTGAAGCACAACATTCCTCCATTCCTTTGCTTGCACTGAGTGTTCAATGTGGAATGTCATCAACCATGCTTCCCACCATTACTGGACACATCAGAGATTGCAGAACATCTCACCAGAGACCTAGCTCAACAGAAGCTTCCTCATCTCAGGGGGAAACTCAATGCAATGGGGACCGTTACTTCCTAAGGGGGGAGGAATGATCCAGGTGGATGGTGGCCACCCACCTATCCCATTTGGACCCCCACAATTGTCTCTTTCATCTTTTTAGTTTCCTAAATTGTAGCGTAGTTTACTATTTTTAGCAGTTTTTCGGGTCCTAAACTTCTAGAGTCATTTTAAGGCCCTAAATGACATTTTTTGGGAAATCTAGGGGCAACATGGGTCCATAGACTGATGTTGCCCTTCCCAAAGTTGTAGTGCTCAGATAGATCTTTCTAACGAGCTATTGTACGTGTCAAACAAAGATCGTATGCCAAAGTTATGACCCTGGGAAGTTGATGTACAAATTTAACAAAATAGGGCCCACAGTTTGGCGTTTCATCTTCTAGGGTTAGGCTTTGGAATGTTAAAGGTTTTCCATTGTTTCTTAACAATAAATAGGCCTTCGAGCCTCATTGTAACATAGTTCAAAGGCATGTAGCTACCACATCTCTTCTCAGAGATAAGCTACCATTGCCCTAGCTAGTTTATTTCCATTTCTGGTTGTAAGCATATTTCAGTATTTTCCATTATTGAAATGAGGCATTATTTCCGCTGCATCTTTGTGTATATAGTTATCTCTGTATTTTTTTTGCATTCCTATTTAAAGTTGGATCAACGACCTTTCTAGAGACTTGCATGAAGCTGATGCGCGATAGAAGGACTGTGAAGGGATTACATGAACTTATAAATAGATGCACCGGAAACACTCCGGGTGAATCACACACTGTACGAAGATTGGTAAGCATAAAGCAAGGATAGGACGAGAGATGAGGTTGACCGCGTAGATAGGAGAATATGAAATGGATCAGGTGATTTTGGATCTGGGGTCATACGTGAACGTTTTAGCAAAGCAAACTTGGGAGAGGATGGGAAGACCCATGCTGTAATGGTCTTCGATTCCGTTAAGGATGGCGAATCAGTAGAAGATCATCCCCATGGGATGGATGCAATGAGTAACTGTAGATATTGAAGATGAGAGCACATTGGCTGACTTTTAAGTGATGGAAATTGTGGATGACAACAACTCCTACCCTTCATTTCCTGGAATTAATTGGGTTACTGACATGAAAATGGTAATCAACCTTAAGAAGCGAAATATGATATTTGAAAAGAAATCACTTCATGTAATAGTACCCCTAGATCCTGTTGAAGGGTCTCACTATACTGAATTAGTTCGCGATTACGAGAGCAATGACGATTTGCACTGCATATATAAGATAATAGTGCAAGACTAATATTGGGTGAATCCAATAGTGGATGGACGAATTACATGGGATTGTGAGAGTTCCTCCACCTCAAACTCTGATGACGAATTAGAGCACTAGCAGAATCGGCTACAGGAAGTAACCATGTTGAGCTATAACATGATGACCTAGTGGTTGCGCTGTGTATAATTAGAGGTAAGAAATATGCGAACTTACGATGGCCTAAATGATGTAGATGTACTTTTGGATGCATTTGAGAGAGAGGTACAGAAAAGCAACGTTTCCATGCTTTGGACTGGGCACTGCGTGCTAAACCCGTAAGACGGTAGGGCATGCACAAGGGTAACTTTGATGATTGGCGTGAGTGCAGGAGGATGATGAGAACATGCATTGGGAAGCCAAAGATACGAATGACAGACAAATATGATAGGAAGGATGATCCGTGCGCACACTTGGCCAAATGGGCTAAGGCTTATGGAGCGAAGCCCCAACTTGAATGGGTGCACTTGTTCTGTCCCACCTTGGATGTCATCCCGATGAACTGGTACTTGGAAACAAAGCTCTGCCATGGTATAGGTGAATGGGATGTTCTGCGTGAAGGATTCATAATGACATTCAACTTTGGAGACGGGTTTGACTGTATTGACGAAGCAGTACAAAAAGTTAAAGCAACAATCTTTAGGATACCGCAAGATCCTTTAGATCTGATCCAACCTGATTGGACTACTCAGCTGAGCCACGCACTTGAATGCCGTAATGTGACTGCTGAAGAAGAAGACGAGGATCCATGAAATATTAATATCCCTGAAACTGAGGGTCACCACAAGGTTGAGGTTCGCAGATTGAGAGTCCTGATATAACCACACTACTAAAAACAAAACAGGCGGTAAATATTGGTACGGAGGCGGAGCCTAAATTTGCGAAGATTGGATATTACTGGGATGACATGATGGTAGATAAGGTCACCAAATTTCTCTGCGAATACCAAGATTTGTTCCCTACCAAGTTTACGGAGCTGAAGGGGATAATAGGAGACCTGGGAATTATGAAGATCACATTAAAACCTGACGGGAAGCTGGTTAAGAAAATACCTTACCATCTCAATCTAAAGTATAAGGATAAGGTCTGCTTAGAGCTAGAGAAGATGCTTGCAACAGGCATCATTGAGCCCGGAGAAGAATCTGATTGGGAAAGCCTAATGGTGGTACAGGAAAAGAAGCAGAAGGATGAAATAATGATATGCATAGATCTGAAAAAGTTGAATGACGCTTGTGTACATGATCCTTTCCTGACTTCATTCACTAATGATGTATTGGATCATGTAGGTGGATAGGAAGCATACTCCTTCACTAATGGGTTCTCTGGGTACCATTAGATCAAAATCGCACCTGAGGATAGAAGCAAAGAATACCTTCACGATTGAGTGGGGATTTTTTCAGTACACTATAATTCCTTTCGGATTGAAGAATGCGCCTGCGATTTTTCCGTGCATAGTTGTTGTTGCATTCAAATATTTCATTCATGACTTTCTAGAGGTGTACTTTGATGACTGGATTGTGTTTGGATTGATAAAACAACATGTGGAAAGTCACCTAATTATAGATACTTGTCAAAGATACCAGATGACACTAAATCTAAAGAAATACCTATTTTGTGTTCCTTTGGGACTTTTCTGGGTCATGTGGTTTGTAGACAAGGAATGATGGTAGATCTCGTGAAGATCACAGTAATAATTAACTTGGAGGCACCGAGGAGTGTGAAACAGTTGCGCGCAACCTTAGGACATACTAGGTATTACAGAAAGTTTATCAAGGGTTATGCCTAGATCACCACACCTATGGAGAAGTTGTTGAAAAAGGATGTCACGTTCTGTTGGAACGAGGACTGTTAGAATATATTGGATGTATTGAAAGGAAAAATGGTCACCATGCCAATTTTAGTCTTCCCGTTTTGGAAGAAGGAGTTTCACGTACATGTAGATGCGTCATGTATAGCACTGGGATCAGTACTAACACAAGCTAGTGGAGGATAATTGGACCATCCTATAGCATTTGCAAGCATGAGGTTATCCAAGGATGAGAAGAACTATTCCACCACTAAGCATGAAGGGTTAGCCATGGTATATGTGCTCCAGAAGTTTAGAAACTATTTGTTGAGTGGACATTTTAAGATGTATACGAATCATTCTGTGTTGGAATACCTGGTCAATAAGCCTGTGTTGAGGGAGAGAATCTGTAGGTGGTTGTTATTGTTCCAGGAGTATGATTTTGAAGTTATTTTGAAGCCTAGACCACTGAATGCAGGACCAAACCATCTGTCATGCATCAAAACAAGGGAAGAGCCCACTAATTTGGAAGAGGGATTGCCTGACGCACAACTATTTGCAGTGTGTGTCACGGATGGTCACCTTGAAGACATCATACACTTCCTAATGACAGGAACTACCCCGGAAGGTTATACCATCTAGTAGAAGGAGTTAGTGGTGTGCATGAAAGACTTTTCTTTCACTGTTGGGCATTTGTACAAAATGTGGTCTGATGAAGTATTACGACGATATGTACCGGAGTTTGAAAGGAGAAGTGTCTTCTCAGACACTCATGGGGGCAGCACAAGAGGCCATTATGCAGGAAGAACGACCTCACAGAAGATCCTACGTGCAGGGTTGTGGTGCCCAACCCTCCATCAGGATTCAAAATCTTACTTCAAGACGTGTGATGTGTGTCAAAGGAATGGAAGGCCATCGCACAGAGATGAGCTACCTCTGAACCCACACATAACATGACAAACGTTTTCGAAATGGACGATAGATTTTGTGGGACACATTCATCCCCAAGGGAAGAAGATGGGAGCGCGGTACATTATCACCGTGACTGAGTATTTGAATCGATGGGTAGAGGCATAGTTTATGAAATACTGTATAGGAAAAACCACTGCGAAGTTCCTCTTTGAGTATGTATTGACGCAATTTGGGTGTCCAAATATTTTGATGAGTGATTGCGTTACGCACTTTCTAAATGAAGCAATTAGTGCACTAATAGAAGAACTTCAGGTATATCACCAGAAAAGCACGACTTATCACCCACAGGCTAATGGGATGGTGGAAGCATTCAATAAGGTGCTGGAAAATGCGCTAAACAATGTTTGCAACACTCAGTGAAGTGGTTGGGACCTGCGCATACCCGCAGTACTATGGGCCTGTCAGACAACATGCAAAAAGTTGACTAGACAGACACCCTTTAGGCTAGTATATGGTGTTGAAGCAGTGATGCCCATGGAATACGTTATACTTAGTTTGTGTATAGCAACACTCATTGGTATGACAGATCGCAAAGCCCTGTAAGAGAGGCTTGTGCAGCTTGTTGAGCTTGAGGAAGAGAGATTTCTAGATGGATTTCGCCAACAGGTCCAAAAGCAATGCGAAAAAGCATGGCATGATCAGCACATTAAGCTGCACACCTTTAAGGTAAATGATCTGGTTTTGTTATATGACAGAAAGTTTGATAAATTTCTAGGGAAGTTCATAATGCATTGGCTAGTGCCCTATGTTATTAAGGATATTACCAATGGTGGAACAGTTCAGTTGGTTAAATTGAATGGAGATCCCTTCCCAGGAAAGGTGAATGGAATCCGATTGAAGCCATACACAGGTGATCTGACTAGGTGACTATATGAGGGTAGCATAGTCTTAGCACTCCAGGTAGCTAAAAGGATGTGCTAGACTATAAACTACACTGCCCAAGTTGGGGGACTACGTGATTGGAGGATTGGGCGGAGTGAGGAAATGTCATAGGGTTTGCAACAACATGAAGAGAGTTGCGTTACCAAGGGAGAAATCACGTAGGTCAGCCGGAAAGTGACTGTTAAAGTCATTCTTCATGATTTGATAGTAGTAATGCAGCCAAATGGAGCGAGTAGCCGAAATTAATGAACTGAATGTGGGGGGAACAATCAGATTTGAATTCAAAATTCCCTATAAATTACAGGTAGAGGGCCAATGAAAAGCACTTGGCATTTTGAGAATTTATTTGTTGAGCTCTTAGGCACACATGAACCATGGAAAATTTGTTGCTAGCCAGTTTAGTATTTGAGACATTGCCAAAGGAGACACAGGAGATGTTGCATAGCATCATGTTAGCACCCACAGAAGATATGGATGCCAAAGCAGTGACAGCCGAGGGGGTTGTGCCAAAAGTTGTTAGGGAGGCAAAGGGTGATACTCCAGAGGTTACTGAGGTATTAGATGAAGTTCCAAAATCATCGTAGACACCTAGACTGAAGCTAACCCCAATGAAGGAGAGTTCGTGGCTCTTGCTGTCTATTGTGTTGGTAGCCTGGGAACTACCACAAGATAGTCAATCCCCTTGGTAACCCCGGAACTACCAGAGGTAGCAAAGTATGCTTCTCTTTGGGTGACCAACGATGCTCAATTCATTAAGGATAGCAAGATCTTCTGGATCTTGATGGAAATGAACATTCTCATGGCTATCAATCACAAACTGCAGTTGTCGCATACTGTGTTTGGCAAATTAGAGGGGTATATAGAGTTCAAGGAAAACTTTCACTAGGTCTCAATCAGGGTACAAGAGGAACCTGAGTAGATATGGTATGACTTGCCTTACTTGGCAACAGATGACGTAATTGATGCAATACTTGATCGCTGGCCATCAAAGTGGTGCACTACCTCAGACTTGGCGATGGGGATGAGCAAGTCTGCCGCGAAGCGCAAAAAGGAGGAGGCCAAGCTCAAGATGGCGCAACTGGTGGAGAAGAAGAAGAAGGAGGTCGATGACAAGGCACATGTGGAACAGAGCATGGCTCTGACAAAGGCACGAGGTCGCCTTCACCCAAATCAGAGGAAGAAATGGATGAGCAAACAGAGCAGCATGGCACGAACCCATAGACTACGTCAGATTACATCAAGCATCTAAAGGAACAAGAGAAAGTGGGGTCAAGGAAGAAATCCAAGGCCACTAAGGTGTCATTGGACCTAATCACCCTCGAAGAGGGTGATTTTCATGACATTAGAGACACGGTGTGGGATGTCACCACGGAGGCACTACAACAGTTCGAACAACAGCAATAACTACTATTGGGAGCCATGCAAATGGGTCTACAGGAGCTGCAGACCCACACATCACAGGCTAGCATAGTGTCCACCAGCCTCGTTATCGGTACTTCAGAAGCTACTGAGATGCTGTGTGTGATACAGGAAAGTATTCCCACTGTGGACAGAGGCAACCCCTCTAGCCCTAGAGTGGGTCTAGTCACAAACAAGGATAGATCAACAATAACTTTCCTTAAACAGTCAAATTTGGAGTCCTACCTCAACCGATGGTTGATGGAGTTCCGTTGCACTGCTCTAGCTTTCATTTCCTTCTCCTCAACGAGTGATCAACCTAAAACAATGCAAAGGAAATACAACAAAGCACATAATCAAAAAACAACAATGATCTATTTACTCACAAAGTCAGGAAGTCATGAGCTATCAAGTAAATTACATACAAGACATAGGAAAACATCATTGATTGCATTAATAATGAAATAAGAGCAAGCTTCCAACCGGAGTCTTGACATCAAAAGCCTTCTCAGAGGGATCCATCCAGCATGTTCTTCAAGCATTCACTCTTTGAAGATGGATCTCCCAACATACAAAGTCTTTCTCTCTTACTCACAAGTTTTACATCAAAGCAAGGGCACTTCACAACCTTCCACAAGCTATCAACACTCTCACACTTGTTCACACACACACCAGCTATCTATCAAACTTAAAGTGCTAAGAACGCTACTCAATCCAAGAATTTACCAACTAGGTGACAATAGCAAAAGTGAGTGTTTAAATAGGAGAAGGAGTCTCCATGAAAGGTGGAAGAGAGAGCTTATCCCCAAGGAAGGTATCACAATTGATGGAACTGCCACAACAGGGAAGGAAGTGCGACACAAACTATGCCAACAGCGAGGTCTGGAGTCATCGAGAAGGCTGACTATTGGAACAAATTCACCCAATCTGGATCATCGCGGGTACATAAATGAGCCTTAGCATTGACATCTCTAGTGAGAAATGTAGCCAGTCAGATCATCGTTAAAGATAACAAGTAACCTCATGCTGGAGCATGGAATCGGACCATCACAGGAATCTGATGTACTTCTGTGCTGGCAGTGCGGCCAGACTATTTATGAGCGTCCTTCAGTGCGTATATTAAGTCCATAATCACGATGAGGCAGATAACTTAGGAAAAGTGGGTCAATTGGTAGCATAAGAGAGCATTTGTTCAACATGAGCATGTTTGACTTGGACACATGACATAGTAGAAGGACTGGGAGTGAAGGCAATGACAAATTACTATGTAATAGATGCCCCCTAAAGTATGAAGCCCGAGAGAGTGGGAGGGGTGAAGTGCTTTACAAAACTGACTAAGTTGGAACACCATCTGGAAGAACCTGTAGGCGCAAGTACAACTAATATCTCTGATAGTGAAATAAATGTAGTCTAGGCATGGACACAACCATCCAAAAGACATATGAACTAGGTCTATGGTATCGACACAACCATCTAGCTAATAAGACAATGATAATAATAAAGGTATGGTCGCAGCCATCCATCAACGAGTCATGTAATCATGAACCGATCCATGTAGCCGGAACATGTGTAATTTGAGTTCAGGGTCTTGAACCCAACCAATCATCGTACAAATGCTAACATGCAAATAGAGGTGCATAAGTTAAGCATGAGCGAAAATTTCTTGAATACTAGTTTATGATGCAAACCGTTAACAAGCATGAGAGAAACAACCAATAATGCCAATGGTTCTCAAGGTACTGTTTAGTGTAATCCATGAAGTGTGAAGAATGATCTGAAGTCAAACACTCGTGGAATCACCCAATCGACGACGAATGATGTAAGTCGACTGTCAGGCGCGAAGAACTTTCCATTGAGGCATACAAGCTCTAAGGTACCAAAAGGGATCTCTAGATCAATCTCCTGGATAATGAGCTGATGTCGACAGGAGACGACTCGTCGTAGGAGGGCCATAATGTTTCCCCCATTAATGACACAAGACAAGGAACAAGTGGTAGATGGTGAAACAAAGTATCAGAGGAGAGAAAGAGGGTGTAAACTGCAAAAGGATTATACTCTTGAATATGTTGGCGACATGACTTCGAAGGGTGGCAGGATTCAGGTACCGAGGGATTAGAGGCTTAATGGAGATAGCATGGATCATATGGAATGAGGATGAACAACAACCCAAACCCACGAAAGGCCAAATGGTGGTTTATGGATATCCCAACCCAAAAAGAAGCAAAAGTGTCAATGTTCAAGAGTGATTAGCTGCCATAAACAATCAATGATGATTTCCAAATTTTCCCCCACCATTGCTGGTGAGTACCCCAATTACTTTTGAAAACAAGCTTGAAGGGGATAGCATATGCTTGTAATATAAGTTCAACCTTCGGTCGAATCCAACCTAGTAACAGTTTAACAAGCCCTAGGGAGAAGAAGCTCGAGTCTCGTCATGGTGATGAGTCTGATGCCATTAGGGTTTAACGAGTCCGACATAGGTAAAACTAAAAGCTTTTTTCTTGTTTAGAGAGTTTGAAAAAGACACAAAATAAAACTCCAGGGGGCGTCCTTTTTCATAAATTTGTGTCTCTCGAGCCTGAAAAAGTATAAAACGATACTCGAAAGAATTGCTTGACCATCGCGATCAAGGAGTACTTTTCGTGATTAGTGATTTCAACCCGAAAAAGTAGAAAAGTGATCGAAACCACACCATTTCGTAACCAATAACGAGCTTGAAATGACAAAATCTTGGTAATCGTTTCTCATTTACACGGTCAGAAAAGAGCTTAAAGTAGACCACCTCTCATTTCGTTTAACGAGTCGAAAAGGGAAACTCAGTTATCTTTTCATCTTTTAAGTCGAAAAAGAGCATTAAAGATGACTTTATGGACCAAGTGCACACGAAGTATGATGTAACTTCATGACCTGTAGTTCTACACAAGACACATCAAACGTAAAACCTCTTCGACATAAATAATTAATATATGTGGAAAACATAATTAGAAATCAAAACTCCAATTAAACATGCAATAAAAATGGTAAACACCTACATTCTAAAGTGCAATTTTTAATATTTCAAAAAATTACTATAAAAAGGGGGTAATCCATTTTATTTTTACCATTTGCACTGTTCAGTTTACCATTGGAGCATTTGGAGCACCAACCAGAACGATTTTCTCAAGCCAATTCCCGCCTTATTCGTCGACGGTTCACTGTGACACTCCTACCAAGTGAGTAGACTTCCCCCTCTGCTTCATTTCAATGGTTTTTTCATGCATTTTAGCGTTAGGCATGTAAGTTTAGGCATATTTTTGAGTTAGAGTCCACCACTCAGTCGTCGCAGGTATGCCCCTTGGGTCCGCAATGACCGAGTAAAATTTACACGTAACATTTTCTAATCATCGCGAGAATATGATGTATTCTAGCAATGAACGCGAGAAAAATGAACTACCAACCTTGCGCCATTGCGACTATTTTAAAAACAGTTGCGATGGCAACACAAAACTAATTTTTTGTGTAAATTATGGATTGAATTTACAAACAAAGTTCTAATTCATTTATTCTCATCATGCGGGGCACCATGTCATTCATCTACCAGGATCGAACTCATGATTTTAAAGATGAAGAAGCTTTTTCTGATGTTGGGTGCCGAAATGCTTTATGTGCATGCAGGTTGCTAAAATTCTTCCCAACTTCGCGCCTTCAATCCCAACCCGATTTACTAGAGCTGATAATCCATGCATGGAACCCAGTAGACGGAAAATTCATAATCCATGGCAAAGACATTGAGTTTGATGTGACAGACATATATTTTTTGACCAGATTGTCCAGTCTTGGTGAGAGGCCAATCCTAGAGGGCCAACGCCCCGGAGGTGAATCTCCAGAGATGTTGATGGCACGAGTGTGCCCTTGAGCACGCAAAACAAACAGCGGGAAGGTGGAAATCCCTACGGTGGAAGACGTGGTTCTTCATGCAATTATCTTTATGGTAACCATGGTAGCGGGCTCCCAAGCCCAACATGAGGCATTGAAAACTGAACTTCAGTTGGCTCTCGAATGCCTTAATCTGACCATGTTCAATTGGGCAGAAACGGTGACGGCTAACATGAAGATACAACTTACCAACTACCGTCGAGTAGAGACTAAACAGTTTGGCTATGGATCCATCTTGGTCCTTCTCATGCTAGAGTGGGTGTCGGCACTGTAGTTGCAAGATATGGTCTTGGATGCACCTAGACTGTGAGAGCCCAGGATCACACGGTGGGCCCATGTTATGCCACGAGGAGGTGGTGGACGCCTAGTGTCATGGGGGGCAATGTCCCATGAGTGGCTGGAGCACCAGATGATCATTGTTGAGGATTGGCCATATGCTGGGACAGACTTTCATGGACATCCGAACATGCAACTACCCCCTGGCGAGCAGTGGGATGATGGTGGTAAAGCTCTTGATCACACTATTTTTTTATTTTATCTTTTATGATGTTTCTGGATTTTTTCTTGCATACGTCCTAATAAGGTACTCTATGGTGTTTGCAGATGTGGGACTAGTGAGACCCATAGGACTAGCTCCAGAGGTGCGAAGGGACCCAGAGGGTATCAGAGAGCTAGCCTTGGCTCCTCCAGCCGGCGATTCGATAGAGACAGTGGCCCAAAATATCAATGGTTTGACGGCAGGGATCCCTGATAAGATGGGGATCGAGGAGGTCCTCATAGAGTTCTAGATTCACATAGTAGGGGTGATTCCTAGGGTGCACCAATTGTTGAGACGGGTTGCACAAGCGGTGGTGTGCTATAGGGAGTATAACCCACCACAATAGACACTTAAGTTTTATTTCCTGCTGATTTTTTGAGAGACACGTGTCTTGTATGTATGGAGAGCACAGACTCTATTTGGAAATATACATTAATTTTTTGAGCACCTTGGTGTGCCACACAAGATATATATATATATATATATATATATATATATATATATATATATATATATATATATATATATATATATATATATATATATATACATATTCCTATGGTTCATTACTGTGTTTTGAATGCTTCTATATGTTGTATTGATTACAGGTTACACAAATGTCTGTTTAATACATAGTTGGCTAATGCATCAGTTAATGTGTTTAATCGTCTTAGAATGTGTTGATATGTGATAAAATCAAAATTCCTCTCTAACAACTTAACATGTAAATACAACCTTAAAATCCGATGATCTTTGATGGAATAACGCCCATTAATCTGGTGGACAACAAGCTGAGAGTCTAGATTTACAACCAATGCATGAATTCCGAGGTTGATAGCCTCGGCCAATAATTCAATAACAACACTATATTCAGCGACATTGTTTTTGGTACAACCCAGACAAACACCTTGAAGGTCTACTAACTCACCGTGAGGATCGTAGATCACCCATGCTGCAGAAGATAGGTTGCATGTACTACGGCAGGCACCATCAGTGAAACCAACATAAGGTGTACTAGACATCTGCACGAAGCAAAAAGACACAATAAGCGGTAGTTATGCCTACACACCAAGACAAAACATGAAAACACACACACACACAACACACCTACTGAGAACACACGTATGTACAAATCAGAGTGCATGTGGTTCATGTGTAATATTTTTCAGATAAAGCCCATTTCGAGGCTTATCTCGTTGCACCACTATGTGACCATCCTCGGATAGTGTAGGCATCGCCTCGGCCCATTTTGTGGAATAATCAACGACAACGATGATATACCCATGCCCCACAGCGAAGCGAGGGTTACAGGTCATATAATTAATGCCCCATTTGGCAAAAGGGCTGACGGTAACAACAGGGTGCAATGGGAAACGAGAAGTAAATTGCTCAAGACAAGCAAGCATTTCTTGATGGGTAGGGAGAAATGAGGAACGATGGTGATGATCAAGCCAAGGGGGTTCCTCAATAGACATAGTCTCAATGATCACTTCATCAGAAGGAAAAATTTCCTGTAACAGGTCTAAAGAAGTGATATATCTAAGCCAAGGGGGCTACATGTACGAATCGAGGGCCCTGCTCGGAGGAGCAGGTTCAGAGGATGGAACCGATGCAGAAACAATTTTGACGTAGTTGAGCTCGGCAGGACTCAATAGCATCTCATCGCCCCAGGATTCTATTTAATCAGTAGGAGGAAGAATCCACGGATCAGAGTGAACATAAATCATATTAATGGGGGTGATATTAGGAGGTGGGAGTGAAAAAACACCCATAACAGCAAGATCTTTAAAGAGTCCAGCACCCACACTCTCAAAAGGAATTGAGGTATGCTCCAAGAATGGCACGTTGCCATCAAACGAAGAGGCAAAGAAGGAGAGCTGGAACACTGTGATGATCTTCCCTCGATGAGGGAAATGAATGACACGGAATAGGGATGAGGCCACGACTTGCATGGCATACATCCAGCTTCATCCTAAAAGGAGGTTGTAAGTTAAATTTGCATCGAAAACTTCGACCTCCACTTCAACCATCTTTCCTTCCAATGTACTGGGAAAGCGTTGGAGTATACCATAAGGATGAGACTCTCTCCCATCAAAGGCTTCCAAGGTCATAGGAGACTGGCTCCGAGTCAGAGAGCGAATAGCATTCCAATAAGCAACAGACATTATGCAAGTAGAAGCACCTTCATCAATGATGGTACAATGAATCGTTTTGGAATTGATGATGACCTGAATAAGGAAGGAAATTTGGTGAGGCGGTCTCAGTATATGACTGTCCAGGTCAAAAGTAATCAAATTTGAGTCGGCTGGGTCAATGCCACCAATGGCCGATAGCAAAAACTTCCTCTGAGAGAGGTAGCCATAGAGAACTTCTAATGTGGACATAGATAAAAGAGCCTAGGCTAAGTCCTCAACAATGCTATAGTGCTGAGCATCACGAGCATTGGGGTCATACGAACATTTTTGGAGTACGCCTTTAGGAGGAGGTCATACGACCGTTTCAGTGTTAGGTCGCTCAATATGAAGGGGGCTAGAACTGGACAGAGGAGCACTAGAGGGGACCTCGGGCTCCTTCTTAGCAGGCGACGGATACTCTTTCACCTGGGTACTAATGTGGATAGGAACGTCCCAACCATAAATACCTGAGAACCAAAGGGAGAAGAGGATTGAGATGGATCAGCCACCATTTGCGTTTTTTGCGAGGGAAAAGGCTCTTTGAGCATGGAAGGAGTTCTAGGGGCACCTTTCAGCAAATGACTAACTTCAGATCACCTTGGACAGTCTTTGGTATAGTGATCCTTGTCACAAATAAGGCAAGGATACTTAGGCTTGCGTTTGGCACTTTCCTTAGGTGGAGGTTTAGGGGAGTCCTACTTCAGTTGTTCAGCTTTATCCTTTCCTTTTCCCTTCTTTTTCCCTTTCGAGGCTTTGTCTGTTGTGGTGGACTAGACAGCATTCACCTTGGAAGTATTACCAACATTGGATACGGCCTGAGAAGTATTTTCATTTGAAGCATTCGGCTTTTGCTTCCCAGGGTTCACAGAAGATTTCTTAGAGGGCGGATTAACAAAACCAATGACACTGTCAACAGATGGTGTTGGCAACGCTTTGGAAGTTTTGGGCCTCGGAGCATCAGGCAAATAATCATATAACATACCAGACTGGGAGTAAACCAAGTGAAGGTACTGAGCACCGATGATAGCTTGCTCTTCAGTTACACATGCCCCCATAGCGATGTCCCGAGCTATTGGACTGACAAATGAAGTTGTAAACCAGTTAGTCAAAAGCTGATTGGGAATCCAAAACTTAATCAAACGGTGACGTCGTCTCCATTCATGAATATGATCGGAGATATGTGTGGCTGTAGTCTGTTTTAAGGATATCAAGAGATGGGTGCCCATTTTATAGCGAATTGGCAACTGAAAATGAGTTTAGAATGCCATAGCTAATGAGTTAAAGTCCTAAAAAGATCCACGAGCTAACTCAATATACCACTTAGCAGCATAGCCAGTGAGAGTCTGTTGAAAAAGGCGAAGTTGGATTGAATCATCAATCCATGAATTTGACGAACACCATAGATGATACGTCATAACATGAGCCTAGGAATCTTCCCTGGCTTTACCATCAAACTTGGGATAATCACCTGGAATTTTAGTTGGAACCGGCGGCCAATACGGATTATGAAGAATGGGATCATTTGTTAGTTTGGACACGTCCGGTAATTCCAACGTCGCTAAAAAGGATAGCTAAGGATTAAAGGACATTTGTGGCCGTGGGTAGGAGGTAGTACCAGAGTTCCATCTAGTTGTTTGTTACCCCCAATGGTTCTGTCCGGACAGACTTGGCCCATAAGGATTTTGATCGTAGGAATTTTGCCCATAGGGGTTATAGCTATAACTGGATGGTTGACCCTGGACCTGGCCCCCAGTATTCCACTGATTACCAACTTGGCTTGCAGGAGCAACATAGGGTTGCTGGAAATTATGGTAAGGATTTACCTGCAGTTGTTGATAATTTTGATATGGGGCAAATTAGGCTTTCCCTTGGGATTGTTGGATACCATAAGGCAGCTTGGCTCCAAACTGGGCCTGGTAGCCAGGCTGGGTTTGATAAGCAGGTTGAGATTGGGATCCAACCTGAATTTGAGGACCAGATTGGGTCTGGAGCCCAGACTAGGGTTGAAAACCAGGTGGTGCTTGAGAAGAAACCATCATTTGAGTGCTTGGTTGAGCAGGCCCAGACGGATGTTCTTGAGAAAATTGAGGTTGAGCCATCTAGCTAGAAGGTTGATCTAGCTAAGATTGAGGTTGACCCACTTGCCCAAAAGGTTGAACTTGCTGGGTAGTGGGTTGTCCTTACACAACTAAGGGTTGTCTTGATTGGCCAGATGGCTGAGCAGACTGGACCATTGGTTGGCCTGGTTGATTTTGGGGCTGACCAATTTTCCCAGATGGATGACTAGGCTGGATAGTGGGTTGGCCTTGCTGAACGTAAGGCTGACGAACTTGCCCAGAAGAGTAGCCTTGCTGGACACCGGTTTAACCTTGTTGAATATAAGGTTGTCCCGGGTTACCAGAAGGCTGCCCGAAATAGGTAAAGGAACAACCACCAAAGGCCGAAGGTTGTCCCTGAAAGGGTTTTCCTTGTGGGCCTCCAGGTTTCCCTAGATAAGGTTGTCTGTAAGACGGTTGACCTTGATATGGTGACCCTTGAAAATTGTCGGGTGGTGCTTGGCCACCATGATAAGTGGTGGTACCCCAAGCAACAGACAACGAAATCATGACCTCAACCACAGGTTGAGAGGCCATCGATTCGGGGTAATAAATGTGAGCTCAAGAATCATAATAATTAAATGGATTTTGAGGATTCGGATTTTGAAGAGCTTATACATATTGATCATATGCCCCCCTGCTGGAATGGAACCAGAAGAGGGTGGGGCACTTAGTGTGGGATCAACAATTCCTGTCGTTGGGCCACTATAGGTAGGACCATTAGAAATTCCAGCAATAGTAGTGACCACTGAAGAGGCAGTGGCAGCACTGAAAACAGGGGTTGAAGAAGCCACACAAACAGTTGGCATGGTCAGAACAGATGTGACAGACGCATTGTGAATTTGAGGTATCAATGAATCCGAAGTCGGAGGGACAGTACAAGACCATATGAAACTCGATAGGGGAGACCTGGAACCAATGATGTCCGCCAAAGCATTATACCTTAAAGGCAATGTGACACCAAGGGAAGTAACATGGAAATGTGAAGTCCCTATTGCACGGAAAGGCAAATTTTCCATAGGAATAGGTATTTCACTTCTAGAAACAAAGGATTCTTCACCAGAGATGGGAGTTGTCTCATCCATGTCAGAGGAAGACATCGAGACCAAAACACCAGGAGGAGTAGCGGGAAAGTCTTCCTTAGAAGGCTTCCAAATGGGGTTCCAATTAATATTGTAAGACTCGTCCTCTGGGGAACGAGAGTTAAGCAGTTGGATACTCGGGATAACAGAGAGAGCACCACTGACAATCGAAACCTCGGGAGCAACAGAGGATGGAGACCCTTGGTCACTTGGAATGGGAGATGGGATCGATGATTCCATTAGGATGATTCACTTTAAAATCCTAGGAAAACTAATGAGAAATAACCCTACTCAAACTCAACGGAAACAAGATATAACTGGGTAAATGTAACGTGGCCAATTAAATTTTAAGGCACATGAACAAAACTTGACCTTTTCATCTTTAAAGAGTCGAGAAAAGGACAAAAAGATGACTCTAGTTGCCTTCGAATATTTAATGAGCCTGAAGTGACAAGGAGCGAAAGTGACTACTCTGGAGAATTAGGCAAAAGGTTTACCAAACAATCTGTAAAACTGCATATACACCTTGTCAGTCATATGAAAATCGAGGACTTTCCATACGACAGTCAATTTTCCCGAATGCTATGTTCGGTGCATCACGGTTTGCAAGGTGGTAGACATGACTTCCTAGGGATATAGGATGATAACCTAGTGGGGTCTCCCAACATATACTCAATGGTACATGGGAGCACAATTTCGTACAAGACCGCTATTGAGTCATAGAAGGAGGAATCACCCAACCTTAAGTGAGAACAATAGTGACTAGGTTTAACGATGCCAGTGTATGTCTCTAGCCTAGACCTCTAAATAATGAGCGCTATGTTCTAATGCATTGTTAGATTTATTAAATTCATTTTTAAAGTTTATCTTGAATTATGTTTCAGTTTTTAGGCCTTACTGTATGTATACAACAAGACCTAGGATGCAGCTAAAATGAATGAAATATCCTTTTACTTTAATGAACACCTACCTACAAGAGGGTAGAGAGATCATTCCCAAACCAAGAAAACCAACTTGAACAAATGCAATCACAAAATGCATACAGACATCAATTCCTACAGTGCATGGGTACTACTAATGAGAGATTTTATCATTCGCTTTTCAATATGCAATTTTGAAATGGAGATTCACTTTCATTTTTGCACACTAAATGAATGCAAACTTTTGATTTTTGATGTTTTTAAACTCAAAGAAAGAAACAAGCAAGTGTGAAAGAATCGGTTGATCTGAACAATCGTGATCTATGTTTGGTAGTGAGAAGAAATCGAATCAATATCAAAGATTGGTTCAATAATTGTCACTAAAATTAAACCAAGAACAAAGAATGAGGAAAGCTCAATCAAACCAACACGAGAGCTGTAAATGAACCTTGAGCAAACCAACAACCAAGAGAATTGATTCAAGAAACTTAAAATAATGAACTAGGTAACAAGGGAAAAAATACAAGATTCATTCAACAGAGCCAAAGAAGGAGTGCCTTGACCATAAACAGTGAAAAACAAATGGCTAAGCAAGAAAAAAAGACAAGGGATCAAGAGGACTGGCAAACTCAGGAGGTAGAATTGAGAAAATCAATTCTATAGGTATTGTCGCGAGTACAACACTAGCAACTAGCATTGATAAGCAACTAGCTGTAGCAATAGGGCACTGTCAGCGCGGAAGTACACGTTTTTCTCACGATGATCTGATTTCCAGGATCGTCATGACTATGTGATGTTATTCAGCAATGCACAGGATTTTACAAAAGATTGATCGCGATGTCAACGCGACTATTAGACTAATTTTCCTGATGATGTAAAAAACAATGGAAAACAAGCCAAAATCTCCCAAACCAAAACTAGCCAATCTAACAGATAATAGAAGGACCTCCCAGATCAATCTAGGTGACCCAGAAGACTACTAATTAATCCCCAAAAACAAAGAGAGACCAAATCAAAATCAAAACAAGAGAAAAGAGGAGAACATAGGATAGACTCCCGAGCAGAGTGGCCAATTTGTGATGCAAGAAAGTGTTCCCTTTGTGGACAGAGGTAAGCCCTCTAGCCCTAGAGTGGGTCTAGTCACAAACCCAGTGGTCGATGGAGTTCCATTGCACTGCTCCAGCTTTCGTTTCCTTCTCCTCAATGAGTGATCAACCTAAAACAATGGAAAGGAAATACAAAAAAGCACGTAACTGGAAAACAACAATGATCTATTTACTCACAAAGCCAAGAATTCATGAGCTATCAAGTAAAATACATACAAGACATAGGAAAAAATCATTTATTGCATTAATAATGAAATAAGAGCAAGCTTACAACCGGAGTCTTGACGTCACAAGCCTTCTTAGAGGGATCCACCCAACATGTTCTTCAAGCATTCACTCTTTGAAGATGGATCTCCCAACATACAAAGTCTCTCTCTCTTACTCACAAGTTTTACATCAAATCAAGGGCACTTCACAACCTTCCACAATCTATAAACACTCTCACACTTGTTCACACACACACTAGCTATCTATCAAACTTAAAGCACTAACAGCACTACTCAATCCAAGAATTTACCAACTTGCTGACCATAGCAAAGGTGAGTGTTTAAATAGGAGAAGGAGTCTCCATGAAAGGTGGAAGAGAGAGCTTATCCCCAAGGAAGGTAGCACAATTGATGGAACTACACAACAGGGAAGAAAGGGCAACACAAATTGTGCTAACAACCAAGTCTGGAGTCATCCAGAAGGCCGACTGTTGGAACAAATTCGCCCAATCCGGATCATCATGGGTACATAATTGAGCCTTAGCGCTAACATTGCTAGTGTGCAATGTAGCCATCCAAATCATTACTAAAGATAATAAGTATCCTCACACTAGAGAATGAAATCGGACCATCGCGGGAATCAGATGTACTTCTACGCTGGCAGCACGACTAGATTGTTTATGAGCGCCCTTCAGCGTGTATATTAAGTCCATATTCATGATGAGGCAGATAAATTAGGAAAAGTGGGTCAATTGGCAGCATAAGAGAGCATTTGTTCAACATGAGAATGTTTGACTTGGACACATGACATAGTAGAAGGATTGGGAGTGAAGGCAGTGACAAATTACTATGTAACACTATGAGTGACGTTCTCCCGAGTGATAGTGCTGCTAGATGGAGCACTAACCACAAAGAATGAGGCTGACAGGTCCACTATCAACACCCTCAAGGGAGTGGGGTTGAACGTGGTAGTGCTCCCTGGCTAGGCACTCCACCTATTGCATGATAGAGTAATCATGGAGCTGAGGTCCCACAAACACCGCACTTTACATGTGATCAATGAGCAGAAGATTAATAATGAATAGATGGCGCTACAGCGAGACTCTATCATAGCTACTGTGATCGAGGTAGTCGACCGAAACAAGCGTATAGTTCAGCTCGTGGAGGAGGCATGCCGAATGGTCCTGGAGTTAGCTATTCCTAAGGAAGAACTGGTCAAGGTGCATGTTTGCAAGCTTGCTACAAGGTTGCGTGATGCTTGCATAGAGTTGGCTAAGGTTCAACTCGAGCTGAACCTATAGATTGTAGATTTGCGGTTGAAGGTCCAGCCTTCAACTCTGATAGAATTAAAGGAGCAGTGTGCAACTACTGTCATAGAAGTAATAACAACAGTAGAAAGTGCAGTAGCATACTACGCACAATGTTTTGAACAATCATTCGAGGTCCTGATGAGTCTGTAGGAGGACCCTAATGTACAGCAGCTGGAGACAGAGGCACAAGAACTACAGCACTACTATGATGAAGTAAAAGGCACAGTGCGGATCGTCACTCTCATGCGGAGACTAGCAAAGATGCAGGAGGCCAAACAATTGAAAGAACATGTAGGTGTAGCGCAACACAAGGAGGCAGTGATGAAGGCATGCTTAAAGCCCTGGTTGGATGAGGCTTATTCAGTCATAGCCTCTATTGAAGGCAAGCTTGCTCATATGCAAGAAACTCAACAGAAGCTTTAGGCTGATAGTTCAGGATCAGCGACTGAGTAGTTGGTTGAAGAAGCGAAGCAAGCGACTGCACAGTGCACTCCTGAGGTTGTTGTCATACAGGTCGAGCTGGGAGGTCTTCACGCCAAGATATCCATGCCCATAGAGTGACTCGAGGGCAAGTCACCATGTTTGTGTTGGGGGCCTGTTGGGAGAGGGTTCCCCAAGCACAGTTTTGGGGCTAAAAGCCCATGTTTTGGGACAAATTTTGTAATAAAGTTGTAAACTCTCCACATTTTGTGGTCGCGAAGCATGAAGGTGTCAAGAGTCATAAAGGGTTGTTCCCCTTATTTTTTAAAGTGTAAATTTGGCTGTAAAGATCTATCCATGGTCTGCAGACCATGGGATTGTATAAAAAGGAGCTAAGTAAGTAAGATCTAAGTGAAGTCAGTTCGTAGACAAGTTTTGGTGTCTTGGTAGAGAAGTCTAGGTGTTTCAGGTCTTAGCGTAGGTAGAGGCTCTGCAACTGAGTACGCAGTGGCCTAGGGTGGAAGTCCACAACTCAATGCACAAACCACTATAGCTATGTGTGAAGGGCGAATAAAGTCTCTATTAAACTGAAGATATGAATAAAGAGAACTATTCTACAAATTATGTGTATTTATTAACTGTTACTACATCGGGTTATATTGGGTTTTGGGTTTAATTTACAATGTTTATGTGATGAGCGAATATATGTGATTATGTTGGTTAATTGAGTGCAAGTAAGAATATCAGTTTACATGATGCTAACTGTGATTGTTTAGTAAGATAGATAAAACACTTAAGATAACTTGGGAACCTATACAATACATTGTCATAGCAGTGAGAAAGTCCTTGGATTGTGGGTTAATGCTATGTGAAGGTCAATCGTACACCTTCACAGAGGCATTGAAGGATGGAATAAAGGAATAGAGTGACAGAGCCCTAAAGCTTAGTGACCTATGTGAAAGTAGGAACAGAGGGTATAAACTGACATCATGACCATCTTAGGGTGCGGAAACTTGGTTCTAGCATCCCCCCAAACTCCTTCGGGTGAGACTTTAGTCTACACTCCGCAGGTTGATGCCGAAAGGGTCAGTAGTGTAGGGATTTGTTTGGCTAACTAACGTTGAACCTAGGTCAAGCCCCATGAAGCCAACAGTGGACCTTTTGAGTATGTCCTTAAGGTCATATAAATCTTCCAGCTTAACAACATACTTCGGTATAGCATCTTCTTACTTAAGCTGGATGTCATGTTGATCTTCACCAATTATCTAGTCATCATAAGAACCTTCTGATATCAAAAATCTTATGATATCTAGATCATTATTAAAGCTTTGACAATTGGTGACATTGTCGGGAATAGAAGGCCTAAAAATCAATTCAATAGAAAAGAGATCGAGACTATAATCTCCTGATGGAATGAGCTTGGATGCCACACAAGCCAAAAGATCAGCTTTTGCATTTTGGAGTCTTGGGATAGGGGAAATATTAAATGATGTAAAGTGAGAAGTAAGGTCTTGTACTAACGATTGATAATGTTTCAAATGTCTAGAAAAACAGTGTTTAGCATTTCTTACTTGTTTTATCACAATTTCAGAACATCCAAACACTTAAGGTGTTTGTTGTTAAGGCTGATGGTTTTATACAAACCTTTAACTAATGCTTCATATTCAATAGTGTTGTTTATGCAATCAAATTCAAGTTTTCATGCTAACATAGTTTTTTCCCCTTCTGTCCTAACTAATATGCATCCTACTACTGCTCCATCATTGGATTTAGATCCGTCAAAAAATAATTTCCAAAATAAAGAGCTAACTACAAGTTTATCTACAAAATTTATACACTTAGAAGTATTTGTTTGAGAAAAGTTTTCAACTTGCAATATAACAAAATTTTCCAAGAAAGGTGAGGTATTTGCATTGAAATTTCCTAGAAATGATTCGACTGAGTAGTTTTTGATGATGTTGCTACAATACATGACAGGTTCATTCCCTCCTTCTAGTTTTGTAACAATATACTTTTGATGTTTTTTCGTGATCAACCCTTATTTGGTTTGGCGTTCCATTATAGGGAAGCCACATGTGAGACTAGTCAGTTTCAAAATAGCCATGGAGCTTTTCTGACTAGTCTCTACTAAGGATTAAGCTGTAGAACTTGGGAATATCGGCTACAAGAATGTCAATGACTTGACACACTTTAGGGTTCGATGAAAGTCTAATGGTAACTTGATTAATTTCCCCTCTAACTCCGACTTGGGATTGGTCTAACTACACAATACGCACAACATATTTTTGAGGCTGAACACTCAATTTCATGCAAATTCTTCTTGGTAAAATATTAGATGAAGCTCTAGAGTCAACTAAACAATTGTGTAGATTTTTCTTGAAAATTTCAAAAGTATATAGAAATGGACAAGTATGGGATTTAGATCTTCCTCTGATTAGAGCAATATCGTTAGGATCGATTCTGTCTAGTGAACCGTTATGGGGCCTTCCCATTTCTTGGGCAACTTGCAAGACTACATTAGCAGGAAGAGGTGAAGTAGGGGCTACTTTGAGTTCTTTGAGCAATAGCTTTTGTTGATGTTTCAACTTGCTAAGTTCATGAAAAGTAATGTTTTCCCTAGTATGTTTCATATCATCCACAATGTTATATTCCATTTCATCGAATACTATCAGGGTTTTAGCTGCAGATGAAGAATTTGATTGAAGAGGAGCATTTGGGTAGATTTAGTTGGAGATTTCTTACCTATTGTTTTTCCCTTGGGAGTTGGATTTGATACCTTCTTCTTTGGATTTATTTCTGGTAAATCAATAGGGCTTCTACTCCGGGTTGCAATAGGTAGTTCTTCTTGTGTATCTTCATTCGAAAGGATAAAATCCCACATTCCTTGTAATTCGATCACTTCTTCTTCATTTGTTTGTTCTTTAGTTGTTGAGACTTCATCTTCCTCCATATCTAATTCAGCATTTGATATAGTGCTTGGAGGCTTAGGATTAGTGGAGGGATTCCTTTTATATGGTCTGAAAGATTTCTTTGAGGAAGTCTCTGCTACTTATTTCTTCATATCAACCATTTCATTAGACATGGTTTTAAGGATTTTTTGTAAACTTTCAAGATCAAAAGAATCTTTACGTGGTTTTTTCTTGGATTCATCCCTAAAAGTCACTTTCTTGGATTTTATTTCTTTTAAAGCATTTTTCTTATCTAAGGCTAGAATTCACTTTTCTACAACTATTGTTGCTTTCATGTTTTTTTCCAAAGTTGGTTTGGCATCTCTATCGATGAAAATAGTTGCGTTTGAAGGGAGAACAAAAATGTACCATTCATTTTGGACTTCATCGCTGGGCTTGGATGTCATTGGTATTTTATTCAATAACTTGTTGAAATGAGAATTGAAGTCTTTGATCGGTTCTTTAGGTTCGACTTTCAAATTGGAGATTTCATTGAGAAGGGTATCCATGGATCTATCATCTCCAAGTTTGGTTAGGAACTACTCTTGAAAGGCATCCCAACTATTAATAGAACCTGATGGTAATGAAAAGTACCATCATCCTACTGTTCCTTGTAGGGTGTAAAGGAATAATCTTACAACTTCATTTTATTCTACTTCTTCATTTAGGTTAATGGACAAAATAAAATATTTTATGTGTTCCTCACCTGGTAGGCTATTATCCGGATTGAATTTTAGTAGCCACTTTTCGGGATGATATGGAAATTGATGTAAAGGCCTTGCCATCTATACAGCTTCTAGATTTTTCCATGGCCTTGGAGGGTTTTGAGCCATCGTTGGTGTCTGTGTAGAGGAAGATGTTCTAGTGGTTGAAGGTGATTGGGTAGAGGAGGCTTGTGCTCTAGTACCTATGTAAATCACAATCTAGAGTTGTGAGGTGGGTGATTGATCTTGTGATGAGATGGATGGAATGAATGAGGATGATTGAGGTGGTGATGAGAGAACCTCACTATGGGATTCAGATGGTGTATTCTTAGCTCTCTTACGGCTCGGTAGAGGGAATTCGAATGGGGGGATCCCAAAATTTTCACTCTGTGCTCTAGTCAATCTTTGAGATGAGCGAAACTAAGAAGTAACGCTATCTTACGATAACTCAGATTCTTCTTGAGATATCAAAATCCCCTATAACTTGTGAATCAAAGATTGGACTCCAAGGGTTTCTATAGAAGAAGAATGATATGGCTTCTTTGCAATTTGGTAGTGGGTTCTAAGGGTGTCTTTACAACTTCTCGCTTAGGATTCAGAGATTTGGAATGTGATCGATAAGTTGGAGGTGATGGTGAGGGAGTTTTACTCTTAGAATGGTCTATTGGTTTGAATTTACTTTCCATTCATAGTTAGGCCCTCCTTCTAGCTCCAAAATGTTTAAGCCTCGAAAATTGTTGCTACAACATCGGGAAAAAACACCCGATCTGCACCTTTGTTGACATCTCCTTTTCCATTTAGTGTAGTGGCTCCAACTAGGGATAATGGGACTAGTTTCCCAAAAGATATTTTGATAGTGTTGATGGGGTGATATATGATGTAATGGGGGGATGACTAAGCTAATTGAAATCTAATCTAAACTATTTAAACACATGCATATAGCCTAGTTTGAACACTATTAAACTATAAGTATGCCCAAGAATAAAGTAAAGTATGTGATCTACAATAATGTCTTATAACAATTCGCAATAAAAATCATTCAACTACAATAAGAAGTGAAATCATTTAACAATAATTGTTTTGGATAAATAGTTAGCCAAACCAATTGTGAATGATATATCGCATATAGTATCGTTCATATATTCAACATAAAATTAAAGCCAACACCATACAAAAGTGAAATAATTCTAACTGAAATTCAAACTTTTATACATAAAACAATTGAAGAAAATTTATTGTCTGATACATAAATAAAACAGAATCACAAGATAAAAGTACCATATATGATAAGTTCTACTCATGTGTTTCTGGAATATCGACCTAATTCAAATAAATCCAACAACATCTAAGAGTGCGAAAGTGCAATTTCAGTAGAGCATGCCAGAGATTCAAAAGAAAATAGATCTTATTCCATTCATTCCATTAGAACCTCCTCAAAGTTACAGAAGTGCATGTTTTGAAGAATGTTTCTGATAAAAAATTTGGACCTCTCTCTAAATGCATGAGAGGGGTTTAAATACTAAAACTATAGGTCCTAAAATAGATTATTACAAAAATAGTTGAGGAGGTTTAAACAACCTTCCTTAGATTATTCTAAATAAAACTAAAATAAAAACAAAACAAAGTGACTAACTCCTTTGCATTTGATCCTTAAGATCACAGATATTTGTCATTGGTTTGAGCTATGTCAGTTGGCTGTTGCAGATTTCAACTTTCCAGTAAATATATAGTATGTCATTGTTGGCACCATTTTTTGTGTGGAGGTAGTTAGGCATCACAAGGTCATCCACTGACTGTATCTTTTGACTAAGAATTGCTAGTATGCTTCCCAATTCAACTTGCTCATTTCTCTTATCACCTCCTCCTTTTCCTTTGTTGCCTGTCCCCATTACTGCTTTAGTTGATTGGAATTTGGAAGAAATATTGGTATAGATTCTACAACCAGGTTGCCGCCATGAATATTTTTGTTAATGGCTTCAATGATGTTGTTTTTTGCTGCTGCCACAACCATCGTTGCCCTTTCTACTTGCTTGAGCCGAGAATCCCAGTCTACAAATAGAATTTATTTATGTGATTCCTCTAGTTTTGGAAAATGGGCCTTCCTCCCATCTTCTGATTCTTGCCAGGTGATAAATTCAGAAATCCTTTGATGGAATTCATGATACTCAAGTCTCATGTCGAAAAACTTGACTTGTTAGCTTATCACTGATCTCACAATAAGGACTTATTTGTGAGATTTTCTAGCACAGAACTTCCTTTTATTGCATTAGTTGGGAGTTAAGGCTAAGTGCTTCTTGTTGAAAATAATACTGAGAGGGGGGGTGAATCAGTATTATCTAGTTCTTTTAACAAATCTTCCTTATTTACACTTTGAATTATTTTTTCATATCAGTACCATAAAATAATGAGCAAGAAAAAAAGACAGTCACATCAAAGAACACCAGATATAAGGTGGAAACCCAATGTGGGTGAAAACCACCTGCTGCAATATGTCTCTATCTTCTTTCAAATTAGAAACTGCTTTTACAATGGTCTTGTACTGGTGCAGTCCTTTACCAGTATGCAGGTTGCAACCTGCAGAGAGCTACAACTCTCTCTCGTTTTCCAGTCTCTCCTAGAAGGGAGCTACAACCCCCTACTTCTTTTCAAGGACCACTTTTCAAAAATTTTCAAACTGGATCCATAAGCATCAAATGATCATCAAGTATAAGAAAATCACCCAGTCAACTGTAGTACCCAGATCAACAATAATAGAACCAACCCAGAACACAGCAATGATAAACAGAGATTTCAAGAGAAGTAAGCAGCTTCACCCATGTACAGCCTGCTTACGGTACGCAGGTAACTCAACTGCTCACCTGCTTACCTACGCAGGTAACTGAACTGCTCACCTGCTTACCTAAGCAGGTAACTGAACTGCTCACCTGCTTACCTACGCATTGTGTCCTTTGATCTGCCTACGTACCTCCGCACCTGCAACCCTTCTGTGCCTGCGTACCGGCGCACCTGCAACCCTTTTGTGCCTGCGTACCGGTGCACCTGCAACCCTTCTGTGCCTGCGTATCGGTGCACCTGAAACCCTTTTGTGCCTGCGTACCAGTGCACCTGAAACGCTTCGTCCCAGCGTATGTACGCACTTTTCTTTCACTGTACCTGCGTACCTTCGGGCATAGATAATTTCAAGACTTCAAGAACAACCCAGACAGTCAGATCTACAGATCTGATCATGCGCCAAAGAGATCTCAATTCATCAGTAGATTCGCCTTATTTAGATCTAGACATTACACCCAAGAGATCATGATATTTCAGATCTAGCTCTCAAGGATGTCAACCAACACACACATAAGCCAAATGATCTCTTTGCTTTTTATAGGCAATGCTCCTCCTAAAAACATGGATTTCAATACCACGAGCCAAAACCATAGAAACACAAATACCGTCGGCTAGTTAAACATAAGAAACCCCACGTGTGCTTTTCTTTGCCTTGAAATGTGTGCACTGGGGTACGCACCTCCTGGACAGCTTATCTGCGTAGTAGGATGCGGTCCCTTCATAGTGTACTTGCGGATACATACTTTCTGTAAGGTGTACCTGCGTACCCCTTATTTTCTTCCATATTTGATAGCTGATCATCAATCTCTACTGCTAACTTGAAGTACTGTGGTCTATCACCTGAATGGGTTGCCATCAAGGACAACACTTTAGCCATAATGCCAACATCATATTGCAGGTCCCCACTGTGGCAACTTCCGCCAGATTGTTTGGAGGCGATAGGGAAAAAGTACCCATTAAGGCAGGGTCTTTTAGGAGGCCTACTCCAACATTTTGAAGTGATTGAGAGCTTCCATGGATCATCGAAATGCTTCCTGTAACTTGTGAACTGTTGGGGAGGAAGGTTTGTTGATAAACTATTGTAATTCCTCCTTGAAAAGGGAATGCAACCTTTCTAAAATATGTTGAGACAACTGCAGCCATAGCATAAATCCAGGGCCTTCCTAGTAGGATTTTGTAATCGAGGTTTCCATTGACAACTTCAACATCAATTTCTATTGTTTTCCCCCCCAGTTCAACTTGCAAGTTACTTAAAATCCCATATGGAGTGTATGATCATCCATAAAATGTTTTTAACATCGTTGACGATTGCGACAAGGGTGGTGAGCCTAAATTTTTCTAGCAACTCATTGACATAATACATGTAGATGCCCCCTCATCAATAATTGTTCGATGAACAGTTTGGTTGAGGGCTTTCACTTGAATGAGGAAAGCGAGTTGTGCTGGTAACTGAGGGTCATATCCTTTATGATTAAAGGCCACAAAATTGGAATCCATTGAGTCAATTCCACCTATCGCTGACAATAAAGCCTACTTTTGGGAGGGGCAATTTTGCAGTACCTCAAGTGTCGACATAGCGGACGGCGATTGAGCCAGATCCTCCACTATATTATAATGATATGCTGCTCTAGCATGAGGATTAAACGTCGATTTATGTACTACTCCCTTGGGTGGTTTTATCGTTAGCTCAGGGGTGATGGGTGGCACAACTTCGGTCGAAGTTGTTGTCGAACTACTAGGTTGTTCATTATCCTTGTTGTTCGACATCTGTGGATTCCCATAATCTTTATTCCTTGTTGATATCAAAGCATCATTTAGCTGCTTCGAAACAGACGACATAAGCACTTGGGATTAGGAAGCATTGTCACTAGCAACCAGATTGGTTTCCAAGTCTGGAAACAGATCAGTTAATACCGCTGAGTTTTTTGAGCTCTTAAAGAGTTTCTTAACTTCAACTTTATGTGGACAATCTCTTGTCCAATGATCCTCATCGCATATCTGACACCCCGTAGGGGGTTTCCTTTGCCCATAAGGGTTTGCAGAAGATTTTTTAGGAGACGACTGCTCCTGTTTCTTCTTCTTCCCTTTATTTTTCTTCTTGCCTCCTGGTTGCTTGGGTTCTTTGCCTTTGTCAGTCGACACGACATTTACTTCCGAGGTGAGAAGTTCTTCATTTGCATTTTGACTTGAAACCGTACGGGCCTTCTTTGACGTAGCCTTTATGATTTCGTGCTAGTCGTACCTATCACGCTATCACCGGCATGAGAGTCTTTGTTTGATTTAGGAGGGGGAGGAATGGAAAATTCTGGTCTAGGAGCATCAGGGATTCTATCGTAGAGCATGCCAAACTGTGTAAAGATTAAGTCTAGATATTGTGCACGAGTAATAACTTGCTCTTTAGTGACCACTCCTCCCTTTGCCACATCTTCTGTAATAGAAGGTAACAATGACTTAATAAACCATTTAGCCAACAGCTGATCAGGGACATATGTTTTCACCATTCTACGATGATGTCGCCACTCATGAATATGATCAGATATGTGAGTGGCCATCGTTTGTTTGAAATTGGTAAGAAACTCTGTTCCCATTTCATATCTTATGGGTAACTAAAAATGGGTTAAAAAGGTTGTGGCTAGTGTACTGAAGTTATCAAATGAAGCTCTAGGCAATTTGATATACCATTTTGCTGCCGAACCAGTTAACATGCGCTGAAAAAGGCGAATTCTAATCAAATCATCATTGAGAGTGTTTGATGAACACCACAGATGAAAGGTCATCACATGATTCGACGGGTCTTCACCCGGATTTCCATTAAATTTAGGAATATTTGATGGAAGTTTATGAGGAATTGTTGGCCACCAAGGGGCGTAAGCAATTGGATCATTCGTTAGTCGATTTAGATCCGGTAACTCTAAAGTCGCCATGAAAGGAAACTATTGATTCAGGCCCGGTGAAGCATACCCAAGATAAGATGGAATTTCTTGAGCAGTTGGCCTTTGCATACTAGCATAATGCATGTGATGCTGGTAACTTTGGTAAGGTTGATGGGTATGAATATTATGATATGATTGATGTTGACCATTTTGAATATACGGCTACCCATTACTTGCAAAGACTTGTCGCTCAGATCCTTGGTAAGCTTGTTGGAATTGCGGTTGTTGGTATTGTACCAGCCATGGTTGTGAAGCCATGAGCTGTTGTCCAGTACTGACTGTTTGACCAAGATGGGGGGGAATGGTCCCCATTTGAACCTGGGTCATTCCACTAGTCGGTGATTGCAGTCGCATTGTAGGGACAAGAGGTTGTTGCATTACGACCTAAGAAACCTAAGGTTAGCATACAATAGGTAACGCTTGTACTTGCGACACTGCCACAATAGCTGGCGTAGTGGGGATATTTGACATAGGTAAACTTTGTTGCATTGAGTATACAACTCTTGGTAGTTGAGGCAGGATTGGCACCCAACCGCTAGATGTAATTCTAGCATAACCTAAATTCTGTTGTGAACTCTCGCATGGTTGTTCTCCCGAAGAAGACAATTAAAGGGTATACGGCCCTCCATAAGGTGGTAATCCAGTGCTCAAAGGAATGATTTGCCTTCGGGGACCGGATTGCCCAAATTGACACTGAGAAGGATCAATTTGCTGAGACTCAACATAAGAGATTCTAGATACTATTCTGGACGAACAAACAGGAACAGTCCATACTATTGAAACAGCCCCTGGATGGATTCCATCCAGTGATTTAGAGCTAGTTGGGACAGATGGCATGCCAACGAACATTGTCGGAGTAGAAGCAGGAAGTTTTGCCGTTGCTGTGTTGGATGATACAGTCCTAGATGTCGACGTTTGTTCAGACATATTTAGTCTATCCAAAAGATTCCTCAGTGATTCTTCAGGAACTTCCGATGGTGGGAGACTAACTTTTGATGAAGAAGGATATAGGATGATCCTGGCCCCAAATTGCGATGGAGTGTTAGATGGAGGATCCTCCAGAATCTCTTCTATGGCAATCAATCCAGGCGAAAGACGTAGACCATTAGGTCCGTAAAATATTTCTGGTGCCGAAGAAGGTATAGGTTCTGTAGAGACTGATGTTTGGGGAGTAACACCTTCCTAATCAGCTGTAGATGGAGCCCGTTCAGGAATAGAAGTGTTTACCATCACACTAGGATCAGTTGTAATGTCCTTTTGTGGCTGCAGAATTTCTTCTGTAGAGGCAGGGATACCATAAATGTTCGGAGTAACCGGAGTCTCTGAGGATGTCGGAGTACTTGCTCCAACCAACCTAGGGGACTTTGATCTGGTCAAACAAGTTCGTTTCATCCGGAATAGTTTTTTTTCCGGAGTAAATGACAGTTGACTCGTAAGTCTCCGCAAACGACGGGGTTTTGATTGACTTTCTTCCACGATTGCGGATTACTCGATAAACTCAAAATAATAGGGGAAAATGATTCCAAATTTAAATGAATTTTAGACGCTTTGACACAACTTGTTTTTTCAATTTTTAAGAGTCAAGAAAAAATAAAAGATGACTCTAGTTGCCTTCAATTTTTAATGAGCCTGAAGTGACAAGTGCTCAGATGGACCTTTTCCTTTAAGGAGTCTGAAAAGGAATGAAATAGACTACTCTAGAAATCTAGACATAGGGATTACCAAACCAATCACAAAACTGCAAAATACTTTTTACGGTATGGTAGTCAATCTCCCGAATGCTGTGTTCAGTGCATTGCAATCGATAGGGCGACAGACACAGATTTCTAAGGATAAAGGATATAGCCTATTGTGGTCTCCCAATATATACTCGACGGTATGTGGGAGCACAAGTCCGTATTGGCACTTGTTGTCTCAAAGAGGAGGAATCACCCAACCAGCAATGAAAGCGATAGTTACTAGGCTTTACGACGCCAGAATACGTCTCTAGCCTAGACTTCTAAATGTTGTGCGTTAGGTTCCAAAGCGTTTTTATGTTCATTGAATTTATTTTACAGTTGATCTTGCTTAAGAAATTTTCCTTTCAAGTTCACCACGTGATGTAGATATAAAATTCCTAAAATGCATTTTAAGATGATAAACAATCATTTAATCTTCTTTTGCAATGAAAATCCTAGCTACTAAGGAAAGAGAAACGATATTCTTTCAACATAGAGCACAGAGCACACACTAAGTGCACTGCCCTAAATCAAACCAACAATCAGTCTAAATGCAAATGCACATGCATGTATTTGTTTTCAACCTTCTTAATGTGTGAATGACAAGAATAATGCTAAGTACAAATCTGAATTATCTTTTCAAAGCGATAATACTAACAAATTTCTTTTCAAAACGAAAGGAAGATAATGACGACACTTTGCGATTTCGAATTGAAAATTGCTTTCGACCCTTGAAAAACTACTAATTCAAATCAAATACAAGAGTAACAGTATAATCGACCATCAAGAACAATAGGATTCTCTTCTATCACTGAAAACGACACTTGCGACACTTCCAAATCAAGAAATGACAGTTCGATTACACTACTTCTTTGTAAAAGAGAACTGAAAATGGCACACAATACACAAAAACATTTACAGTTATTTTAACAATGGAGGCGGAATGATGGAAAGGAAGGGGGTTTCCATAGAGGTATACTAATCACAGACATCAAAACTCTTGAATAGAGCTAAAGAGAGTGAAGAAAAACCAAAGTCTGAAGGCAAAATTAACCTTTTTTGACCATCGCACCTGTTACACAGGGAATTCAGTATGCATCCCACCTACTGCACATGGGAGGTATGATGCATATAGACTTCCTTGAAGAGAGGATGCGATGGTACCAGTGCGAGACTTTTACTTGGTCTTTGGTCACAGTTTGTAGCCCAGTTCAGGGATTTAGGCTGAGCAAGTGATGTTCAGTAAATATAAATCACATGGGTTGATCTAATTAGGTTACTAGAGCCACCACTAGGGAAATTAGAATGTTTGCAAATCAATTTTTCAGTTTATAAACAAAACCCAGAGATAGACTGAAGCAACGTTGATCTACTTTACACTTGCATAGCAAATGCAGTTCAAAGGCTAGCTGGCTTGACTTCAGGCTCCGTCTAAAATTTTATAAAACAAACAAATATAGACAAGCAAACAATCTATTCGCTCCCCAATGGAGTCGCCATTTTGTTATCGAGAAATCTAGTGTCCACTCAGAGCTGCTAGTCCCACTAAGACTAGTAGCTATCTTAGAAACAAACAAACTAAAACTACTTTCGTTTTCCTTTATGAGAAGTAGATAAGAGGGGAACAAAGGATACCAACCTTAGTCTTGCGCTTAGTTCCTTGCTTGGTTCCTCTCCTTTCTGATAGATCTTTGCCACTTTTCCTTCATCTACTCAGCTTCAAAGAGCACCTGTCGGATCAAAGCAGCATAATACTATTGAAGAACAGAGATCTACAGTCATAAAAAATACAAGACCAGATATATATTGACCACGCGAATGCATATATCATCAAACATACAAGAATGTGGAGGAAAACTTGAATAAATTTATTAATATCAAGAATAGAAAAGAGGATTACAACTAATTGTTATGACGCAGCGTCATCCTCTCAGCATGAAAGCCCTTCTTCACCTCATGAAAAGCTGAGATCACCCAACACTATGATGTTGCACCAGGAAACCAACAACACTTCCTTACAAGATACAAGATTCCAGCCTCTAGATCTCTATGATGAGGGATCCATATATAAATGATTGCCAGGGGGTGAGTCAGCTTCTGGGATTTTGATTAGTGTCCTCTCTTTGATAGTTCTTGATTCCACTTGGATATTGATGATATCTTACTCATCCCTGGGTAAATTCAGAGAGGCAAGTGTCACAGGAGAAGTTTCTAGAAGATTCCATGATGATCCACCTTGCAAACTGTCTTTTCCATTTGTCTACTCTCACCCATCGCACCCTACAGAAGGGCATTCCAGTATGCATTGCACCTTTTACACTGAGCAGGTGAGATGCATCGTACCATATGCACTGGGCAGTCTGTATGGTCTAGTTTTGACCTATTATGAGCAGTTTTCTGTGGAGAACTTCTAGGAGATGATGTAATCAGCTGACCTTGTTCCTTTAGGGCATGAAGCAACACTTTTAGGGACTTAGGATCCCTTGGTTTATGGACATCTATGATTGCGGTTGCAGTGCCCAAAAATGTCTATAACACTTCACCAGATGCAAAGAAGATCACTGTGTGTATTTTAAATTAATTGGTGGCCATGTCATTTATCTCGTCTTGTATGTGGATGATATGTTGCTGGTTGGAAATGACAAAGAAATTATCCAAGATTTGAAGACCCAATTGTCCTCCAAATTTGACATGAAAGATCTTGGTGCTGCAAACTTTATTTTGGGCATGGAAATTAAAATCGGGCAAAGAGGAAGCTCTAGTTAAACCAAAGGAAGTATGTCGAGACAATACTACAGAGGTTTAATATGCAGGATAGTAAACTGATGAAGGTTCCTATTCCTATAGGTGTGAGGTTATTTGTTGAATAGTGTCCCAAGACACAAGAAGAGGAAGAGGACATGTCCCGTGTTCCATATGCAAGTGCAGTCAGTAGCCTAATGTATGCAATGGTTTGTAATAGACCAGACATTACACATGCAGTGGGAGTATTGAGTAGGTTTATGTCAAAACCAGGGAAGGAGCACTGGACAACAATGAAGCGGGTTTTTAGGTATTTGCGTGGCACTAATGATTATGGTTTCTACTACCAAGGAAGATCAGGATTGGACAAAATGTTGGATATTCGTGGCTTGTTGATGTAGACTGGGCTGGAGATCTGGATCAGAGAAGATCTACAAGTGGGTATGTGTTTAACCTATTTGGAGGTGCAGTCAGTTGGATGAGTAAAAAACAATTTGTAGTGGCACTATCAACTACAGAGGGAGAATACATAGCAGCCACTCATGTGAGCAAGAAGCAGTTTGGTTGCAGATATTTTGTTCAAGTATGGGGTTAGTACAGGGAGCTATAAGGATAGAATGTGACAGCCAAATTGCAATTTTCTTGGAAAAGAACCAAACATATCATTCAAAGACAAAGCACATTGATGTTTAGTATCACTTTGTGAGGGATATGATAGAAGACAAAAAGGTGTTGCTGGTAAAGGTGGACACTTTGAAGAATACTGCAGATGCATTGAAAACATCTGTGAGCTCTGAGAAGTTCTCTTGATGTAGAGAGACAATGGGCATTTCAGGGCTGGAAAAATGACTAAGCTCTCTTGTGGCCCCCATGTGGAAAGAAAACAACAAGTGGGAGAATGTTGGGTTGTGTTATATTATTTCCATGACTAGCCCACGTAGTTAACCGGGGGATTAGAGGGGGGGGCAGAGCCCCCCTTCATTGCACCAATTGTGTAGCGGGGGGGTCACAAGGAGTTTGAGGCATACCCATAACCCCACTTTATGGGGTCTGGGGTAGGCCCCATAAAATTTTGGTTTTGGACCCTATGTTAGGATGGGCGGACCTACCTATGGTTTTGTGCATGATTTTTGCACATGTTTTTGGATGCAATGGTTTTTGGTCCATGGTATTGGACGCGATGGTTTTCGATCCATGGTATTGGATGCTTCAACAGGTATAAATATGTATTATAACATAGAAAGGAACATAACAAAAAATCAAGCTGGTAGTCCCAGTTTTGGGATCCAGGGGAAAATATCTGTGTATATGTGTTTTATGTGTTATGCTCTTGCATTTTTTATTTTCTATGTTTTAGAATTCATATGCAGGTAATTTCTGTATGGGGTTAAAACCTACAATATCAAGGACAAGGTCTTTCAAGATGGGGATTAGCCTCTACTATATGACTCTAGGTTCAAGGAATTCAAAGAAAAATTGATGAAAAGGTGGTTAGGCCCATACCTAATAAATAAATGCCATGAAAATGGAGTTTTTCAAATCATGACCATTGATGAAGAAGGGATTCCCTTTCTTGTCAATGACTATAGATTGAAGGTTTGCAGAAAGCCTATGTCCAAGGAAGAGTTCATGAACACTATAAACAGAGAGGTGAATGTGATTGGAAGTGTCATAGATTCAAAGTCACAACATTCCTAGATACTTTTTTGTTTGTGAAAAAAAAATTAGAGGCCTAGATGAAAACCTCCATGAGGCATCTGAGGCCAACTCTTGGGTTGAAAGCCTCCTTGAGACAGTCCTAGAGTGAAAAAGGAAAAAGAAAAAATAAAATATCCTTGGTCAGAAACCTCCCATGAGGCACTTAAGGCATGCACACAGGTTGAAAACATATCTTGAGGCAACCTCTATGTCCCCCCCCCCCCCAAAAAAAAAAAGAAAAAACGAGAAAAAGGAGAAAGAACAGAGGAGAATGTCATCCACAACCTGTCTATTAATAATTTATGTGATTTTGTAGGTTTCGAGGATAGTGGAAAATTGCAGAGCTACAAGGAAAAAATTCTCAAATTTCCATCCACTTTTTCCTCCATCCACTCCATACCCTCCATGAAAACCATGTCCTTACCACTCTCCACCATCCTAGGGCCTCAAAAACCAAATTTCGGGCCCTCTCTAGATTGCTACAGGAAGATCCTATAGCACTACAAGAAAGTCTCAAAATTCTATAGGAAGAGGATCTAATTGAGAAAACCATCATGCATGATCTGTCCAAGGTTAAATAAGGTCTTCCCACCTTGATCCACCACTAACACATCCTTCACACATTCTTGTTGATAGAAAAATCTCTATCTTTCAAAATTAACTCTAAGCTCTGTCTCATCCTAAAAATTAAAAAAAAAAAAAAAAAAAAACCATAGAGTACAGCCCCTCCATTTCCATAGCCCTTCACTACTCAATCAAGGCCCTAACATTGTCCTACATCCCTCTACACTCTTTCTCATCACTCCCCTGAAGAAAAAGACCTTGGAAAAGAGAAAAAATGGTCACTACAGGATTTCTTATAGCAGCCTGTGCCATCATTACAGAAATCCATAAACCTAGTTCTTTCTTCCCATCAAGTTGAGGGGATCATACCATCTCTTGAGGAATCCTACCACTCCAAATAGGAATCTACAACAACAGTAGCAACACCTGGGATATCAGCAAAGGACCTGCACACATGAACAACACCAACAACCACACAAGAGCAAAGAAGGTATACACAATAGAAGAAGGGTGGCAAGGTAACTCCCAGGGTAATAGCACAAAGGACGAGCACTCCAGCATGCATCGATTGAGTACAAGGTTGGCATAGGTATGGTAACCTCTGAGCTCCTCCCTACGTGTAAAATAATGAAAAATGTATGAATGTCGAGGTAAGCTATTTTTATAAGTTGGAGGTGGCCAGTTAACTTGACCACCCTTGGTTAGGTGATTTATTAGTCATCATGCAATGTGGGAGTATCACATCAGTCAATATTAGATAATAGAGAGTGGGTGTTGATTACGAGGAACAAGGGAATGATCACTCTAGGTGGGACAACTTTCTAAATGAGGAAAAATGGTACTTCTGCCAAGTCATCACAACACTATGAGCCCTATCCAAAAATAGCGTATAACGTACCAAGTCCCAATTTTTCTTGCATCTTCGCTCATTTCAAGATTAGTTAAGGTAAGGACGAGCCTAGGAATCCATCGAGAGAAGTCGAACCCTACTCTATCATTTCTATAGGAGGCAGCTACATGAAGCTACAGTAAGCTAAATGGAGTTATAGGAAACACACAAAATTGCTACAGGAAGCATCCAACGGTGCAAGAATGCTACCAAGGGTCGATTTGGTCTCCAATTATCATTATACTAGGCCTTATGGTGAAAATTAAGTTGCCCCTCTCATTCTTCTATCCTTGATTTACATGTTGATGCACCTTGAATTCTCCAAATAATATCAGTCATCTTACGAATTAGAAGAATTTCTCTGGCTATATTGTAGAGGGAGGATACATAATTGTCATAATTAAATATCCAAACCCTCTGTTCCCATTGAATTCATATCGAAGCTATCACGGGAAGCAACCCTCCTATGCTTAGTTGAAAATAGAGGAAAATATGGGAGGGGGATTCAACATGAGAGTGCCTATAGACACTAAAAGAATTCACCTTCACCCTCTTGTATTGGACATTTTCAGAAGGCATCAGTGGTTAGGTTTCTTTACACTACTGAAAGGATATGATGATGACATTACCTATGAATTTTCCATGGCCCTAAACTCTCAGACAAGAGCTAGTGCCACCGCGGTGGTGAGGGAATTATCCATTTCTATCAATCCTGAGCTAATTAGAAGGGTGACAAACCTTCCCCTAGGGATCCCATGGAGAAGAGAAGACATGTCCAACAGTGCCATTTCCAAGAAAAACTTCTTCGCTATTGATGAGAAACATATTGAGGATAAAAATGCAGTTTCCTTAATTGTAGCACAATTTACTATTTTTAGCAGTTTTTCGAGTCCTAAACTTTTGGTTCCATTTTTAGGCCCTAAAAAACGTTTTTTTGGCAATCTACCGCCAATGATTTTATGATAAAATCGTCTTTCCCATCATAGTCCTCGGAGAGATTTTTCCAACGAGGTATCATGCACGTCAAACATAGATAATATGACCAAGTCACGAACTCGGGAAGTTCGTTGTCCAACTAACCCCAACAAGGCCCATAAACTCTTGGTGTTACATCTCCTCAGTTAGATTTTGGTTTTTTAGGGTTTGCTCTTATTTTTCAATAATAAAAAGGCCCTTCAGCTTCATTGTAATAGAGTTCAGAGGCATGTATCCACCACATCTCTTCTCAGAGATAAGATACCATTGCTAAGCTAGTCTCATTTCCATACTGTTTGTAAGCATATTTCAGTATTTTACATTAATGAAATGAAGTATTATTTCTTATGCATCTCTGTATCTATGGTTATTTATGTACTTTATTGCGTTCCTACATAAATATGGATCATAGGTGGCCTACCATATCCTTAAATTCATCTCTTATGAGGGAATACTGAGTGTAGTTTATGGCTACCAGTTCGGGCTGCTCCATGAAATAAGATTTCAAGTACAATTTCCCCTAGGCCAATGATTTAGTGTGCCCTGTTTCCTGCTATAGTGCATCATACAAATGAGCAAAAAGTTGGGAGAGGGAAAGAAACAACACCTAGGCCACCATGGCCTCATAAAATGGATAGTGGAAGATGCTTTAAATAAACTAAGGATTATCGTCCTCTGGTCCACATTTAGGGATATGGACAGAAAAGTATTCATTGACACTCAAACCCTCATAGCTAGTGAGACCCCATCCTCTAGTTCTGAAGGAAGAGATGGAAAATAAGAGGAAGAAGAGGCAGAGGTAGAGAAAACAAAGGAAGAACTAGAGAAAAAGTAACAAGTTGAGAAAGAGAAAATGAAGAAGAAGAGGAGGAGCAACAGGGAGAACCAAGCCCTGAAAAAACCATTGCATTTAGAGAAGAAGAGCTATTCTCGGAGAAGAAAATTTTATCTCCGGGACCCAATGAAAAGGAGGTAGCTTTTTCCCTAACTGTGTTGAGCACACTAGTCAAACCTACAAAGAAAAGGTAGAGGAAAACTCCCCTCTACTTCAAAACAAGTTAAAGTACTAGGATTAAACAAGGGAAGCCTCAAACCCCCACAAAAGTCCCTATTACAATTGAAGAATCACCAAGTAAAAGAGAGGAGCTAGAACCCATTGAAAGGAAATTTGAGGAGGCCACCTCTCCTAAAGCCATCTCAAAGACTCCCATAACCTATGTAAGACGTCTTGTTACTAGATCAACCTCCTCTAAGCAACCCAAGGCACTTATCACACTCCAAAAAAAAAGAAAAGGGAAGCTACAGGAAAAACAAAGTCTACTATAGGAAACACAGAAAGTGCTACAGGAAGAGAAGAAGGGGAAAAATAATGGAAAGAGGCAACACAACAGCTATAGGATGGGACAGATTCTCCAAAAACATTTGAGAGATATTTCCCAAAGCTACAGGAGCCTAGTCCACAACCCAATTTAAGCTCTTATTATAAGTTCATTGAAGGAGGCAGACACAATCCCTTTCTTCTTTAAACTTGAAGCAGAAAGAGGATGGACACATAGATGGATGGATATTGCCAAATCCAAGAAGGTGGAAGATGTGGGCCTTATGGAAGAAAATATCCTAGAAATGGGCAAAGAGTTGAGTGATTTAAGGGAAAGAGAGTTAAAAATGAGAGAAAAACTAGAAGTAGAAAATAGATGGTTGAGGAAGAAATTGCAAGAGAAGGAAACCCAATTGGCCACAATGGAAAACCTCTCCATGGAGGCATTATAGTGAAGACTTCCATTCAAGTCCTATGTACTTTTCCTCAAAGAACAATGAATGCAATTCCAAATCAAGGCATTAGCACAACATGGATCCATGCCATTTCAAGACTACAAGAAGTTCATTGAGTTGTGTGATAGGAGTAGCATAGGAGATAGAGACAAATTAGTTGAGTCCTCCCTACACAACCTCACCTTAACTGATATGAATGTTTTGGATCCCAATGAAAATTTGGGACACTTGCAGCTGATGACCCTTGCATCTTGGATGAATGATGAGAGGCCAGAGCTATGGAGGTGAAGATATTATTGGCATTAGAAGAAAAATAATCCCTCTATATCAGGGCAGAGCAAATAAGTTCCATGGTTGTAATCAGTGATCACAACATCATTTCCAATGATTGTAAGCTAGCACCTAGATACCTTGCCACCCAAGAGTAGGTCATCTCCCACTTTGAGGACACTCTCAGGCTATTAGGGATAGAGAGCCAAAAATAATTTCAGAGAAGATGGAATTCCCTGCCACGCAATCTCCAGATCAGGGAATATCACTCTCTTGAAAGGTTGAGAAATGCATTGGATATAAAAAATATGTACAAAAGGACCATGCAAAGATTAAAGGTCAAATAGATTGGACTCAAGCTCAATCCACCTTTGCTGTTGGGTTTACAAGAAGGAAGGAATGAAGATGAGGAAAGGAAGCAGTGGGCAGACACAGAGGGAAATGTGAGATTCTATCCTTAGGAAAATACACCATCCACATAACCTTGGGATGTCAGAGAGGCTGTTGGGTGCCAAACTTGCATACTTTTTCCCTCCATTTTTACTCTCTCTCTCACTCCTTTGTATCATTTAATTTCATTAATCACCCTAAATGCATAAGGTAAACCCTCTTTGATTTCTTTCATGGAAAGTTTAATTAATGAAGTAATACTTGTGGAGAATTGGCCTATGCAAGTTACTAATCTTGCCATTTTTGTATATCTGGTGGTCAAAGGTTATGGGTGCAAAATACATAAGTAAATTCTGAGTTTCTATTATCATATCAGCAAGCACTGTAACAGCATAATGGATTCAAGGCCTGTTCTAGACCTTTCTTGTCTTTCTCTCAGATACTAATTGGCTGTTGTAACAATTGTATAATGATAGAACATTAGCTGCCATCTTGAGAAACAATTTTCTTTGTGTATTGTATAAGAAGGATTTCAATGTTGTGAATTCGAGGTTATCTGTGCAAGAGATTGGGATTGTAACAGAAGACTATTTAAGTTAATTGAATGCAATTTATTTTGATGTTCTTTCGATAAGTTGTGAATCCATCGTAGCCCTAGTTAGAGAGTTGGGCCCACTCTTCTGATCAAGTGTTGTGTTATTTTCATGTGTTGTTATTTCATATATGTTAAGCTAATTTGATTTCTGTTACAGTTTTTAGTTAACTATTATCACAGTGACTCTTTCGTTAACTTTGTCGCTGAATCTAAGATTGGTAATCAATTGTGTCATTGCTACCTGCATATATTTTGTGCATTGCCTTGAAACAAATTATGCACCGGATTGATAAATTAAATGTGGAAATGGGTTGAATAGGTATTCACACCCAGACACCACATTTTGGTGCTATTTCTAGGGAGACTAACAAGGTGCAAGAACACGATCTACATTGATCTTTGGATCAATCTCTCATCTTATGGAGGAAATTTATTTCTCTACTCTGAGTCCTGAGCATAGTGTTTTGTTTTGTTTTATTTTTGTTTATTGTTTGTTTTGACGATTCTGTAGAAACCAATCTCTCATTCTGGGGAGGGAATTGTTACCTTGCTCCAGATCTTGAGCCTTAGTTGTTTTCTATAGGTTTTCTTTCATTTTCTTTTTTATTTTTATATAGGGGCCACTCTCTCATCCTCGGGAGGGAAAGATTTTCCTCATCCTACTCCATTTCCTAAGCTCTAGTTTTATTTGTTGATTTATTGTTTTTAAATCATCCTCTCATCTTGGGGAGGGAAAAGATTTTCCTCGCCCTGCTCCAAGTCTTGAGCTGTGAAATTTTTAATGTTTTCTTTCCAATAAATGTATGAACAAGGGTTCGAATAAGAGGGGCATAGGAGGACCCCAAAGGCAAGGAAGGAAGGCTTTGGGGAGGAATACCTATATCCAAGAAATTATTACAAAAGCTGCATCAGAAGCCTCTTCGCGAGCCGTTAATAGGATGAGGGTTCCCACAATATCCGAAGGACATTCTGGAACAACCTATAAAACCCCCAGATGTGGAAGTATCCCTTTCAACAAATGCACGAGAAACAGGAAACAGGGAATCAAGAAAGTAGAGACACTTCCTTTGGTATCAGATGGGGAGGAGGTAGCCAACAGAGGGTCAGAAGAAGAAATCCACTCAAGGCTTGAAGAAGGAAGCCTCAGAGGATTCTCTTCAACTCGTGATCACGGGAGTGCTATCAAATCTTCACAACCACCAATTGTTACACAATAAGAACCTGTTGAAGTTCCAAGCGAGTATTGGAGGATATTTATGGCACCTGCAACATCTTCAATTGATTTCCCAATTGGGGAAATTATGGGTGATGCACTAATGAAGCCTATTCCCATGATTGCATTACCAGACTTCCATGGGCTTTCCATGGAGGATCCAGAAACTTTCCTATTCGAGTTTGATATTGTTGGTAGAGTGTATGACTATGTCAATGATGCTCAAAAGTTGAAAATTTTCCTACTACATTAAAAGGGATAGTGTTGCGATGGTTCATGGGTTTAGGAGGGAAAACCATTTCAACCTAGGATGAGATGAATAAGACCTTCCTGGAGAAATATCAGGATTATTGTAAATCCCAGGATATTAAGGAAGAAATTTTCAAGTTTATGTAGAAGGAGGATGAAAATACGGAGGAATGTGTGGAGAGCTTTAAGTACACTCTCCAGAGGTCTAGCCATAGTGACCTGGATAAAGATACTTTGAAAGTTATTTTTCTCCCGGCCCTAAGGGAAGAGTCTTTAGAGCTATAAAACATAGTAGGTGAAGGAGATATATCTAAGGAAGACTTTGACACCATCTATGAACTCTGTATTCAATGTTTAAGAGGAGCTGCAAGGAATAAACAAGGAATTTGCACTTTCAAAGCATCAAGTGGGGGAATCACAAAAGCAGAAATTGGGAACCTACTGGATAATTTGAAAATTGATATCCTAAGTACATTATCCTCTCAAATGGACACATTATAGACAAATAAGAAGTAGATGGAGTTGGAAAGAATGATGGCTATTTTCTGCCCACGATGTAGAAAGAAACACCCAATGAAGGATTGTCCACTAGACACTATGGAAACATGTGCTATCTGTGAGTAGAACCACTCTACGAATGCATGTCCATCGCTTCCAGCACTAAAATCAGTGTTTCAGGGAACAAATGAAAAACTAGATCAATTATGCTTTATGGGGTCCAAGAAACCATGGTAGCCACAGACATCAGGCCTAAATCTAGGTACGTCTTAGGATCCTTTTTAGTATTATAACATGAATCCTCAATCAAATCCTTTTAGGCATCAATATTATCAATACACACCTTGGAAACCATGGCGTCCTCAACCTAATTCAAGTTCTTCATGGCCTCAAAGTTGGCATAGTCCTGTTCCCCCTACTGCTCAATTTCCTCAACCTACACAACAACAACAGTTACAACTACCCTCTAATGTCCCCTCTAATAATCCTCCTCTCCATCCTCAACTTCCTATTTAGCCAAACCCAAATCAAAACAATAAGGGCTCTCAGCAAGAAGACACCCTCAACATGCCTTCATACAACATTTCTACCACAGGGTTTAATGAGATAAATCTGTGATATGGTAGGGTAGTAAATGCAGAATCCAGAGTCTCAAGCAGTCAAGGATTAGATAACCCAATCATCTGTGGAACATTCTCCTTCTCATTTGACTGTTACTCATGAGGCCTGTCAAACCAATCCTCCTTATCCAGAATGATTAGCCTTGAGTAAACGAGTCCCTCAACTAGAATTTGATCTTTTTGGAGAATTGCAGAATTTGTTTATCAAAATCCCCCTACTTCAGCCTATGAAAGATATACCTATTTATGTTAAGACTATCAGAGAATATTGTTCCAAGAGACCTGGGAAGAAAACAGAAGATCCACTTACAATTCATGTTATGGGGAGATTATCAAACATTATGTTGGGAAAGGCTATGCATGTAAAATATGGGGATCCTAGGAACCCAATTCTAACAATTCAGATTAATGGGGTAGATATTCTGAATGTATTGATAGATTTGGGCATTGCAATTAATGTAATCACTTCCAAAACCATGCTTACACTCGAATTGCATGACCTCAATCGAACCCCTACAGTTTTAGAATTAGCTAACAAATCTACAATCATATCGATAGGGAAATTGGAAGACATGATGATTTTTGTGGACCCTTGGTGCTACCTTGTTGATATCCTATTCTTGCATATGCAGTCCCCAACTGGTGGTCATCCCCTTATTTTAGGGTGATCGTGGCTTGCAACCGTTGATGCCTATATTAGATGTCGATCAGGAAACATGATAATTTCTAATGGGGAAAATATGAAAAATCTTATTATTTATCCTCTTGTAGAACCTAGCTCACAGAAAAAGTCCAAGGATAACTCTTTGTCTTTGGATAGGATTGAAATTGAATAGCAAGAACTCTAACCAGTGCTTACTACAGGGCAAGCCCTCTACTTTAAGAATGAGACACAGGATGATACTATTAACACTTTTATTAGCAGCCCTGATGCTATTGCAGATCCAACTCGACATTTTTTGGAATCAATCATGAGCTGTGAATACAAGAAACTATCAGATCAGAAACCAAAGGTAAAGACATACCTGTAATAGAACTTTCTGACAGCATATTGATGGAGATTGAGCCAGGGAATACATTGAATATCAACCCAAATCTTTCACTAGCCTAGACGGAACAGCTCCTTAAGATCCTTCGAGAACAAAAAGAAGCTTTCGCATGGGATTATACTAATATCAAAGGTATCATTGTCGATTTGTGTACTCATCATATTTACATCAAAGAAGATTGTCAACCTGTAAGACAACCTCAAAGAAGGATGAATCCTACCTTGAAGAACATTGTCAAGGAGGAGCTTCAGAAGTTATTGGATGTAGGATTTATTTACCCAATCTTGGACAACTAGTGGGTATCCCTGCTTTTCATTGTCCCTAACAATAATGGTAAATGGGGGATTTGTGTAGACTATAGGAAGTTGAATAAAGCAACCCTGAAAGATCATTTTCCTTTGCCATTTATTGACCAAGTCCTTGATACCTTGGCCAAAAATAAGTTATTCTCTTTGTTGGAGAGGTTTAGCGAGTATAACCAAATCCAAATAGCTCTTGAGGATCAAGACAAGACTACCTTTACATGCCCTTGGGGGGCATTCACTTACTGAGTCCTTCTGTTAAGTCTTTGTAATGCACCTGCCACCTTTCAGAGGGAAATATTGGGGATTTTTTTTTATTTATTCAATGAGAGTGTTGAAATTTACATGGATGACTTCACGCCATATGGGGGGTTCATTTGAAGAAGGATTAGAAAACATGGAGAGATTTCTTAAAAGGTGTAAACAAATGCATGCTTCCCTGAGTAAAACAAAATGTCATATGATAAGAGAAGAGGGAGTAGTGTTGGGGCATTTACTTTTAGTTGCTAGGATACAAGTTGACCCTGCCAAGGTAGAGGTAATTCTGCATTTTCCTATACCTAAGACACTAACTCAGGTACATAGTTTCATTGGTTGCACTATTTATTATAAGTGTTTTATAGATTTGTTTTCTAAAATTACATTTCCACCTTTTCAGATGTTAACTAAAGATGCATAATTTTTATGGACAGATGATTGTGAAGTAGCTTTTCAAAATATTAAACAACTAATCTGCCAAGCTCCAATATTATATGGTCCCAATTGGGAACTTCCATTTCATATCCATGCAAATGCCTCTCAAATGGTTTTAGGGGCAGTGTTGGGACAACAAGAAGATAAGAAACCATATGTGGTCTATTATGTCAACAAGAATTCAACGTCTGTTGAGTTAAACTATATGGTAATGGAGAAGGAATTCTTAGCTGTCATATATGTTGTTAATAAATTTTGACACTATATTACTAGGTATCCTACTTTTGTGCACATTGACCATGCAGCAATCAGGTATTTGATGTAACTCATGGGCGTATAACAAGGTGGTTGTTATTAGTTCAAGAATTTGATATCACCATTATAAATAAACCAGGCAAGGATAACGTAGTTGCTAATTTTATTTCTAGATTAAACGCTGATAATGAAGGAGAACCTGTAGAAGATGGCTTTCCAGATGAACATTTGTTTGCAATTTCTACTAATACCCCTTGGTATGCATGTATTGCTAACTATTTGGCTACAGGAAAAGTACCTCAACATACAGGGAACAACGAAGGATTATTCATCATAGTGCCCATTACTCATGGATAGCAAGATATCTCTTTTATACAAGGGGTGATCAGCATATCCGTTGTTGTGTAGCAGAAAGTGACATCTATGAGGTTTTGAGAGCTGCTCATGATGGTTATTGTGGGGGGCATTTTGCAGACAAATGAACTGGACACACGTTGTTACAGATGGGATATTATGGCCATCTATCTTTAGCGATGCACGTAACTATGTTTGAAGATGAGATAGCTTCCAATGGATGGGTCAGCTTGGTTGCTTAGACAAAATGCCATTATAGCCACAGGTAGTTTTTGAGCCTTTTGAAAGATGAGCCATTGGGTTTTTGGGTCCATTTAACCCACCTTCACATCAGAAAGTCCACATTTTAGTCTGTACAGATTATGTGACAAAGTGGGTAGAAGCTAAGGTTGTAGCAAAAGCGACAGAATAGGTTGTCTAGGAATTTCTATTTGAATAAATATTTGCCAAGTATGGTACTCCAAGAGAGATAATTTTCGATGGAGGAGCACAATTCACATCACACATGATAGAAAAGCTTATGGAAAAATATGGGATCTAACATAGGATAACAACCCCATATCATCCTTAGGTGAACAGTCAAGTGGAGAGCAAAAAAGTATTGGAAAACATTCTCACCAAGACTGTGGCAAATCATTGTTGGGATTGGGCTAAAAAATTTCCTGAAGCTCTTTGGGCGTATAGAACAACATGGCATAACACGATAGGATTTTCACCATTTGAACTTTTCTATGGAAAATCCCCATTGTTCTCAGTAGAATTTGAAATTAGTATGCTTAGAACAACTCTGGAAGTTGGATTGGATCTTTCAGAAGCCAAGAAACACTGGATGGAATAACTGAATGAGCTGGATGAAATTCTTTTAATGGATGTCCAGAGAACTACTGCCATATAGCAATAGAGAGAAAAATGGAATGATAAATTTATTAAAAATAAGGTGTTCAATAGAGGGGATTGGGCATTACTGTATGATTCCTGCTTTAAGGATTTTAAAGGAAAGCTTCACTCGATATGGCAGTGACCATACGAGATTGATGCGGTATTTGACAATGGGACTGTCAGATTGGTTACAATCGATGATTCCCATGTTTATTTCATTGTAAATGGACATCGACTTAGACTCTACCATCACCTAGCCTCTAGAGAAGCCTTCATCAAACATTTCTCTAAAAAATCTAGATTGAATGTTGTTGGTGTAGAAGATACCTCCTCTGCACCCTTGAACTAAATATATATATAATATTATATATATATATATATATATTATAGATATATAGATATAATGTTGTTACTACTCACTTGTTATCTTTTTGCAGGAGCTACTATCAAGGCACAATAATGGAGGAGCTGAAAAATTTCTTGAGTAATTGGGACAGTCACTCCACTAATATTGATCTTCTTGAGAAATTTTCTAAGTATTGGGTGTTGTTACTCCTTGGGTTCTGTTACTCATTGGGTGTTGTTAATCTTTGGGTGTTGTTACTCCTTGGGTGTTGTTACTCGTTGTTGTTGTTACTCCTAAAATTTTTCTAAGTATTGGGTATTGTTACTCCTCGGTTGTTGTTACTCCACCATTTTTGTTACTCCGCTAATGTTGTTACTCCACTGATGTTGCTATTCTGCTGATGTTGTTACTCCACCGATGTTGTTACTCCACCATTGTTGTTACTCCGCCAATGCTGCTACTCTGTTGTTGTTGTTACTCTGCTGATGTTGTTACTCTGCCGTTGTTGTTACTCCGTTGTTACTCTGCCAACTATCAGGTAGGTTGCCAGGTACATCTCCATTGACTTATATAGATTTAATTAAATATTTCGTGGACAAGCCATTGACATGCTATGGATAGCTATTTATAAGTTGTGGGGGTGGATGCCGTCATAATTAAACAACGACGTAATAAAACCACACTAATGATTGAACTGCTACCATCATTAAAACTTGTGCGATGGTACACTTCATGATCTCCATCATTATTCAGCATAATCATTGGCATGCATTGAGATTTGAAATATGTAACTTTTCGTTTAATACATAATAATTACCATACCATTCACTGCATCCACCACAATTCTCTTAGTTTCCTGAGAAATTACCTACCTTTTTACCATTGTTCCACCTTATTAATTTTTTTTGCCATGTTGTTACTACAAGAAGTTGTTCTTTGTCAATCCTCCCAATGGTTTTTTGCGTCCAAAGTGCTGTTACAGTTTCTACAAGATGGGTGGACTAGTTGTGCATCATGAACCAAAGGTTACAACCTTGGTCCGTAGTAATGCAGATGTGTGGCGGGTCTTTTTAGAGGCAGGATGGGATGTTTATTTTACTAGACTGCAGGGGTTCGACGAGGGGATCACGATGGAATTCACAATGAATTTGGACAAGATTTGCTCGCGGGGTTAGAGGATTAGAAATCCCTGTCATAGAGGAGGCCATTACAGAAGTAAGTGGGTCAACACAACAGGGGCAAAAGTGGTTCTCAAAAAAGTCTCCGCTGCCCGAGTTCCCGGAATTATTTTTGCAGGCTGGACAAATCATTGTTCTGAAGGGAAGGGGGTGTGACCGAAAATCCTTGCCGCATCCATGGGGTGAAGTAGCAGGCTTTGTTATGAAATATATAACCTCCGAAGGGTGGTTTACCACCTTATTCAAATACCACTTCAAAATTCTAGCCCACCTTCTATTTCCACGGGCACAAGTTCATTCGTTGAACATCCCTCTCTTCTTGATGAAGAGTCTTCAACTTATGGAACAATCCACTTGGTGCTCATGCCAAGTGCTGGCTGTCCTCACAAATCATGGATTGGTTTGACTCATGTTCGACTGTTGGTCATACATGTAGTGACCCAACTGCAAGTACCTTGGGCACAATTCCTTGAGATGACAGAGGAAGAAGTGGCATCTGTTATAGCTGCTAGAGAGGAAAAACCTGAGGAATTGGAGGGGAAAGAATCATCATATCTTGCTGGTACAACAGGAGAGGAAGAAGAGCTCGAGGAAGAACTAGCATCTCCTACTGGTATAGTAGGAGAAGAAGAAGAGGAACCCGAGAAAATGGAGAAAGAAGAAGAGGAACCAGAAGAAATGGAAATGGAAGAGGAAGAAGTGGTTGGTAACACAATCGAGGTTGTCACATAAGAACCAACCACGGCCATGGACTCTATTAATATAGAAATGAATGTGGAAGAAGTTATGAAACCCATTAGTACAAAGATGTAAGTGGAAGAAGTTGTGAAACCCATTAGTACAGAGATGGAAGTGGAAGAAACTGTGGAACCTGTTATTGCAAACATGGAAGTAGAAGTGGAAGAAGCAGTTGGTGACACTATCGAGGCTATCACACAAGAACCAACCCCATCTGTGGAGCCTATTATTGCAGAAATGGAAGTCGAGGAGATGATTGGTGACACAGTGGAGGCTGTCACAAGAACTAGCCTCGCCTATGGAATCTATCGATGGGGCTACGAAGGCAATGGATGAAGTTGATGTTGTTTTGCAGGAATCAACTTTTATTAATGAAGCGCAAGGAGAGGAAGTTCTATTCAAAGAGCTGGCAAGTGATGTTGTTACACCAGGACTAGCACCACTTGCCCAAATAAATGTGGATGTTGAAATGAGTGGGGGTGCTACACAAGAACCACCACCAACTCAGTCAGGACAAGAAAATGTGGAAGAGGTGGATCCTGAGGTTGATGTCATTCCATAAGAACCAACGTTGACCGTAGGACAAGAGGCACCACACAAAGAAATCTCGGCCTAATTGAGGGATGAAGGTGAAGAAGAGAGAAAATTAGAAGTAGCAGGTGGGACCGGTATTGATGAAGTAGAGGATATTCCCCACTCTTTGTTTGAGGCCACAATGCCAAGAGGAGCGAGGAAGGTTCGTTCTTCCTGAGATTCCACAAAGGAAATTGTTGTTCCTCCCATATTGAAGTACGTTGGCACGAAGGAGGGCGCAAGAATTGTTGGCTCATTACTTGAGGATTCCCTGTAGGGGCCTCCTGAAGAACAGGTCGAGGAAGGAATTTCGAAAACAAGATTGGAGCAAGTGGCAAACACTGAAGGCACTGTCTAAGCGACAAAATTCCTGAATTGAGACAAGATGAGGAGGAAAGTGCTCTCGAGGACAAGAAACCACGTAAGGAAGACTTGATGAGGGAACCAATTGATGCCTTGAAAGACAATCCACCACCTCCTGAACCAGCTGTCGGGTTGGGAAATGAATTTACTGTTAAACAAGAGTGGGTGGAACAATGTGAGAGGAGAAGAACACCTCTCAAGGAGAGGTATCAACTTCAGTTTGGAGAGACCATGCAGTTAAAAATAGAGGTTTGGAAGCTAAGAAAGCAAGTATCTCGTCTGAAAAACAAGGTAAATAAATATGAATAGATGGCCGTAAGGCCCAAGGTCAAAGTTTCCTTGGTAGTTGTATAGACCGAAGATGTTCCCACAACTTTTGCTACTATATAGACTGGTCCTATAGAATAGTTGTTTAAGGCCTAAGAATTCTTCTTAGCATCTAAAATTCAGAGATGGTAATCTATCATGAATGCACGAAAGAAGGAGATAGCAAGGGTTCGAGAACAGGCTGCTGTGATTGTCACTGAGTATATAGACTAGCTGGATAAAGAAAAATAGAAGAAGGAGAAATAGAAGAAAAAGATAAGCATTTAGAAGTCAGATACAAGTGTTGAAGGTAGATAAAGAACATATGTTTACCCTAGCACAGTAGGTAATGGCCTCTCAGCCTCCTACCCATAGTTACGTATTGTTTCTTCACAAGCAATTATTTTTCTTCTACCTAGAAAGTATATACAAAGAGATTAGCCACGAGATCGAAGACTTGATACAATTCCTGCGTATTATAAGAATCCATGATATTGTGAACCAGAATTTGATGTGTGAGCTCTACATGCATGGTTATTTTCTAAAAGATGACGAGAGCTTCAACCCAGTTATGTTCATGGGAGATGTGCACCTGAGAGCCTTTACCTCCTACACCATTAACCAGGTTAAATGGAGGAGGGCTTGAGATACTTTTGAAGGAAATCAAGCTACAAAGGCACTGATAATAAGGAGGGAGAATGGCTAGTCAGTGACTATTTATAACAAGCACTCTACCTTTCTAGAGATTGAGGGGTCTAAGGAATGAATGCTAGCAACACAGAGATGGTGTACTGACCTCTGTGTTAGAAAGATAGTCACTTTTCAGGACGAAGCCCTTGATAGTTGCCAAATAACATGGATGATGTCACCATCAACTGTCAGAAACCGGGAGCCATTTGGAGCACCCAATTTTGCATGAGCATTAGAAAGGGTGCCATGTTTTGTTGCATACATTCAGACTTGTGGGGTCCCATGGATGGGGCTAAGGTTTTAGTTTCCTCTCATTTGGCTACCAGCAGAGTATTACACTCCAGCATACAATGTGAGTAATGATTGGTGGAAGGGTTTCCTTATGAAAGAAGGATACAAGCCTCCAGGGACAGAGATGGCTGAAGAACATGACCTTGCTTAGCTGCACGCTAACCATAGACGGTCCAACCCAGATCTGAAGAGATGATGAGCTGCATGAGGACATGTAGAAAGACCAATTGGGGGGAGATGTTGGGTGCCAAACTTGCATACTTTTTCCCTCCATTTTTACTCTCTCTCTCACTCCTTTGTATCATTTAATTTCACCAATCGCCCTAAACACATAAGGTAAACCCTCTTTGATTACTTTCACGGAAGGTTTACTTAATGAAGTAATAGTTATGGATAGTTTTCCTATTCGAGTTACTAATCTTGCCATTTCCGCAAATCTGGCGGTCAAAGGTTATGGGCGCAAAACATAGAAGCAAATTCAGAGTTTCTAGTATCATATCGGCAAGAACTATAACAACATAATAGATTTTAGGCATGTTCCAGACCTTTCTTGTCTTTCTCTTGGCAGCTAGTTAGCTGTTGTAACAATTATGTAATGATAGAACATTAGCTACCATCTTGAGAAACAATTTTCTCTGTGTATTGTATAAGAAGGGTTTCAATGTTGTGAATTGGGGGTTAGCCTTGTAAGATATTGGGATTGTAAAAGAAAACTATTTAAGTTAATTAAATCCAAGTTATTTTTCTATTCTTTCTATAAGTTGTGAATCCATCAAAAACCTGGTTAGAGAGTTGGGCCGACTATTCTGATCAGGTGCTGCGTTATTTTCTTGTGTTGTTATTACATATATGTTGAGATAATTTGATTTTTCTTACAATATTTTAGTTAATTGTTGTGAATGATTTTTATAGTTTTGCAATTCATTCTTAATTTCTGTCACAGTGACTCTTTCATTAACTCTGTTTCTAAACCTAAGATTGGTAATTGATTGTGTCATTGCTACCTACATATATTTTGCACATTACCTTGAAACAAATTATGCACCCAAATTGATAAATGAAATGTGGAAAGGGGTTGAATACGTATTCACACTCGAACACCAACAGAGGCCACTTGGGCCATGAAGGACATGGACATAGATGACTAGGTTCCTTAGAGGATGAGCAATAGTTTTAGTGGGGGGGTGATGATGAGGCTCATCAATAGGTATATTATATGGGTCACAATGCCATCCTCCAACTTATTAAATTATATTTTTCTTACATTTATCTACAAATTTTGTTATATTATGCTTAGTGTGAGGAGTAAATATGTGTTGCTATGTCATGTTGCCTAAATGTGGGAATTGGAGCAATTTTGAGTGCAGGAACTAAGGTTATACAAGAAAGAGATATTCTAGGAGGTTTTCCACCTCCTTATCTCCTCCAATTAGTTGAATATCTCCACTCTATCTCTCATTAACTCGGTGTCATTGGCAGCCAAGTAGGTTGAGTTCATTGGCAGCCGAGACAATGCAAGTCAAAGAAGAGCTAGAGTCACATATTCTCGAGTTAGGGAGTCAAATATCCCTATTATTGTATAAATAAACAGGCTAAGGAAATCATTAGGATTAGAAGTTTTATTATAGCCAAGAGGCCATTGAGCTAAAGAACTTTTGACTATTATTTTGATGATGTATTTGACATTTTTTTAATAATAATGAGAAGTTTTGTTTTGATCCAGCACTGAGTTAATTTAGAGGGCTCAAACTCTTGGGTTAGGGCCCAAACCTAGAAGCTTAAGTTCCTCTCATGTATCTATATTTTCGTTGACCTAGAATGTTGAGTAGTTGCTCAAGCTTATTCATGTTTATTTTAGCTTAGATAATTGATTAGTTGTTGCGGTTCAATAGATTATAATTCCTCAAAAAGCCTGTGATAATAATCCCTATCTCATCTCCCTTGTGGGAACATGATTAGAGGACCCCACCATTGTAGTCCAAAAATAGAGTGTGATTTCATTTTTATTGATTTCTTCTCATGTGATTGTTGTAGCTTAGAAGGTAGTTCATTTCGTAGATCAAGCACATAGCATTAGTTAAATAGAATTTTCCAAATTCAAATAATATCTTCCACATTTACTTGTAGTATTTTTCAAATGAAAAGAGGAACAAGTGCATGTGTTGTTGCAGGGCTATTGGATTTGTAAGTAGGGACCCCTTTCACCATCTCCATTTAGGTGTTCTCCTTCTTGTTTTGATTCATGCCAACCCATGTTCTAGATCTTTGTTTTTCAGTCACTGTGAGCAGCCATCTTAGCCCAAATCTAGCCTTCTTGAAGTGTTGGGCTTGGCTAAGGGTGTTGATTGCCTTCCCTACATTTCCCACAACTTTCGTACAACCTTCAAACTCTTCATCTCACCATTCTTTCCCTCTAAACCATGTCATCCAACTTCCTATATAATTTCAAGGCATCCTGTGGCAGTGCAGGAATCCTGTAGCAACATCCTGTAGCACACATAATAGTCACTTTTGACCCTATTTTGACTTGCAATAATAGCCTAATTTAGTTTAAGAGTACTTAGACCCCTTAGCTTGGACTTCATGACCAGAAGTGCCACCTAGACCAGTCCCTTTATTACTTTTCCTTTCCTGCAAGATCAAATAACATTAGTTCTTTCATTCTAAATTTGGAAATTAGGAATTTATTTACTTTGCAAGTGTGAATTAGATAGTCAATGTATGCATTCTTAAATTATTAATTCGTAGGATAATATTTTGTTTTCAAGAAACTCTAATAGCTAGATGATTGAGTGCAAGTTAGGATAGTTTCCTTTCTGCAAATTAGCATAGGTCTTGTGTTCTTTTATAACATTTAGAAGTAGACAACATTTCCATGTTTGAGTTGAAAAGAATTTACTTTATATGCACTAAGACTAGCCTTTACATTCTACTTTCAGTAGTTAGTATCCTTTTAGTTGAATAGAGGAATGGTCTAGAACCTCAATGATCAAGTGCCCTAGTTGAGGGTGGCATGAGTAGAATGATGCATCTATTGTCTATATAGCACTGCCACCTCTAAGTTTGTATGAAGCCCCGGGTTGATAAGTAAAGTTGAAGAGCCTTTGGGAGTTGCAACACTATTGGTGCAATACCAGGGCTCACCAATCACTAAATGAAACTTCTATAAAACCCCATCCACTTGTAATGCCTAATCTATTGTAACTTAGGTTAGGCCTAAAAGTATTGAAGTCGCTAGTGATTTGCGTGGATTATTGTCTCCTTCCCCATTAGGTAGTTCTTCCACTTTTCACAACTTGCACCAAAGCGTAGATCTCCTTGTAATGGGTAGGGTAGTTAAGAATAATGCAACAAAATACTCCAAAATAGAATAATATAGTCCTTCCTCCCTACATCATCATCTCTCTCATAACATACCTACTCAAATCTATCTCCACTTCAAAGGGCCACTTGAAGTTCAGTAATGCAAGAATCAATGCTTAATTAATTTTCCTGTTTTACTCCGGAAAGGTTTTTTGCTGACCCTTCCCCACTAAAAAATCTTGTAGTTTGTTGTTATGACATGGTGTGGTGTTGCTACTACTAAAAATTAGGATATAAATTTCCTTAGGTACTATGATTTCCCAAAAAAACTCCTATCCTCTAAGACATTGACAGGAACTATCAACTTTGTGATAGCCTCCATCTTGATAGGATATATCTTCAACTCCCTCCACCAATCACATATCCTAAATACACCAAATATTGATACATAAACTCACACATCTTAAATTCTTTCAATAGCTAGTGTTTCTTCAATTTCTCTAGTACCTCCATAAAATGTGGAATGTGCTCCTCCCAGATAGCATTATATACTAATATATCATATAAATAAATAATAATAAATGAATCTATAATAGGGCATACTATATCTTTCATTAAACTCATGAATGTAGCTAATGAATTGCATAGTCCAAATGAAATGATTAACAACTCATACAAACCTTGTCTAGTTTTGAAGGTGATCTTCCAAGTATCTTCCTCTCTGACTCGATATTGGGGATACCCTAACTTTAATTCCATCTCGACGAAGCATTTTTCTTGCTAAAACTAGTCTAATAGAATATCTATCCTTGGAAGGGGGTAGCTATTCTATAAGTTTGTTTAATTCCCTATAATTAATACACATCTATGATGTCCCATACTTCTTTGGTACAATGATGATGGGTGACCCACATGGTGATGTACTTGGTCAAATGACAACTTGTTCTATCAATTATAGCAACTACTTCTTCACCATACTTAATTCTATAGAAGAAAGCTTGTATAACTCAATGTTTGGAAATAAAGATTCCAATAATAGTTGGATCTCATGCTCCACTTCCCTGTTGGGTAGCCCTTTAGGTTCTTGGAATACTCTCATATATTCATATAGAAACTATAACAACCCTAAGTTAAATTTCCATGTAAATAAATAATGGAAAGACATTATAAAAGAAAATATCGAACCAAGGTCATGGGACATGTATTCCAATCTAAATGAGGTGAAAAACATTTTGTTGGGATACACTTGTGGTTAATTATTTATTAGGTATGGAAATTGGCAATGGCAAGAGGACAAATACAATAAATAGCATTTAATTATTATAGGCTAGCAAGGAAATGAGGCAAAAATGCCAAAGAAATAAAGGAAAATTAAATAAATTCCACTTTAGTAGGTGGTGAAGAGGAAGTGACAATAAAATGATAAAAATAGTAAAAGAATATGCATGCAAGGAAAAATGAGGGAAAAGGGAAAAGAAAAAGAAAATAAATTGAAGAGACGAAATTCTAGCATTCTCTTTGGGAAAAAGAGAGGAAAAGAGAGAGAACCTACAACATTTGGGGGATAGAGAACACAAGCAAGAGATAAGCAATGAAATCAAGGAGTGCAAGAGGAATTCATGTGGCAACTAAGAGGAAGAACCGAACATCGGTAAGCAAGGGCATAAAAGAATAGAGGAAAGAGCATCCAACAAGAGGATTTTTGTAGGTAATAGTGTGCATGTTTGATTATCTTAATAGGATTTGAATGCATGGTTCATGCATTGGTTTGTTGGTCATTTTTCCTATAATTTTCATGGGATTTTCCTAGATTGAAACTTATGTACAACCTTGCCTTATGCCATTTCCTGGATAGCCATGATTTAGTGAGTTCCCTGTTTGGTTGAGATTTGGATTGCTAATAGATTTTGGAACCCGGTTGAGGTGGTCTGAGGAAAATCCTAAGGTTTGAATGTGGAGATGGATTTATCTAGGTGAGCCTTTGACATATGGGTGGATACAAGCAAATTCCTCTGGATACGGTGAAGAAATTTTGAGGCATCCAAGCTTGTATTGGTTTTGGTGATTTATGGACCTGGTATTAGGTGAAATCCATATGGCTTGAGTGTGGAGGTGGTTTTCCTATGGATTCCATGTTTGGTTATGTTTTGGTTTATCCCATGTAATCCCAAATTCAGGCTTGGAATACGGCACGAGGGTGATTGGGTTGGAATAAATATTTGGTTCAACGCAATCTATGGTTGGGTGGTATTTGGAAGTCCCTGACTTGGTTAGCACTATGCATATGATAATTTGTGTTATTCTTTAATGAAGATCAATGAGAACAAGTTTTATTTTAATGCCTTGATTATGTTATTGGTTTGTCATGGCTTAATTATGGCTAAATTCTTGTTACATGCATGGTATATTTCTCATTATATGAAGTGCCCTTATTATTGATCTTTCTCATGGTTGAAAGACTCTTGGATGTTTTATATGGATGTGAGAGCTAATATGTGTTCTATGTGGCTAGTATGAGAGGGAAGTAAGCCTTCTTGATGAATCTCTAACAAAACTAATGAAACAATGAACAAACTAAGCATATCAACCTACAGGCACCTTGGTCACAACATGCTTGTAAAAATGAATAACTTATACCGAGCAATATTGAGCAAGATAAATAGAGCATGAAGACTTGGGAAACTTGTTGATAGAGTTTTGGATAGTCCTAGGAAGTTGGCTTGAAGGATGGCCTTAAAATTCTAGAACAAATTCTATGACCGCACTATTAGAACTAGGATATTTCATCCACAACCACACCTAGAAAGGCTTATCCATGTGGATGGAGCCTTTTGGCCACACTGACAGGCTTGTATCCATGTAGCTGAGGTGTAAGCTAGGATAGAGAGTGAACTAATCTTAGGGGAAATGTCCACCTGGGAAAATTATGTTGATATTAGTTTGATGATGTACCCCTCAATGTTTTACAGATAGTTTGACGTGTCAAACCCCATTTTCGTACTTTCATTTTGGAAGTGGGGTCGTGCAGAGTAACTCTCAACTCATGTTCACACTGGTAAACATGTAAAAGTGGGTAAATGTGGGGTGGGGTGTTACAAAGTGGTATTAGAGCAAGTTCACAGCCCTGGACCTCGAGGTAAATGCAGATGGTTATGTAGATCTATATGGTTAATATGCATGCTTGTCAGCTATGGTATTATTATTGATGTTATATCCATGTACATGATGTTGTTATAGTTTTGTGTTATTAACTCGATTCATGTATGAACTGATATGTTGTTGATATTATTATGTCATGCTAATTTGGATTGACATGTGTAGATAAAATAGCCTCACCAAAATGAAATTGAGGTAATTCTTTTGATTATTCCTTTTTATTTGATTTATATAGCAATGGTACGTTGAAGGAAAGTATAGTTCCAAGAGATGAAGAGTAGAGTGGTTGAGTATAGTTCATATGGTTCCCTACATAGGCTAGAAGAGAAATTAGTGGGATGGGAGAAATCAGTTGAGCATCAGAGAGGGGGACTCTCTTGATCTAGCAAATACATTAAAAAGTATGAGGGCGATCATAAGTTGTAAAGATGATAATGAGCGGTTGATTGAAACCCGAGAAATGCTATCAAAAGCTCAAGAATAGATAGTTGAGGTTAATAAATTATTCTTGAAAGCCTTTCATATTTATTGATTCATGGAAAGTTGGGGACCAGTCATGGAGATAAACAATAAGAAAAGATTAATGGAGCAAATGGAAGCTAGTCTCGGAATAAAGGTATGGGATGCATCGTGATGATACAATAAAGAGTGGAAGATCCTTGAGTACACCTGATAAGAGGGCTAGTACGCATGGATTTTATTCTAGATATACTTCCTTGAGTACATCTGAGAAGAGGGCTAATATGCATGGATTTTATTCTAGCTATACTTCTCGGAGACATCATCTCCATCACCGCCAACATCATCATAGGAGGAGTGGGAAGGAGTATTTTCTAGATGAATTCAAGAAATCCAATCCTCCTACTTTTGATGGTGACATGAACAAATAAAAATATATAAAAGCATGGCTTCTTGGGAAAAGAAAAGTTTCAGACTTCATGATTACTCAGAGAACATGAAAGCTAAGATAGCTACTTTCAGTCTCAAAGGAAAAACATATATCTGGTGGGAAGATTTCAAGCATGTCAGGGGAATCAAGGAAGAGAAGTTGACCTAAGAATAATTTGAAGGCCTCTTCAGAAATAAGCACATGTCTGAGAGGTATTGTGATGGAAAGGCTAAGGAATTCTATGAGCTCAAGATGGGTTCCATGTCGAATGAAGAATATATAACCAGATTTCTAGAGCTATTGAGATATGTGACATATCTCAGGGATGAGAAAGAAAAGATCCAAAGGTTCATTAGTGGATTTCCATTATCACTTAAGGACCAGATTAAGTTTGATGAGCCTCAATCATTGGAGGAATCCATCAGGACGTTGAATCATTAATATGAACAACCAAATCACAAGCCTGAGTTCAAGCGTGACTGGAAGGGTAGTGAGAATACTAAAGGAAAATGGCCCAAAAAGCAAGGAAGATCTCAAGATGCAGGTGAGAAGGAAAATATGACTCCTCATAAGAAGTCCAATGCAGCAGAGAAAGGACGTGGGTCTCATCCTATGGAGCAATAGAATAAAGGTAGTGTCAGAGAACCATTGAAGTTTTGGACTTGTGGAGACCAACAGAAGAGGGATTTTCCATCATATCAGGGTATTGGGCCTAAGATCTATAGTGCTAAGGAGGTGTCGATAGTTTGGGATGTATCTCAGAGCATTCCTCAGATATTTGTAGTGGTTGATAATAGATAGGTATACCACCATGCATCCATCATCGAGATGGAAGGTAAGCTTTGCGATCAAGTTGTTTCTAGTTTGATTAATCCAAGATAAAATTATAGCTATTTTAGTCCTGAATTGGTGGATCGATGTCATTTGAATAAGGAAGTGCATGGAGAATCTTGGTTGGTGAAGTTGGCTATAGGGACCAAGAGAATATTTCATCATTGGGTGAAGTCTTGTTCGTTTGAGCTTAATGGCATGCCTACATCAACACACGTGAATTTTCTTCCTTTGGGTGCTTAATGCATGTTATTGAGCATGGATTGGATGTTTATTCATAGGAACAAGGCGAATTTCTATGAGAAGGTGATGGGCCTCTAAATTAGACATAAATTAAGGCCCATGCCTCTAAATTAAAACATAAATTAAGGCATATGATCATCCTTCAACACATTAAACCTCTATTTCTGCGTTAGATAATTTATTTTTAACCTTAATATATTCATTAGGAAGGTTTATGAATAATTGGATATTTGTGCCTAATATTATTTATTTTTGTGGAATATTATGAGAATATTGGGCAGATTATGAAGATTTGGAGGAGGAGATAATTTAGGGACTTGTTCCCTACTACAATAGGATCAATAATAAATAATAAATGAACAAGATAACATGGAATTATGGCACAAATTGTGGAACTCCAATGATTGAGAAAATCTAGGAATGTGTTCCACTAATCAAGGGATTATGGTGGGAAAAGCTTCCTCCATTCATGGGGAATGATTCCTAATCATTTTGTATAAGTACCAAGTAGAATTTGCCTCTAGGGTTAGATTTTCAATAGTGTTATTGTGGAGAGAACGTGTATTTTGCAGCTCCATTTTATTTTCTTGTAGGGATGTAATTGTATTGATGAAATAATGAAGATTGGTGTCATGTTAAGCTTCTAAATATTGTTCTCCTCTATAGGTCTCTAAGTTTCCTTGGGCTTGACCATCCTAGGAACCTTAGAGCCCTTTTGTGTCATTTTCCTTCCTTCTTTTCAATGCTTATTCACATGCATTTCTTGTTTTTATTTCTTTTTATTATGCATTTAGTATTAACGATTTCTTGTTGTAGGATTGAGTTAAATGGTTGATGTAAGTTATTTTGTAGGATCACAATCATTATTTAATCCTTGGAAAAGATTTGGAAGTTCATCGTCATCATTGAGCTGCTTGGATTAGTCTTCTTATTCCCAAATCTAGATTGTTAGACCTCCTTTTTAGCAAAGAACAATAAATTTATGATATTTTTTAGAGCATGCTAACGAGCTTCAATCAAGTTGATTCCACTTGCATTAGATCACAAAAACATTATAGTTCTTAAAAAAATTACCCTGCTACATTTTCACTTGATTAGGTTAGGCATTTTTTAGATTTACTAGCTCACTAGTTCTCGAATTTCTAGATTTTCGACTAGTAATATGTTTCTATTTTTTAGCATGAGTTAACAGAGGTCTTTTTTAGTGATTCCAGTTGGAATGGGGACCTAATACATCCTATTTAATAACAAAAATTGTCCCATCCAATTTGGATTTGATTTTCTTGTTCATTAAACCCTCACCCATGTCATCATTTCACAAGGAAACGTCTCCAAGCTTTTTGAGCAAATCCATCCATCTCCCAACTTTGGTTTTGAGTTATGAAGTGGTATTAGGAACTCCCTTGCCTCATTCCATCCACCAATAACCTTCCCTAAGGTTTCAATCACCTTCAAGATCCATCCTTTTGCTCTTGACTATATCTTGTAGGTTTTTAGTACATCTTGTATGTTTTCCTGTAGTGGCCTGTTTTGAGGCCGAATTGAGGAAAAACCTCTAGGAAGCCACACAAGTTCACTTGAGGGTCTTCCAAGCCTTCCAAACATCCACCATAATCTCCAAGCCACCTGCCACATCACCAAAAGAGATTAGCTTTCACACCCTCGCATGAAAGAAAAGACAAAAAGAAAAACAGATTTATTTTATTCATTCTCATGCATAGTAGTACAAGGTTTGATGGTTTGAATCTGCATGCTTAGAACGATAGGATTGCATACATGTTAAATTAGCATTATTTTGAAGCCAAAACCCTTAGCAGTTAGTTATAAAATGGTGTGTTTTAGCATTTGATTTCGGTCTCTTTCCTTGTACTTTCTTTCTTGCAATAGGTTAAGGTTTCATTTTGAACATTTCATCTTTTGCAATTAGTTTTGGATTTGACTTCAGTACATGCACTCCATTATATCATGACAACAAACGAAGGACACATTGTATGCCACACATATAGTTCTGATACCTCTTAATTTTGTATGAACCCCGGGTTGATAATTAAATTCAGTAGCCTTGGGAGTTGCAGCATTCCTGTTGCAATATCAAGGCTCATCACTTTTTGGCACTGTTGTTGGGGAGGTGTCAGAGTATGTATTTTTTTCTTCTCTAGTTGTTTCATTTATTTTTACTTTTTGCAAAAACAACAAATATTTGCATTAGGCATATTTAATTTCAAAAGTAGAAAATTGCATTTCATTATAGTTTTCATTCAATCATAAAAACAAAAAATCCTCCAACACCAACCCACCCCCCATTGGATCACGTGGTGCAGTAAGAGCCAAATCAGCATTCACTCTTGCAGATAGAAGAAGAATATGGAAAAGAATGTAGAAGAAATGGATGGAGATGATGAGGAAGATCCTCTCGGATTTCCCATTCAAGATACTAATGGTAGTGTGCACATGAAGAACATCCCTCCATATTTTCTTCCAAAATTTCATGGTCTAAGGTGAGAGGATCCGGAAACATTTCTCTTTGAATTTGAGATTGTTTGTAGATCTTATGGTTACTTATTAAAAACTCAAAAACTGAGATTGTTTCTGGCAACATTGAAGGATAGAGCTCTTAAATGGTTCATGAGTTTAGGGACTAATTCAATGAAACCATGGAATGATATGAAAAAGATATTTCTAGAAAAATATGAAGATCATGGTCTTAAAGAATAAATATTTAGAATGAATGAAAGAGAAGATGAGAGCCTTGAGGATCTAATAGAGATGTTCATGTACAATGATAAGAGGGGAAAACTACATCATTTATGATCTGACACACTAAAAACCCTCTTACTTAGAACAATTAGGGATGAGTGCATTGATCTCCTAATCTCATGAGGTGATGTATACCAATTATAATTTGATGAAATTTGTGAAACATGCAAACACATATCAAGAGGAAAGGCAAGAGTAAGTCAATCAACATCAAGATTAGTAAGTCAAGCTAAATTTGGAAATTTATTGGATGACTTTAAAACAGAAATTCTTAGCTATCTAACAAAATAAGTAGAAATGTTAAGAATGCAAGATGAATGAAAAGAAAATGTTGATATTTGTGTTGCAGAATCACATAATGTTAAACATTTTCCATCATTACCAAGGTTGAAGGAAGTTCACCAAGTCGATAATAGAGCAAGTCAATTGCCAATGCAGCAATGTTATGTAGCTCCAAGAGGACCGTGGCAAGCTATTCAGCCTGATATGATGCAAGAGCCTAATTCACAATTTCAAGGTTATGCATATCCACCTCAAAGTAATTGGAACACACCTTTTCCTTGGCAACATTGGCCATCTCAACCCCAAAACCAATCTTGGCAAGGAACTTATGGGAGCCATCCACAATATCCTCAACATTTTCCTCAATATCTTCCATGCCCAACTCCATGTTATCCCTAACATTCACCTCCACCACAACCACAACCCCATCCACATCCATCTCAAATACCCACTCCCACTCAACTACCTGTACCACCATTTCCAAACCCACACATTTAAGTAGCTCAAACCACTTACATTGCTGAGGAACAACACTTCCAAACATCTCCTCTTGAGATCAATGGTATTCACCATAGCTTAGGAAGAGTATTGAAAAATATAGATTATCTTGATATCATTGAAGGACCACATCCAGAGGAAGAACATTCAAATGAGAAGACCACAAAACCATGGGCTACACTTGATGAAGAGGAGACAACAAAATCAGAGATTGAGAAAGATCCCTCATGGTTACCATCAAATCATCCATGTATTCAAGATAAAAGTCAACAAAAAGAGGAATTTTTGAAGGTCATGGAAGAAGAAGACATCCAAGATGATCCAAATCAGCAAGTGGACTAGGGGAATCACAACTATATTGAAATATGGTTCCAGACAGTCATTAAGTTGCAGAAATACCCTCTTCTTCAAATGTGTTTGATATCATCAAAGTCAAATCATTTGATCTTTCAAATCCAGGTACATGTCAAAGCATACATTTCAAGCCTCCACATCATTTTGTCTGTGATCTTCATGTGCACATGGCTCCATTGGAAGTATTCTTATACTTGAAAGTGATTTTGTTTTTCAAGTAGGATAGGGTAGAAAAAAAATTGAAAAATAAGAGAAAAGAAATAAAAATCTCAGGTGAAAACCTCCTATGAGGCACCTTATATTGGCTCATTGATTGATAACCTCCATGAGGCGGTTAATGGGTTGAAAAAAAAGAAAAAAGAAAAAAAGAGAAAAAAGGAAATATCCTAGGTGAAAACCTCCTTTGAGGTGCCTAGGTAGACCTATGAGTTGAAAACCTTATTGAGGTGGCTATTGGGCCTGGAAGAAAAAAAAGAGCAAAAAAATAACAAAATAAAAGAAATACTTGCTCCATACATCTCTTTGATGAATGCATGTACTCTCCAACATCTAGAAGAAACAAAAACAAGTTTGTACCAAAAGGAAAATTGTTCAAGCCTAGTCAAAAGAACTCAATTTTTGACTTTCTCCTCCTTTGCTCAAATGCTCCAACAAGGCCAAGGCCATGCAAATCCATCACCCTCATCTATTTTCACCATGCACCCATTATTCTCAAGCTTCTACCATGCAACTTGTTTGTTGTCCTAAAAAACTACAGGATGCTCTGTTTTCTACACGATACAAAAATACATAGAGAAAAAATTTGTTTTTGCCATGGCCCAAAAACCATGCATCCATTTGCCAAGCTATTTCAGGGGGAGATGCATATGGATGATGGTAACATGCTCAAGCAATTTCAACAAATTCCAATGCATAGTTTTCAAGAAATCAACCTCCATCGTACAACCATTTTTGCATTTTCTCCATATCCACGCGTCCATTTAAAAAGTTGTTTCATGGGGAGATGCATATGGATGATGGTAACATGCACACACAATTTCAGAAAATTCCAGTGCATGGTTTCCAAGAAATTGGCCTCCATCACTTTCATCCATTTTTAGTTTTTCTTGAGATCCGTGAATCCATTGACCAAATTTTTTTTATGGGGAGGTGCATAATGATGAGGCCAATCCATTCTACTATTGGGGAGAGATGGAAAAAACAAGTTGATGTCCCAAAAACCTACAAGATTCTCTGAGATCCTACAAGATATAGAACAACACCTACAAGATTGGTAGTGAGCAGTTTTAAAAGGGAAAAATAGAGGTTGGCTTCATCAAGCAGTGTTAAGGAGAGAAAAATGACAAAGGGAACCCATCAACACAATGAGGATTCATTAACACCCTCCTGTACTAGAGATATTCACAAGGCACAATTGGGGGGATATGATGATGAAGTAGCCAGAGATTTGCAGTCAGCTTCAGCATGGAGATCCAGAGGTCAAAGAATCTCCTCTAGAGCTTAGCAACAACATCAAGATCATCAACGTCACCATCCAACACCTGCACATCAACATCAACTTGGCAAAAACATGTAGTTCTCTCCAACAACCATTAGGTAGGTACAAGTATGCAATATTCTTGAACTTTTCTCTTGAGCATATTATAGTTAGAAATTTGTTGTTAATTCATGAGAGATGAGGTTTTATAAGCTAAGGATGGGTCAGTAGTCTCATTCGCCTTCAACTAGTTAATTGCAGCTCACTCCTTCACTCATGCAATGTTGAAAAGTTAAATTATGAACGGTGATGATTTCAAGGAATGAGGACAACAGTTAAAAGAAGAAACTTTTGCAAATTCCAAGTCACCATAGCACTCCAAGCCCTCCATCCACTTCATATTCACTATCTACTCATCATTCATCCATCCCATTTCATTCTTGAAAAAAAAAAAATAGAGCATCCTCTCCATTTTCACAAACTTGCAATACTCCCTTTGAGCCCTAGAATCATCATTTCTCATCACTCCCATACAGTTAGAAGACTCTAAAGGAAGAAGGAATGACTACTACAGGAAGGCAGAATGTTGTCACAAGAAGGAAGAAAGGAAAAAAATTGTGAGAAAAACCAAAATGACAGTGCCTAAGAGAGACCTAATCAAAACACAGAACTCCAAGGCCATTAGGCAATCATTTAGGCCACAAGAGAGAAGAAGAAGGTAACAAAGGGAAATGAGGCATTCACAAGGAAAACATAACTCAAACTGCAGTGATAAAAAGAGGGTTTCCAAGAGGTCTCTAATCTCTTTGTAGCTTTTGTCCAATGCCTAAAAGATGTTATAAAAATGGTAGAAAGGCATAGAAGTTAAGTAAGGGTCTACCCTAACCTCAAACTATCATTTATGCTCAAAAAGGGTATCTTGTAGTTTTAACAGGGTTTCTTGTAGGTTTCTTGTAGTTTTGACAGGAATTACTATATGATGTCCTAGTTCTCATCTAAATTCATTTTTAAGGTGTTATAAGTTTCCAAATGGCGGAGAAAGATAGCAGAAGGTTGAATAGGGTGTGGAAGACCTTGCCAAACTAAAAGATATTCAAGAACCAATCTTGAATAAGGATAAGAAAGCAAGCTAATGGTCTCAAGAAACAATGGTTTTTCTTTGCACAAATATGTCTTTGGGCTTTTCCTTGCAGAAATTGTAGCCAATATTCATAATGCACAAGAGAGAGGCCACCAAGGCCATGGATGAGGCACAATGAGGTCACTAAGTTGCTCAGAGGATGAGCAACACTTTCAGCAGGGGGTATGATGGGCCTCTAAATTAGACATAAATTAAGGCCCATGCCTCTAAATTAAAACATAAATTAAGGCCTATGACCATCCTTTAGCACATTAAACCTCTCTTTTTGCATTAGATAATTTATTTTTAACGTTAATATATTATTTAGGAAGGTTTATGAATAATTGGATATTTGTGCCTAATATTTATTTCTGTGGAATATTATGAGAATATTGGGCAGATTATGAAGATTTTGAGGAGAAGATAATTTGGGGACTTGTTCCGTACTACAGGAGGATCAATAGTAAATAATAAATCAACAAGATATTATGGAATTATGGCATAGATTGTGGAACTTCAATGATTGAGAAAATCTAGGAATGTGTTCCACTAATCAAGGGATTTTGGTGGGGAAAGCTTCCTCCATTCATGGGGAATGATTCCTAACAATTTTGTATAAGTACCAAGTCGAATTTGCCTCTAGGGATAGATTTTTAGTAGTGTTATTGTGGAGAGAGCTTGTATTTCTGCAGCTCCATTGTATTTTCTTGTAGTGATGTAATTGTATTGATGAAATAATGAAGATTGGTGTCATGTTTAGCTTATAAATCTTATTACCCTCCATAGGCCTTTGATTTTCCTTAGGCTTGGCCATCACAGGAACCTCAAAGCCCCTTTGTATCATTTTCCTTTCTTCCTTTTACTGCTTATTCACATGTATTTCTTGTTTTTATTTCTTTCTATTTATGCATTTAGTATTAATGATTTCTTGTTGTAGGATTGAGTTAAATGGTTGATGTATGTTCTTTTGCAGGACAGAAAGCATTATTTCATCCTTGGAAAAGCTTTGGAAGTTCATAGTAATCATTGAGCTACTTAGATTAGTCTTCTTATTCCCAAATCTAGATTGTTGGACCTCCTTTTTAGCAAATAACAATAAATTTCTGCAATTTTTAGAGCATGCTAACGAGCTTCAATCAAGTTGATTCCACTTGCATTAGATCAAGAAAACATTCTATTTTATAAAAAAATTACCCCACTGCATTTTCACTTGATTAGTTTAGGCGTTATTTAGACTTACTAGCTCACTAGTTCTCGAATTTCTAGATTTTCAACTAGTAATATTTTTCTTTTTCTTAGCATGGGTTAATAGAAGTCTTTTTGAGTGATTCCACTTGGAATGGGTACCTAACACATCCTAGTTACTAAAAAAAATTGTCCTATCCAATTTGGATTTGATTTTCTTGGTTATTAAACCCTCACAAATTTCATCATTTCACAAGGAAATATCTCCAAGCTTTTTGAGAAAATCCATCCATCTCCCAACTTTGGTTTTGAGTTCTGAAGTGGTCCTAAGAACTCCCTTGCCTCATTACATCCACCAACCACCTTCAGTAAGCTTTCCATCACCTTCAACATCCATCCTTTTTCTCTTGGTTGTATCCTGTACGTTTTCAGGGGATCCAGTAGGTTTTTAGTACATCCTGTAGGTTTTTCTGTAGTGGCCTATTTTGAGGCTGAATTGAAGGAAAACCTCCAAGAAGCCACAAAATGTCACCTAAGGATCTTCCAAGCCTTCCAACCATCCACCATCATCTCCAAGCCACCTACCACATCACCAAGAGAGATTAGCTTTCACATTCTCTTATGAAAAAAAAGACAAGAAGAAAAACAAATTTATTTTATTCATTCTCATGCATAGCAGTAGAAGGTTTGATGGTTTGAATCTGCATGATTAGGAGCATAGGATTGCATACATGTTAACTTAGCATTATTTTGAAGAAAATCCTTTTAGAAGTTAGTTAGAAAATGGTGTGTTTTAGCATTTGATTTCAGTCTCTTTCCTTGTACTTTCTTTCTTGCAATAGGTTAAGGTTCCATTTCGAACATTCCATTTTCTGCAATTAGTTTAGGATTTGACTTCAGTACCTGCATTCCATTATATCATGACAGCAAAGGAAGGACACATTATATGCCACACATATAGTTCTGATACCTCTTGAGTTTGTACGAATGCCGAGTTGATAATTAAAGTTGGTAGCCTTGGCAGTTGCAGTGTTCCTGTTGCAATACCGAGGCTCATCCCAAGGCCATTGAGTTCCTAGATGAGGCTGGAGAAAATAGAGTCTTTTATGGGAAACAAAAGCCTATTTCAGTGAGGATGGTTACAACCATGCAAGCTAGGCATAGTTGTAGGAAAGGATGTTTATTTTTTTCATTACACATCTCTAGTGAAAAGGGATTGGATCATGAAGATGGTGAAGCCCTGAGGAGGTATCATATCGTTCAACATTTTCATGAAGTGTTCCCTTCAAGGATTCAAGAGTTGCCTCCTCATAGGGAGGTGGAAATATATATTGAGTTGATGCCTAGAGTAGCACCAACATTCAAGGCACCATATAGGATGATCACTCCCGAGTTGGTGGAATTGAAGTTGCAGCTTAAATATATGTTTGATAAGGGATACATAAGGTCAAGTGTATCTCCTTAGGAAGAACCAATGTTGTTTGCAAATGAGAAGGACAATACTCTTAGATTTTGCATCGATTATAGGTAGCTGAACAAGGTGACCATCAACAACAGGTATCCATTGCCTCATATTGATGACTTGTTTTCTCAGCTAAAGGGAGTTGTGGTACTTTCTAAGATTTATCTTAGATCAAGATATCATCATGTGCACATCAAAGAAGAAGACAACTACAAGACTACATTTCATACAAGGTATGGGCACTATGAGTTTGTTGTGGTTCCTTTTAGTCTTACTAATTCTCCAACCACCTTCATGTGTATGATGGAAAGTGTGTTGCACCCTTACTTGGATACCGTTGTGATAGTATTCGATGATGATATATTGGTATATTCAAAAAATAAGGAAGAGCATGCAAAGAATCTGAAAGTAGTATTGAGATTGTTTAAAGAGCATTAGCTATATCCCAAGCTCAACAAGTCTAGCTTCGTTCAGTCTTAGATTCATTACTTGAGGCATATTGTTTCCAAAGAGGGGATAGGAGAATATCTAGAAAAGCCTATGGCTCTCATGGAGTGACCAACTCCAAAGAATGCGAATGAGGTCAGATCATTCATAGGTCTAGCAGGTTATTATGGGAGGTTTATCAATATTTTTTCCAAGATTGTCTCTCCTATGACATCTTTACAGAGGAAAGGAAAGAAGTTTGAATGGAATGATGAATGTGCAACAATGTTTGATCAGTTGAAGCAATTTCTTACCAATTCTCCAGTTTTGAGGATTGGAGATCCTGATAAGGACTTTGTGATTTGTACATATGCCTGCAAGGAAGGACTTGGTGAAGTATTGATGGAGGAAGGGAAGACGGTTTGTTGTGAATCATGGAAACTGAATGAACTTGAGAAAAATTATGTGACTCGTGATATTGATTTCATAGTTATCATTCATGCATTGAATATGTGGAGACATTTTCTCCTTGGCAGGAAGTTCATTTTGATGAGTGATCATAGTGGACTATGGTACTTGTTTGAGAAACACAATTTAAATGCAAGGCAAGCTAGATGGTTGGATACTCTCAGTGAGTTTGACTTTGAAATCAAGTATATCAAAGACAAGGAGAAGTAGGTTGTGGATGTACTCAATTAGAGAGTGCATGTGAATCATATTTCATATAGAAGCCCTTATGGGACAAATTTGAAAGACCAAGGCTTACCTTTAGAGAAACCTGATGAGAGGTACCAGCAGCTAAAGAAAAGGTTGCAACAACAAGGTGAGGATGATAGGGATGGGGAGTATCACCTCACAATAGATGGTTTGGTTAGATTTATGAGTAGGATATATGTTCCTTATAGTAGTGAATTGAATAAGATTACTTTTAGAGAGTTTCATGTCAAGCCATATTCAAGCCATCCAGGATACTAAAAGACTTTGACAACCATTAAGAATTTCTACTATTTGTGTGATTTGAAGAAACATGTGGAGTTTGTTGCTAAGTTATTGGACTATCAACATGTGAAAGTTGAATGCAAGCACCCAACTGATTTGTTATAGCCTATTCTGATTTTGGAATATAAATGGGAGGTTATTTCTATGGATTTTATTACAAGATTTCCAAGGACACCAAGGCAACATGACTCCATCATGGTTTTGGTTTACAGGTTGAGCAAGGTAGCTCACTTCATTGCAGTAAATTCTATTAATTTAGCTGGAAAATCGGGTCAAATTTCTATTAAGGATATAGTGAGGTTGCATGGATTTCACAAGAGGATTATATTAGATACATAAGCCATGTTCACTTCCATGTTTTGGATTAAATTGTTTGTAGGCTTGGGGATAGAACTAGCCTTCAATACAACTTACCATCGGTAGATAGATGGGTAGATAGAGAGGACCAATAGGATCCTTGAGGAAATGTTGAGGGTGTATGTCACGCATCATCAAAGGAAGTAGGGGAGTATCTTCCATTGGAATATTTTGCTTATAATAATGGGTATTAGTAATTCTTTGTTAGGCCCCTATATTACTAGTGTAACCCCTTATTATTATTAGTAAAACCTTCTTATTATATTGATGTACCCATGTAGTGCCCATATTGTTACTATTGTGCCCCATAGAAGCCCACTATTGTTATTATTGTGCCCTTACATTATTATTGTTATGTAGGCTCTGCTTATATAATGACCCCTTAGACTCCTATATATAGAAAGGAGGTCTTTTCATTTGTATGATCCAAGAATTGTTCATTTATGTAATGTAAAGGAGGTTTCCCCCTCGAGGAGGCTAAATTCTAAGGCGTTGATCTATCTTTTCTATCTTTTCTTGAGCTGGTTTCATAACAGGGTTGCAGAAGGTTCTTATGTATTCTTCTCAGCTAGGATGTCAAAAACAAAATTTATTCCTAAGATCTTGCAATTGGATTCAAGAAGGAGCTTGGCTAGGCCTTGACCTTTTATCAATTTGGTAATCTTGATGATGAGATCATACTCTAAAATTTTAGTTATCCATCTCCCTCTCCTTCCATTAGTGTCAGGCTGACTTAGAACAATTTTGACAACTCTATTAGGCACACAGGAAATGATAGAAGAGTGGAGGAGATAGTCTCTAAAGGCTTTCAGAGCTTGAACTAAAGAGTAGGCTTGTTTTTCAATGATTTCATACCTTAGCTCAACATCTCTCAAAACCTTTCTAAAAAAGGCAATGGTTTGGTCATCTCCATATTTGTTGCTTTGCAAAAGAATGACAACTAATGTGGTTTTAGAATCAAAAGAAAAAACACTTAAAAGTTGGGAGTAATCTGGACTGGCTAAGATGGGAGCCACTGTAATGGCCTTCTTAATCTGATCAAATGCATACCTAGAAGGAAAAGTCCATTTGATTTCATGATTCTTTTTTTCATATCAGCTATGTCCTTAACTATTTTTGCATAGTTAGGGATAAATCTTCTTAAAAAATTATTTTTTCCAAAGAAAGCTTGAGTTCCTTCTTGTTCCTTGGTAATATAAGTGCTTGAATTGCCGAGACTCTTTTAGGACCAATGAATACTCCTTCTATGGAAATGATGTGGCTGAGCAGTTTTCCTTCTTGAAGTGCAAACAAAGATTTACTGGGATTAAGATAAATCCCAAATTTTCTGCACCTTTCAAAAACCTTTCTCAAATTCTTCAAATGCTTTTCATCAAAATTGGAAAAAATAGTGAAATCATCTAAACATTTAACAACAAATTTGTTGATCTTACCTACAAATGAAAGATCCATAGCACGTTGAAATGTTTCTCCAGCATTGGTTAACCCAAAAGGCATTCGATTATACATGAATGTGCCCCATGGAGTTGTAAATGCAGTTTTTTCTCTATCCTCTGGACTAACCATAATCTGGTTATATCTAGAGAAACCATCTAACATGGAAATTCTATGGTCTCCTGAAAATTTCTGAAGTAATTGATCCATCTTAGGTAATGGATAATTGTCCTTCAGGGAAGGTTTATTCAAATTCCTAAAATCTACACATAATATAATTTCACCATTCTTTTTCATCACTGGAAATAGATTGGCTACCAAATATGAATATCTTAATGGAAGTATTATTTTAGCATCCAATAATTTCTTTAGTTCTTTTTTAATTACAGGAAGAAGTACATGATTAATTCTCCTTAATTTTTGTTTGAAAGGTTTTGCTCCTAGTTTTAATGGAATTTTGTGTTTGATAAGAGATGTATCATAGATTTTCAATTCATTGTAAGACCAGGCAAAAACATCTTTGTAGGATTTTAGGAGGGCTAAATATTTTTTTTTAGTTTCTATTGACAGGAATGCAGAAATTTTAACGTTTTTGATCTCTTTAGAGCTTCCAACATTATAAATTTCAATATTTTCATTAGGTGAACCAGAAAGTGGATTTTTGGGGACATCATTATGATCAAAGAGCTCCTCACGAGGGATTAACCCTTTTGGAATAGTTTTTTAGAGTTGGATAATGTTATGATCAACAATTGTAGAATCAAATTGTGGTGTTTGATCTTTGTTATCAGTTTCAAGATTATCAAGTGGTTCTTCCTCAACTTTCATGTTTGAAAATCCATCTATGAATTGTAAAAAGGATTTTAGTTGCTCGTCATCATAAAATTTTTTCCAGTACTTAAGATTTTCAGGAATAGATGGTATATACTTGACTTGAATTTGATACTGGACAAGCATCTTATCAAGGATTTTAAAGGAACTTGTAGAAACAACCAAGGAATTTGCATGCACGTTTTGATCTCTAGGAATATCAGTAATATTGAATGTTGAAAATACCTTTTTAATTGAATCCCAAACTTCATTCCTATAAGATCTCAATCTTGGGTGCTTAGTTTGACACTGATTCCTAACTTGTCTGACAATAAGTTCAGAATCACTATATACATTTAAGTTTTGTATCTTAATACTTCTTGCTAACTCCAATCCTAGCAGAAAAGCTTAATACTTTGCTACATTATTGGTTACATCGATTTCAAGTTTGTATGATTGGGTAATTTTTTCTTTATCTGGGGAAATTAATACAATTCCAACTCCTACTCCTTCCTTTGAGCAAGAACCATCAAATTACATTTTCCAAATATTAGTTTCAATGGTTTTAGGTTGATCAACAATATATTCAATAGTTAGTTGAGTATTTTGTGAATTATTTACAGATAGTTCAAAACACCCAAAGTCTTGGTCAACAACATAAATAGGATGATTCCTAGCCTGATCAACTCTATAAATAGTGTTCATAAAGATGGCCTCTCTATACAACTAGAGATGTTCACCCCCATAAACTTGGATAGTGGCATAAGACATATCCATTTGTAGGCTCCCTCCTAGTTTAGCATAGCAAGATCTTGACAACAACATGCCAAATTTTGGAGGAATGTCAGTGACTACTATCTCTAAAACCACACTTTTAATAGGGATCTGAGCTAAGTTACCACCAAATCTTTAATGAGTCCAAGACAAGGAACTTTCTTGGAGTCAAAAGTGTAAAAATCATGGTAAGTTCTAGTGACTTCTAATTACAGCTGGTCCATGATCACTTTAGACTTTAGATTATGGGAAGCCCCAAAATCTAGCATATGGTTATATAATAGGAAATCATGCATTTTCAGAGTCACATAAAATGGTGGTACATTCCCATCTATCATGTCAGAACCAGGACTGAAAACTACTAAGGGTTTTTCATCCTACAGGCTTATCACATCCCCTTCAGCATCCACACTGGATGACTGAATCTATTTTGAAACTTGGTTCTTATACCCTAGAATTTTTGCAGTTTGGCTAGGGGAATTGGTATTTTAACCCTTTCCAGTTGTCTTTCAACATTAAAGGTTGTCAAAATAGTTTTATCAATTTGACTTGTTTCACCTGTTTGATTTAAGGGTTGAATGATAGTTGTTTGGGTTTCAACATATTTTATCTGAGGTTCATTTTGAATGGGACCCTTTGGATGTCTACGAGGCCCTACCTTAGGCCTAAGATCATATCTTCTATTTAATTCACCAATTAGGAATTCAGAGAAGGACTGGTATTTAGACATTTGATTGTCTTCTTGATTTTGGGAAGACTGATTTGAAGGATGAGGAATAATGGGATTATGTACAGATGTAGAATCAAAATTATTTATATCTTTGGAAATTAGAGGAGCAATATCATCTGGTTGTTAGTCATCAATCATCAGAGGAGGTTGGATCTGTTGATCAGTGTTAGGCCTCTATAAATTTTGAGTTTGAGGGGCTCTTATAAACTGATTCTGTGGTTTAACAATAGTTTGTTGTATGGTTCTAGGCTAAGTTTCAATCTTAGAAATCCTATTAGATAAGTTTCTAAGTAAAGATGTTATCTCATCTATTTTTTGATCATCATTTTTGGACTTTGAGGAAGATCCTTCCTCCTTAGCCTTCAATTTTCTTTCAGCATTTTCAGCTTTGGCTTTGAGTTTAGATGAAGTTGATATGTTAGCCTCAACTTCTATAGCATTAGTTTGCATATCCTAAAGGGTAGGAGATATCATTTCCCTCAACATGATTACAAAGTCATCCTCAAAGGCTTTGGAAAACCTAAACTTTGTTGCTGCAACATGAGGTTTACAATCAGGGGGAATTTTGTGGTAGAGTTTATTGAATCGTTTAATGAAATTCACCACAAGTTCTCCATGGTTCCTTTTAAGTTCTTCAAAATCAGTATGGAAGTAAACTACATCCTTTTTGACACCCCACTGATTCTTGAATATATTAGTTAAATCATTCCAGGACTGAATTGAATCAACCCTTAGTTGCCTAAACCATATCCTAACATTTCCCTCTAAATAATGAACAAATAAATGCATATAAACATCCTCATGCTCTATATTCATATTATCTAGAAAATCTAAAAATGCAGCTAGATGATCTTCTACAGTCAAGCCAGTTTCACCATTAATCCTGGGCAGGTGTTTCAAATACCCATCAGGAAAATTGTTTAACTGGTTGGGAAGATGTAGAGCAACATATTTATATTGAATTATAGGTCAAAATGCCATATCTATAGATGAAGGAGAAGATGATTCAGTAGAAGAGGTAGGAGATGATGTAGTGGAGGATGATGAAGTAGGTGGTGAGGCAGTGGGTGAAGATGGAGGTGCAAAAGTGGGAGGAGGAGAATGGGAAAGTGGAGGAGTTCTAAAGGTTTTCAAAGGTGTTTTTATTACTAGATTCTAAACCTTTGTTTCAACCTGCTCTTTACTTCAAAATAATGGGTTTGAATATATAGAGAAGGTTTCTTCAGGTTGGTAAGAAGTGGATGGGAATGTATAATGAGCGGGGGAGATAAAATCAGTTGGTTTTAGATCCGGTAAATGGACATCTTGTTCTTCCTGTGACTTGGGAGAATATGAAATATTTCAGGAAGTTTGTAAGATTTCAAAGATTGGACTAAGAGAGTTGACTGCAGATCAACGCCTTTAGATAAAAGATCTAAAACCTTAGTTGTTAGATCAACCAAATATAATTGGGATGGAATAGATCTAAAGGGATCAAAAGCTATAATATCTTGAGGTTGTAATGCTACAGAAGAAGAAGCGGAAGCTTCAAGCCTCCTAAACGAGGTCTCTCTCACCAGTGTCTCAGGATCGAAAAAAGGAGATATAATTTGAGAGTCATAGTGAGATCTGGTATGTTTTGAAGGAGGCAGCTTGGTCAAGTGGAGTCACGAAGTGAATTATTTTTAACCTACAATTTCTTTATTCACCTTAAAGAAAAATTTTGAATCGTTGTCCCAAGGAAAATAATTCAATTTTCGCTCCTCGGCAATGCCACTAGTTTGATGTTGTCCTCTGAGATGACTCTAGGTCAGTTAGTCATGCCAGAGCACCTAAAATATTTTTTTGGTTTTAAATTTTATGGATGACCAATGATATGAATCATTTAAAACAAGTGCTTGAGCCTTAACAATTACTAAACTAGATGAAAGGGTCGTTATTTGTCTAGCTATAGTTAATTGATTTAAAGTGAATGAATAACAAAATATGTGATGGTATAACTCGCTAAATATTCAAACAGAATATTTGATTGGTTATAAGAAAAGAGTATAGAGAAATAATGTTTCCTGTAGAACAAAATATATTCAAATGAATGCAGATTTGTGTGACAATTAATTGATATAGGGGAGTTTATAATAACAAATAGTCTTATAAGCTAGTCCCTAGTTATTATTGATAGCTTCACATGGGATTTAAGACTGATTGATACTCAGTATGATCTTACCCAGTTCTCTGCATAAATAATTGAATATATGAAGTAATACATAATGAAATAAGAACATGTGAAAACTTACAAGAAGACAAAATTATAGTTGGCAAATTCAGAATCCTTTTCATTAGCTTTGCAATTCCCCAGCTCGGTTACAATTTTGTTCTCAATGTTCATACAAGGGTTCAACCCATAATAAAACGAATGAGGAGTTATCTATACAAAACTAAATATCTGTTAGAGATATTTCTTACAAAATCTTACAAAAATAGTACAAAATAATAGGGAATTGAAAACTACTAAGTGGTGGCACTATTCTTTAGGAATCTGTTGATGACTAGTCCCCAAAAAGTTTTTCCCAATTGTCTGTTGTTTGAAGATGAAAGTTACTCAATTACTTCACAAAAGTGATCCCATATTTCTTCACTTGGTATGGTGAGATTTACCAACTTCCTATAAACTTCATCTACTTTTTAATATTTCTCAAAAGTGGGCTTATTTATGAAAATATGTTTTATTTCATGCTTAATGGTCAAATTAAAATCTAAAGCTTCCAATGCTTGCTTCCCTGTAATGTGCCCTTTTATTCCTGCAAAAATTGATTTATCAGTTGCTTTGTTGTAAAGTTTCTGACAATAATCCTCAAAACTGATAAGCGTATCATTTGGAGCCACTAATCCTGGCAATCCTCTCTGATTAAGTAAACTAAACTTAAAGTGAAACCTTTGAACACAGGTCCTTAAAACTTGACATTTAGTTTCTAGTTGTGTCATAAAGTTCTTCTTTTCGATAACCTTCTTGATCTCCAAAATGGTTTCTATTCTATTTAAAATCCGTATTTGCTCCAACTCTGTCCTTCTCTTTGAATTAAGAACTCTGATCATATTAGTAGCCTCACTTGGTTTATCTTTAAGAAACTGTTTCACTTCATCAATGGCTACTTGACATTTGTTGATGAGTTCCTCCTGCTAAAAAATGATCTGAATGGATGGCTATATTTCAGTTATGGATTGACTAATGTCTTCAAAAATGCTTTCCTTGGATTGGGCCAAGGCCTATGCCATCAGTGACTGACTCTGCAATTCTTCAATCCTTCTATTCAACCTATGTGTTGTTTGCATTTCCTTAACATACAAACTTATATTTTCTATGCTTCCAAAGTTTGGAATTTCTTAAGGAGCCTTCCATTCTCTTGCTTTTGATGAATGAGTTCCTGTGAAAGTTTGTTCAAATCCTCTATTGTTGATGAAGATTCCCCTATGGCTGATGAAGATGTAATAGGAATAGCTGTGATGGGTGCTATAGATTATTGAGTAAATTGCCCTTTTTCTTTAAGAAACTTCTCAATCTGTTCCTCCATGGTTTTAATCTATAAATTTTGCTCAATTATCATTTTTAGAATTTCTTCCTTATGTTGTTCAGTCTCTACTATTTCCTTAGTTTGGGGGTCCTCTGTGGAAGGCAGTTTCAACTGTTTTCTCAACGCTACAATATCTGTGTTCCTTCTTCTAATTATATATTTTTCTGCTTTTACATCAGTAGGGCCATATCCTATTTTAATGACTAAGTCCTCCAACGACTTAACCCTATTATCCTTAGCCAAAGATGACATTTTCTCATTTTTCAATTGATATTGCACATTTTATAGAGAAGTTTTAAGCTTAGACAATGCCATACCAGTGTTGGTCATGGTTGAGAACATCATCTCACTAGACTGCTTATGCATGTCCATTTGGTCAATTGGATGAATCTGATTGGAATAAAATGAGAATATAGCTTTCTTACAATCAGAAGAACCTTAGGGAAAAGGTACCTGAGCCTGCAGAAAGACCATCTACATTCTTCCCTTCTCGCTGCCAAATGTTGTCAGTAACCTATGTTGTGAAGTGGAAGTCTGCTTCAAGAACTGTGCATAGACATTAGCTTTTAAAGCTTCATTCTTTTGCTTGATCTCAATAAAGTTAGTGAAAACATTTGACTCCTCTATTTCACTTGGTACAACAGACTGAGTAATTTCTAGCAAATTTTGTGAAGTGGAAGAGGAAGAAGGAGTAGTAATTACAGGATCTTCAGTGCCTATATATACTTCTGAATCATCCAGATTGATGATAATAGGCTCCTTTTGACCTTCAGTTGCAGTAGTAGTAGTATCATTTGATTCAATCTTTGGTTTCTTCTGGTAATGGATGAACTCCTTTTCTGCCATTACTGCTGATGATGATCCTTCACTAGGCCTTTTGTTTAGCTTAGTTTGAGAAACTGGGGTTTTATGAGTAGAAGGAGGTAAAACTTGTTCCTATGCTTCTTGAAGAGTATTCTCTTCCCACTATTCCTGATTTTTAAATTTCTCAATTTCAGGCCTACGTGTGTGATTATAAGGAGTATTCTTAAGCTCCACCCTTAAATCTAAAATAATGATGGATGGATCGTATGATGAAGTGAAGCTGGGTTGAAAACCCATCTATTTGAGTATGGCATCTACCTCTCAGCCAACTGATCTAGTGTTTTCAAATGAATGACCCAACCTTTGCTTTAATCTTAAATTGTGATTTTATCTTTCCTGAGATGAAATGTAGCTCATCCATATTCATCATTTTCCTGATATATTCCAAAGAGAAAATTCTCACTGAAACATACTTTGGCAACTCATATGGAGCCAACTCACACCCATATAATCTGATCTCTATGTAGTTCTGGTGGAGATACCAGTCTCCTGTTCTGACCTGATCACTATGGTGCAATATCCTCTTTATTTCGAGACTGAATCTTGGTTCAATTTGATTGCTACAAATTTATGCTATTGGGTGAATGAAACATTCTATTAAATCTGAAAATTTAAACTTAGTTGAGTTCTTTCCAATCAACAAGGTCCAATGAATAACTGATTGATCTTCTTGCTATTCATTTTGCTTATGTAAAACAATGGGTAATTTGTTTCCCTGTTGAAAAATAAACATGTGCAATAAGATAGAAGACTATTTCAATAATCCTTCAGATGTGATATTCATAAGCTGCTCATGCATAACATCGACCAAAAATTGACTGTAGTTATACATGAGGGTAGTCTTGTTTTCTTTTGAAAAAATAGACAGCCTCATCTGCCCATTTATTTGATGGGTTGCCTAACATGCAGGAAATGAGGGAAATACTTTTCTTGGCTCTCTCTAGAAACATGGATGCTGAGTAAGGATGATTTTTCTTGGGAATATCAACATGTTCAGGTAGAAAAATATCAAATATCTGAGCTCTCTGAGGGAATGTAAGTTTATGATATAGGCCAGTCAAAGCTGCAGGGGAGAAAAAGCTGACGGAACCACTCTCAAGTATCAAAATCATTTTGTTTATGGCTTCAACAATGATGGTTATCAAAATGTCACCATTCTAAGCCACTATTGTTCTTTACAAGGGATTATACTTGGATTGCCACCAAAAAACCAAATCAGGGAAAGAATGAGCTTGGGGAAACATGTATAGGGGAAGGTTTGATACCTAGAGGTTTAGTTCATCCTCTGAATCAAGGTATGTTTGTTTGAGCCAATTGTGCAATTCAAGCATGTCAAATTCACACTCAGTATCTGTGATTTTGAAGTATTGGTCGACTAATGGGATATGGTACAGGTCAAGAGGATCAAAAGTTTGCGTGTTTTCCTGTACTAAAGATGAACCAACAAAATATTTTTCCTTCTTATTAGGAGCCATAATATTAGACAGAAATGGTAATAGGAAAAAACTACATAGATAGCTGAGTGATGATTTCAATTACAGACTTGGCTCAATAGAAAATTTGTAGGAAATTGAATAATTTAGAAGCAATGGAATAGTAAGAAAAACAATTGTAATAGGGACAATGAGTATTTGTAGGGAAATTTAAGCTACCATTACAACAGAAGCCGTTAATAACACACTAATTGGCAAATAAATGACTTAACGTGAAATGATTGTAGCAACGGATAAGCATTTATAGTGGAACGGGAGAGAATTTATTCGAAAACATATAGGGCATTTATTTGGCAACAGATAGCAAAAATGGTTAATGGTAAAGATTATGAAAATATATGGAAGGCACCTGGCATGGAAGGATTGGACGAAGGTGGCGCGAAAGGATTGGACATTAAGCTAGTATTGGAAGATGCGAGAGTGGGAATAGTGGACTTCAGAGGGGGGGTAGTGGTAAGTAGTTTAGAGTGGGGGGGGGGTGAGAAATGTTGAGAGGGGCAACACGTAGGTGGGGGGCTCGTGCGGGAAAAAACATTTTTTCACACCCCCCCTCGTCGTTATCTCTTTTCGTAGCTGGGGGTGCAAAGCACTTCCCCATGATAATCGTTAATTTCAATTTGATCATTAGCAACAATTTGATTCAAATCAGAAGGAAATGATGTGGCATAAAAACAAACTGTACACAAACCTTTATTATTACAAATTGAATGTTTTTATGAAGTGGCACTTTAAAAAAGCACACTTATTCAAATATTTTTGACTTTCTTTTGATGGGTTTCTATTTCATCTCTATTTATTTTTTTATTTTTTCATATTTCATTTTTTCTTTATTTTTTTATACCTTTTTTATAAAATAATAACTAACTTATCAAAAATAAAGTATGTTACAACCCCCAGTAAGAAGTCCAACAATTCCTTAGAGCATTTGGAGTGGGATTCCCATCAATGGGTGGTAATGTAGTGCCTTGACTGTGGTAGCACGCAAAGATAAGTATGATGACTTTGGTCGAAAGCAAGTGTGTGACCTTGCAGTGAGTCAAGTGAGATGCATGGGGGTTCTAACACACATAGGGGGAAAGGAAGTGTGTCCCTTAGAAGCCTATAATAGTACGAAGCCTGAAAGGAACACACGATGAGAATGACATCACACACTGAAATGCGGAATAATCCACAAAACAAAGTGACAAGTTAATCCAAAAACACACATTGAACAAGATTCATGCAATTGCATAAGCCATAGTTCATAAGCAAATGCGTAAGTTAAATAACATACATTTGTAAAGCAACCAAAATAGTCAAACTACAATAACAACATATGTGTGAAAGCGTGCTAGCTCACTTACTATTATTATAAGTGAAAGTTCCATCCATACATACTGTTGGCATTATGACTCATATTTGACACAGGTGTTGTCCTTGATGGAAACTCACTCAGATGACAGATCACAGTTCAATAGGATAACAGCTCAGAGTTACAGATCAGACTTCACAGAATGAGGAAAGAGAAGTATACACAGGTTCACCTTGACAAATTAGCGTATACACGCCAGTTAATAGACCAAAAGGCACGCATATTGTACACATGCAGTTTCACAGAAGGAAAGGCACGTACATGTTGGAAATCTAAGTTTTGGTCCGTGGTATTTGGTCTATGGTATTTTGATCCATGGTATTGGCCCAAAGTATCTGGTCCGAAGTATTGATCCCAGGTATTTGGTCCAAGGTATTGGTCCTAAGTGGTTTTGGACCATGGTATTTAGAAAGGCCTAACACTATATAAGGAGAAGAAGATCATTAGGCCAGAGCACTCAAGCATTGAATATCTGATGATGAGCAAGATCTAGTGCACAGGTTATTGGGTTATGGTGCACAGTTGGATCTAAACCAAGGATGAACCTTAGCGCTTGATGAAGGATAAGATCTAATGATTGGTAAAGACCTTAAGGCTTGAAGTGAAGTATATTTATGTGGTTTGATCATTTATCTGAATAACTGGCACATGTTGTAGTCTGTAAATATGATGATCTGGGTATAACTGAAGTCTGGAATGGTTGTAGTATTTAAAATCATCATTTACAGATCTATACGCAAGTTCACTTTAGAAAAGGCACGTATACACGCTGGTTATGCATATCAAAACAACGTATACATCTTAAGTTTGATTTGCAGATCTGTACGTAGGTTCGCCTTGAGAAAGGTGCGTATGCATGTAGGTTTGACACAGGGAAGTAGCATATACCTTGTAAATATGTTTTAGCTGCTTTTGTTTATTATTGCAGTGTTTTGGGTTCTGGTTACTGTATTTTGGTTACATCATTCTGAAAGATTAGATTGAAGGGTTGTCAAAGTGATTGATTGGTTCAGTTGTGAAAATGAGATTGGTTGATGCATATATATTTGATGATTGAATGATGTTATTGATGGATCCATTCTGAAAATTTATGAAAAATGGTCCCTGGAAGAAAAGAGAAGGTTGTAGCTTTCTATAGGCTGACACCTACATACTAGTAAACATATCAGCTAGTACAAGAGTTAGGGGGTTGTAGCTCCCTTCCAGGAGAAGATAGAGAACGAGAGAAGGTTGTAGCCTTTTGCAGGTAGAAGCCTGCGTACTGGTATAAGTTTGCACCAGTACAAAATTTTTAAAAAGAAGTTTCTTATTATTAAAAAGAAGATAGATATGATTGCAACAGGTGGTTTTCACCCACATTGGGGTTCCACCTTATATTTTTTGTTCATGTGTGTGATTGTCTATTCTATTTTACTGCACCTGGTTACTGTTTATATGGTTATGATGCACTGATTAAAGATCAACATATGATGAATTAACTAAATCTTAAGTTTGCAGCATATACGCTAGTTTCCTTAACCACAGTTATGTATACACGCTAGTTCCATTAACTGAAGTAGCATATATAAATCTGATTATGGAAATGAAAAAGTATTGACTTACTAATACTAATTCACCCCCCCTCTCAGTATTATTTCCAACAATTGGTATCAAAGCAGGTCCTTCAGAAGAAGCTTGATCGCTTGGAGGAAGATCCATCATCATGAGTAATCAAGAAAGAGAGGGATCCATTAGACCTCCAATCTTTGATGGAAGCAACTTTGTTTATTGGAAGGTAAGAACCACAACCTATCTTCAATCTCTTGGAGCAGATGTCTGGGAAATCGTGGAAGGAGGATATAAATTTCCATCAAAAATTCCTATAGATGTAGCAGGTAAAAAGCAATATGAAACCAATGCCAAGGCTGTCAATAAATTATTGGGATGTCTATCACAATCAGAATTTGTCAAAGTTATGTAGCTCAAATCCGCCAAAGAAATATGGGACAAAATTGTTCTAAGCTATGAAGGAGACACTTAGGTAAAACATGCAAAACTACAAACTCTCAGAATTCAATATGAAACTCTCAAAATGCACAATGATGAAAGTATAGCTAGTTACTTCTTACGTATAGATGAGATTGCTAATTGCATGAAGAATTTGGGTGAAGAGATAAAAGAAGTTACTTTAGTTGAAAAAGTTTTAAGATCCTTGTCTGCTAAGTTTGAATCAAAAGTATCTTCCATAGAAGAAAAGTAGGATCTTCAAACTATTACTATGACACAGCTGCACGGGATCTTAACTACTTTTGAGATGAGAAAAGGAGGCCCATTAGATATGAGAGAAGATGCATTTAAAGCTTCAGGAAAAGAAGAAGTTAATTAGTCAGGACATATTTCAGAAGGAGAAGAAGAAGAAAACTTTGTCAAGAACCTTCAATGGGGTTCTGGAAGATTCAAAGGTAAACTACCTTTCAAATGTTTTACTTGTGGAAGAGTCGGTCATTATGCTGCCAAATTTCCTCATAAATATAAGGTTGATAAAGGTAAGGAATCTGCAAAATGGAACAGAAGACAAAATGTAAGTAAAAAGAGCTACTATACTCATGAAGATAGAAATGGTTTATCGAATAGTGATGAAGATGAAAATAGCAATGACTATAGATTTTTGATGGCTTATGAAGATGATGTTTTTTTAAATGCTTTAGATGAATATGACCTTTATGAAGAAATCTCTAAACTCAAAATCTGTTTAGAATAAAAGAGTATGATTATAGATACCTTGACATTCTAACTTGCTGAAAGAGAAAAACACAATGAAAAGCTAGAATGTGAAATTGTGGGTCTAAGAAAGGATCTTGAGAAAACAAAAGCTCTCAATCTTAGATTTTCTAAAGGATCAGATACCTTAAATGAAATTATCAAAGTGCAACACTCTCCTTTGATAAAGACAGGTCTTGGATACTCTAAAGAAACATCTCAATCATAGAAGCCGTCAACCTCCACTAAAAGCTATCATGGGGCAGCAAAGAGCAGTGAACAGTTCGACAATCATCAGCAAAGGCATAGAGCAGATCACTAGGTGAATTAGGCTCAATTTACTTCAAGAACGAACAAAGGCCACAATCAACCCCAGGTAAACCACACTCAATTTGCTTCAAAGAATATCAATCAACAGGTCAGTAGAAGGAACTTGAAATACAATCATTAGGTAAGTAGATTCAATAATAGCAGGAACTTCTTTAATGGTCAATGTTTCTCATGTCATAATTTTTAACACAAAGCTACTCAATGTGTTTCTTACAAAACTATCATGACTAGAGAAGCATGAAATCAAATAAATGTGACAGGAATCAAGAAAAGTTCCTATAATAGTTTTGCTCTTCTTGAAAATGAAATGGAATGTTCAATCTGTAACAACTTTAACCATGAATAACCTAAATGCAGGAGTAAATTTCGGCAAATAGCTCAAAAGGATAAAACTCCATTAAATCCCAAAATATGGAGAAAGAAAGATTCACAAACAGAAAGATGTGGTATAGCCTTGTATGCAGAAGGGAAAAAAAACCATTGGTACATTGACAATGGATGATCAAAACACATGATAGGTGACAGAGAAAAACTACAGTCATATAATGCCTTAGAAAAGGAAAAGAGTGTCTCATTTGGAAATGAAACTCCCTCTGTCATAAAAGGTAAAGGCTCTGTTTTCTTGAAAGAAAAAGTTAAAGCTAGGAATTTATGTATGTTGATGGCTTAAAGCACAATCTGTTGAGTGTAAGTCAAATGTGTGATCAGGAAATGAAGTAGTGTTTCGATCAAATGGATGTGTTGTTCATGAGCTTGATACAAGAGAAACCATGATTAAAGGGAAAAGAACTCCAAACATCCTATACATACTCAAGGGAGGACAAAAACATTGCTATCTAAGCAAAAATGATGAACACTGGCTATGGAACAAAAGATTGGGCATCTAAGTTTTTCTCAAATAAGAAAAGAATGCAGATTCCAGGCGGTTCGTGATCTTCCTGATATTAGCATTCTAGAAAATACAATATGAAAATCATGTCAATTTGGTAAGCAAACCAGATCACACTTCCCTAAAAAGGAAGGATCAGCTAGTAAGCCTCTTGAACTTGTTCATACTAGTTTATGTGGACCATCAAGGAAAAAGTCACCTCGTGGAGAACAATACTTTATATTGTTCATTGATGATTTTTCCAGAATGTGTTGGATAGGATTGCTAAAGCGTAAATATGAAGCATTCGAAAAGTTCAAATCCTTCAAAGATTTGGTTGAAAATGAGTCAGATCGAAAAATCAAATGCCTCAGATCTGATTGAGGAGGGGAATTTACTTTGGATGAATTCTTTGACTTTTTTGAAGAAAATGGAATAGAAAGGAAATTCCCCACTGCAAGGACTCCTCAGCAAAATGGAGTGGTAGAAAGGATGAACAGAACGGTTCAAAAAATGGCTCGTGCTATGCTAGATGAGTCTGGAACGCTTGCAACCTTCTGGGGTGAAGCCGCATTTGTTGCCGTCACTATTCTTAACCAAGCAAATGTTCGGGTAAATAGCACTCAAACTCCACATGAACTCTGGTATGGTAAGACTCCTGCTGTAAAATACTTCAAATTTTTTGGCAGCAAATGTTACATCAAAAGGACTGATGAAAAACTTGGTAAGTTTGAACCCAAAGCAGATGAAGGTATTCTCCTTGGTTACTCTTCCCGAAGTAAGGGATATAAATGTTATAATAAAAGACTTGGGAAAATTATTGAAAGTATTGATGTTGTGGTTGATGAAGCATGCAAAAATCCAAAACAAATAAAAATAGAAGATTATGAAGAAGATGAGGATTATCCTTCCACATCAAATCCCACTAATTCTAAAGAAGAAACCAATGAAGCACCAGAAGAAGAGATAACGGTAGAATAAAAAACTCCATCCAGGAATGTACAGAAAAATCATCCAGAAACACAAATTTTGGGACAAAAAGAGGTAGGTGTCTAGACAAGAAGAATTATTACAGAAGCTTCAAGCTATCTATCATTGCTATCCTCCACCAAAACTCAAAATGTAAATGAAGCATTGAAAGATGAATGTTGGGTAAAGGCCATGAATGAAGAACTTGAGCAAATTGAAAAGAATAATACTTGGGAATTCGTTCCTAGACCTCATGATAACAATATCATAGGAACTAAATGGATATTCAAAAACAAGCTGAGTGAAAATGGAGAAGTTATTAGAAACAAGGCCAGAATTGTTTGTAAAGGATATGATCAACAAGAAGGTATATATTTTGAAGAAACTTTTGCACCTGTTGCTAGACTTGAAGCCATAAGAATGTTCCTTGCTCTTTCTAGTTTTCAAAAATTCAAAGTATATCAAATGGATGTAAAATCTACCTTTCTTAATGGAGACTTAGAAGAAGAAGTCTGTATTGAGCAACCAGACGGATTCATTCTTGGAAATGATGCAAAACTTGTATGCAGACTCAAAAAGGCTCTCTATGGTCTAAAATAAGCTCCAAGGGCCTGGTATTACCGTCTTGACAAATATCTCCATCAACAAGGTTTTTCAAAGTGATCAGCTGATAGCAATCTATATACAAAGATTGACAATAATAAATTGCTAATACTTGTTGTGTATGTTGATGATATCATTTTTGGAAGCAATGAAGAAGCTATGAGTCGGAATTTTGCTTCGGTAATGTAGCAAGAATTTGAAATGTCCCTGCTTGGTGAGCTTACATATTTTCTTGGTCTACAAGTTCAACAAGATAAAGATGGTATTTTTCTGTCACAAACCAAATATCTCAAATAGATCTTGAAAATATATGGCATGGAAGATTCTAAACCGGTATATACCCCAATGGTAACAGGATGCAGTCTCAGCTAAAATGATGAATCAACAACAGTACATCAACTAACTTACAGATCCATGATTAGCAGTCTGCTTTATCTAACAGGTACCTGACTAGACATCATGCATGCAGTAGGAATAGTTGGAATATTCCAAGCAAATCCAAAGGAATCACACCTTTAGGCAATCAAAAGGATTTTCAAATATCTTCAAGGGACACAGAATTTTGGTTTATGGTATCCTAGAGATATAGATCTTACACTTCATGCATATATAGATGCAGATTAGGTAGGAAGTGTTGATGACAGAAAAATTACTAGTGGTGGTGCATTCTAAATGGGTTCCAGATTAGTGTCTTGGTTCAACATGAAACAAAGTTCAATTGCATTATCTACAATTGAAGTAGAATATGTGGCTGCTACATATTGCTGCACACAACTCCTTTGGATGATGCAAACATTGCAAGACATTCAAATCACATGTACTCCACCCATATCCATTCTATGTGATAATACAAGTGACATCTGTATTTCAAAGAATCTAGTCATGCATTCCAAGACCAAGCACATACCCATAAAATATCACTTTCTACGTGAACAAGTGCTTGAACAACAAGTCAAATTGGAATATGTTCCCTCCAAAGAATAGGTTGCTGATATATTCACCAAACCACTGCCAAGAGAGACTTTTGAATATCACAGACAAAAGCTGGGAGTAGTTGATGCAACATCCTGCTGTTAAAACCTAACTGTTTCAGAGAAAGCTGGTTATACACGAGTTTCATGAAGCATAATCGTGTGCATACACTTGTTTCTGTGGATACAATCGTGTATATGTTGGTTTAAAAGAAGTGGCCAAACTCAAGAAGAAAGGAGTCTGATATGGTTCAGGGATAGCATATGGTTCTAATAATGCATTGTTGGCATTATCTTAGAAGATCTTGGTACAGAATCACACAGTTGTTTTTGTTTCAAGTGGAACAGGCTCAGGGGGAGAACAAGGTTGCTAGACTGGAGGCTGATTGACAAATGTTGCTGATGATAGTTGTTGATGACTATCATGGTCTTAGTCTTTGTTATATATGTCATGTATATCTTTTTATGAAAAGGTCATGAATTGACCTATTTTGTTACCCCACTATGCATGGGATGGATGTTGTAATGTTTTGTTTTGACATATATAAACAATTGGTATATCCCCACTTGGTTGGGAGATGGATGTCTGTATGAGTATTTGGTGATAGGAAGGTCATTTATGATGTATGCATAGAGTCATGTTCTTCTTTTAGAACATATTTTTGTAGACCTTGCTTATATTCAAGGGGAGCATGGACTTGTTCATGAAGCTCAATCAGCACACTTCAACATATAAGAGAATTTAGCATGTACTCAGGGGGAGCATGACCCTTTGCCCTTGATGACAAAGGGGGAGAGTGACTTGGGGTTGCCATCAAGTCCAAAGGGGGATATTGTTGGCATTATGACTCAAATTTGACACAGGTTTTGTCCTTGATGGAAACTCACTCAGAAGACAGATCACAGTTCAGCGCGATAACTGCTCAGAGTTATAGATCAGACTTCACAGAATGAGGAAAGAGAAGTATACACAGGTTCACCTTGAAAAAGTAGCATATACACGTGGGTTAACAGACGAAAAGGCACGTATATCGTACACACGCAATTTCACAGAAGGAAAGGTGCGTACATGTGGTCCGTGGTATTTGGTCCATGGTATTTTGATCCATGGTATTGGTCCAAAGTATTGATCGCAGGTATTTGGTCCTAAGTGGTTTTGGACCATGGTATTCAGAAAGGCCTAACACTATATAAGGAGAAGAAGATCATTAGGCCAGTTCACTCAAGCTTTGAATATTTGATGATGAGCAAGATCTAGTGCACAGGTTATTGGGTTATGGTGCATAGCTAGATTTGAACCAAGGATGAACCTTAGCGCTTGATTAAGGATAAGATCTAATGATGGGTCAAGACCTTAAGGCTTGAAGTGAAGTATCTTTATGTGGTTTGATCATTTATCTGAATAACTGGCGGATGTTGTAGTCTGTAAATATGATGATCTGGGTATAATTGACGTCTGGAATTGTCGTAATATTTAAAATCATCATTTACAGATTTGTATGTAGGTTCACTTTAGAAAAGGCGCGTATACATGTTGGTTATGCATATCAAAATAGCATATACATCTTAAGTTTGATTTTCATATCTGTATGCAAGTTCGCCTTGAGAAAGGTTCGTATGCACGCAGGTTTGACATAGGGAAGTAGCATATGCCTTGTAAAATATGTTTTAGCTTCTTCTGTGTTTTGGGTTCTGGCTTGGGTTCTGGTTACTGCATTTTGGTTACAACATTATGAAAGATCAGATTGAAGGGTTGTTAAAGTGGTTGATTGGTTCAGTTGTGAAAAGGAGATTGGTTGATGCATATATATTTGATGATTGAATGATGTTATTGATGTATCTAGTTTGAAAATTTATGAAACATGGTCCCTGGAAGAAAAGACAAGGTTGTAGCCTTCTGTAGGCCGGCACCTACATACTAGTAAACATATAAGCTATTACAAGAGCTAGGGGGTTGTAGCTCCCTTCCAGGAGAAGCTGGAGAACGAGAGAAGGTTGTAACCTTCTGCACGTAGAAGCCTGGGTATTGGTATAAGTCTGCAAAAATACAAAAATTGTAAAAAGAAGTTTCTTATTATTAAAAAAAATATAGAGGCGATTGCAACAGGTGGTTTTCACCCATATTGGGTTTCCACCTTATATCTTGTGTTCATGTGTGTGATTGTCTATTCTATTTTACTGCACCTGGTTACTGTTTATATGGTTTTGATGCACTGATTAAAGATCAACATATGATGAATTAACTGAATCTTAAGTTTGCAGCATATACGCTAGTTGCCTTAACCACAGTTGTGTATACACGCTAGTTCCATTAACTTAAGTAGCGTATATAAATATGATTATGAAAATGAAAAATCTAATACTAATTCACCCCCTCCTCAGTATTATTTCCAACAACATACACCATTAAAAACCACTATCCCCAATAGTTGAACATTATACTCAAGAACACTTGCTCCTCCAAAGAAGTATACTCACTCTACACCGTGGAGAAGACAAGGCTCATTACAATACTCCCAAGCATTTTCTAAGCCTAAGCCTAGCCAAAATCTTGGCTCCTGAAAGCTAGTTCTATAAGTTATAAGGTTATATTTAAAACAAAGGGTGGGGTGACCCTTGACATTCCCCTTGTGAATCTTTGACTACCCTCATGACTCTTCAACTTATTTACAAAAACTCATTACATTACATAGTGAATGTTCACATTCCACTAATGACACTTTGAATTTCACTTACAACATATTTTCAAATAATGAAAATTTTCCACATGTACCCATGTGAGACAAAATAGGCTAGAGACAGCCTAACAAGACAAAACAGAACCTAAAAAGATAAAACACTATGACTTAAAGGTTTGGGAAATACCAACTCAGAAACCTCCACTTGATTATTCTCAGTGACGTACTAATACCAATCTTGGTACTATGCTATGGTGTCCCCAAACTACTTGATAATGTTTTTCTCATAGCGGGATCTTGCCTCCATAGCTTCTCGGTATTTGGTCTTGTAACCCTTTTCCAACTCATCCTAAAGCATGTGCAACATGGTCTTGACTACGGCTCAACCACCAATGTACTTCTACATGTTTTTTGTGCTTAGCTCCAAGTCATTGCTAGTGGCCTCTCACCTTAGCTACTCCATGTACTCATTGACCTCTAGCTAGACTTGGTTCTTCTCCTTGGCTTTGGTTAGGGAACCGATTGATGTGATCCTATGCATTCTTACCATGACCTCTAGAATCTTATACAATCGTGCATATGAAGCTTGTATGTTGGTGACGAACATGGTGAGTTTCTCATAATTCTGGATCAACATGTGGATTTGATTTACTTGCAGCTTCATCATCTTATGCAAGTAAAGCAGGGCTCCCTTGTACCTCCTTGTCCATTCCTGTAGATGGGAAATAACAACATGTATGTCCTTGAGATTTTGGACAACCTTTCTACTTCACTGCTGAAAGCCATATAGAGGGACAACCGCCTTATGCACAGTGACAAATTCATCAGAGAGTTTCCGCATGGTGGCCTCAAGAGTTGATACTTTAGCAAGTATCACTTTCCTCATCTCTGCCATTGCAGATCCTGTGGATTGTTCTGCCTTCTGCATGGCCACTTGTAAGTTCTTTTCCATCTGTTCATTCTATGCTAACAAGAACTTGACATTTGAGCTTGTGTCTCCTACATAAGTCATAGTGGCATTAACCATGGTGATTAAATGCTTTCTAACATATGACACTATCATCCTTTCCTTCACAAATGTAGGTGACACATGATCATCTGGGATATTATTTCTCCGCACCTATACAATCTTCTAAAGCAATTCATCAAATGATATATTGTACACATCCATCACCAGATCATCATCAAGAAGAATGACCTCTCCTTGCTCACTCTAGACTGGTTCTCATACTGGAGGTGGTGGAGATTGAAGGGCGACCTTGAGTGCTCTTGACATGAGGTCGGTATCTTGGTCCTGTGGCTCTTATCCCAACTCGATGTTTGTTACTTCAACCATTTGCTCAATCTATTGAGTAAGCTCTCGATCTTGCATTTTCTCACCCTCTTCTTCATCTACTAGCTGTTTTGACTCCTCAACCTGTATGGGCGCAATTTTCTCTGTCATTGCGCCTTGCACTTCTTCTTGTCCTTGTTTCTTCTTCTCTTCTCTCTCTCTCCTTATTAGCTCATGTCCTTCCATCAACTTCTTCTCCATTTCCTGCAACTTCCTTTATGCTTCCTCCAACCTTTTCTTTTCTTTCTTCCGTTGATCTAATCTTTTTATGCCTTGTTTCCTCTTTTCCTCTACTGCCAAAGTTGCTTTCTCAATGAGAGTATCTTCTTTGAACTTTTAGCTTTTGTCAACCTCTAGGTTCTCAAAAATCTTACTCTTACCCTTGTCTTGCATTAATTTGTTGCTTATTTTTGTTGTTGTTGTTGCTTATTATGGTGCTGTTGTCTGCAAAGAATATTTCCATGCTATTGCTATACTAACGGTTCATTGAGCTTGGAGTAGTTGTAATCATACCCCCAAGGGTCCTCCTCTTCTCAATGACATGTCTCTTGGATCCATGGATAATACACCTTCACACAGTGGTTTTTGCAAATACCATGGGGATCATAAGAATTGAAGTCTTTGGTGCCAAACTTGAACTTCGCTTTTAGCTTCGACATCCACATATTTCAAGCTCTTAATCTCATACAATCCAATCCACAAAGGAAAAGCAGGCCACGGTGCCTTCTTCCTCCTATGAGGCCCTACTGATAACCCTGTGGATATGTGATATGACATGTCTTGCATGACCAATTTTTCCGTGGAATACCTTGGTAGAACATGTAGAGGATTCTCTCTGCCAAACATCCTAATGAAGGTGCCATTGGGTGAGGCATACCAATCTGCAATGTTAAGTATTGCCTGCATCACTTCTTGGGACATGCAAGGTGGATCCTGCTCAAAGATCAACTTATACATTGGGATGATGAAATCGTCATCTAGCCTCACCATAACTCCTTGATAGGTGCATTTAGAAAGAAACTTGCAATAAATGTTGAAGGAATTATCTTTGGGTGTCCATGTCTAACCCATGCCAGGAAATTGATGTTGGGCACATATTTCATCAAGTAAATAAGCGGATATGTAGAATCTTGCTTGCTCATCCTTGGGAAAATTCTAGGTGTTAGTCACATGGAATTTCAACTGAAGAGCCAACAAATATGACTAGTTGAACGACCTTCGATCATTGACCAACTGGTCCAACACAACCACCCAATTATCCAAAAAGGTTTGTGTGCTCTCTTGACCATACAATCGACATGAAAAGATGATCAAGAGCTAGTAGGCCTTTCTAAGTGACTTAGTTTTGTAAACATGATTAGGTGTCCTATGAACTTTGATGACCCTCTCATCCAACACTTTGTAATGCCTCTGGTGTTCACATAGCTGTGGGTGGCATAGAAAAGTGCACCCACGCGGTTCACCAACTGAGGTAAGTGATACATATGATGATAGTTCTTTGTCCCTAAGGTAGAAAGCTGTGTCACTAGCACTGATAAATGTAATAGTATTTGGATCTGTGTGTGAGACAATCCAGTGGATGATGTTCGCACATGGGAAGGTGGGGTACCTACATGCAACCTTATGTAAGCCTAACTAGCCCTACAAATATATCCTTGATTTCCTACCATGTTAACTTCATGCCCTTTTCAATAAACAATTGAGTGTCTACATAAACTGGGAAATTCACTGACACCTGCTCAACTACTTCCCTAGTGCTTCTCTTAACAATATCTTTTGAGGGAAATCTCTTGGAATCCACAGTACCTGTAACTATTGGAGATTTTCTCAACAACTATTGTACCTAGAGACAAAGATAACACTCATGGCATGCAAATGTTAGCTTGAAACCAAAAGCACTTCAAGAAGATACCAAAGAACAAACTGGGAAACTGCTAGGAAGAATTGCGCAACATAGGCTCTTAGAGGTGACTAACTACCAGCTGGTTCTATGCATTGCACAGTCCCAATTGCCAATGGGGAGGTCTTGCTAACTGAAACTGCACAAAGCGTAGTTTAGTCAGGCTTAGGCCAGGTGACACTACGCATTGCAAAATCCTACTGGCCAAGGTTCAAGACTGGCTCTAAGAACTACACAGTGCACATTCGAAGCTAGGCCTTGGAAGCCTCTGTGCAATTTTTGGAGCCAAGGCAGAGCTTTGAGATCTAGAAATGCGCAATGCATGAGCGGGAGGGGAAAGATCTAGGCCAATGAAGCCCAAATCTAGCTAATGTGAGCATGAAAACGAGCATATCTGAAGGAGGAAATGATGGTGGGTGAAAATATGAGTGAGTGATGACGTATGAAAATAAAATGAGTGCAGGAATCAATCAAACTGAAGAATAATGAAGAATGTGGAGAGATTCGCCGCAATGATGTCTGTTAGTGCACAAATTGGGTAATGCATGAAATACCTGGGAAAGGTAATGAAAAACTTAAGAAAAAACTTATACAAGCTATAACAAATCAAAACGCCAATGATTTTTCAATAAAAAAGGTAAAACAACACTCTCACAAGGCAAACAAACAAAACCGATAGAAAAAGCAACAAAAGACTAGAAAAGTGAGACTTACCTAGAAAAGCTGTGATGATGGTGCCGAAGGTTCGTATATCTCCTTGGGAATGCCAGAGCTCCAAGATCGAATGTGAATAATGAGCTTTGGTAGTGTCCATTAAATATATTTTTTCGATTTAGGGTTTATGATGCGAAGGCCAAAACTCTATGAAAAAGAAACACTTGGTGGTAGTTTCCAAAGTCACTCAAGTGCCACCTCTGGACTAAAAATAGATCCCTATTGTTTAGGGATGATTTTTCACTTTTTCACTTTTCTCTTTTTTAGGGAAAAAGATGCCATGCATTTCCCAAAGAGATTGCAAAGTTTTGTGAAGGACTAGGCAACTCACTAGCTCATGCATCAGGCAGTTGCTGAGGGAAAAGCTTCTGTGCAATTTCTGGGCTGAGTGGCCCTAGCTACCTCTCATGCTCTATACAATTTCCTAGGAGAAGGCTAGTTATCAACTAGTTTTGAGCAGTTCTAGAGCTGATGGCTCATTGGTTGCTTGGACTATGCAATTCCCAAGCTGAAGGCTGGTTTCCCTCATGGATTGCGTAGTTCACTAAGGCAAGCCTAGAACGAGATGAAACCAAGTGAATAGATTGAATTGTGGTTTAGAAAATAAAGCATGTAAAAAACACAAGCCATAAAGAAAAAGATAAATCTCAACCAAAGCTCAAGTACCTAGGTCGGTGCAAGATAATCTGCTGTGATTTAGGAGGGAGGCTCCAAAATGAAGCATAAGAGAAATTTTGGAGGGTGGTTTTAGCTGCTACAATAGTGGTGACACAATGGTAGAACTCAAACTCTCTGTAAGGATCATGTCTCATGAAAATTGAGTCTAACTCTTCCCGAAGTATTATTCAATTCTTTGATCGTCATGGCTTCTTCACTAGCGGTTAGCTTGTTGGGGCCTGTCCTAGGTTTGGAGGTGATTTTTCCAAACAAATCTTGGTACTACTGGCCCTTTCGAGAATAGTCCATGGAGCGTGGACTAAGTTCTCACTCAAAGTAGTATGGGAGGGTGCTAGAACTAGGATTTCGCACCCTGGGGATGTCTGATGATTTTCAAGTGGCCCGCGGTTACGCTCATTGCTACGCGCACTTACCCGTACCTCGTAGCCTAAGATGTTGCCTTTGCGCAACCCTGCTTGGGGGCCGATCAATGTTATTACCCAAGTCCTTACTAGTATCCCGATATTAGTTGATTACCTTAGCTTATTTGTACACTTTCAGTTATACTTAACACTATTCACAATTCATATAAGTGTGCGCAATAAATAAACAGTATAATTGCAAATGACATCAAACATGTAATAACTTAGAACATATGCACATAATTGGTAACAAAACCTTTCTTTATTAATCTCATCTCTAGTTACAGACTCAACTCTACCTTGCGCACTCAGCTACAAGGGTCAACGCACTCAGTTGCAGACTCTACTAGGCCTCTGTGCACTCTGTTGCAGAGCCTCTTCCTACTACTACGACCCAAAATACACTTAGAAACTTACTCTGTACTTCTATCTCATACTTCGCTCTAACTTCCTTCCTATATTTTACACTTAGAGCTTCGCTCTATTTATACAATCCCATGGTCTGCAGACCATGGGTAGGCCGAAATTACATTCAAACTTGGGGTAGACAACCCTTTGACTCTAACATACATTTTGCGCCCGAAATTTGAGGAGATTTACAATAATATCACTCAAAAATTGGGCTTTGAGCCCCAAAACGTGTTGTGGGGGGATTCCATGCCCAATAAGCCCCCAAAGCAAACATCATGACTCACCCTCGAGTCACTCTGTCGGTGTGGCGGTCTTGGTGTGGAGTCCCTCCAACTAGTCTCGAACGGTCTTGATGTCCACAGTGCACTGAGCTACTGCTTGTTGGATTTGCTGCATCCGTTCCTTTGAGACCTCTGTGCCCGTTGTGTTGCCCTACATCTGCACATGCAACCCCTGAATGTGCATGAGTGTTAAGGTCCCATCCTAACCCCCTTATTTATGTAGTAGGATCGAGTCATAGTTATAGTTAAGTAAAGAGTCAATAAAGCCCATATTAATAATTGTAAGTGGTTAACCCACATTTTATGACGGGACCACAATTATTTGCAAATGGGCCATGGTATTAGATAGATGGTATTAATAAGAACCATGGTATTGATCCATGGTATTGCATGTATGAGTCATATATAAAGGATAGAGACTCCCTGTGAGGAGCATGGTGTCTTATTTTGTAATCGAGCTCTACTCTATTGGAGGTTGCCCCCTCGAAGAGGCAAGTGAACATTGCTTTCTGAATAATAAAATACTTGCTGTTGTTTCTCACTTTTCTATGTTTTGGGTATATTTCTTTGCATATTCGCTATTCTGGTATCATCTTGCAGGTTAAGATCATAACAAGTGGTATCAGAGTGCTTTCCAGGGCTGGTGGGATCTCCATTTTTTAGCAAATTGTTTTTTTGGCTAGAGATGTGTTCCGGCGTCTTTAAACCATGGGATCTATCATTGAGCGCATAAACCTGTGGATTTGGGGAGGCATGCACGCAAGAAATACAAGAGTTGGTCATGCTTGTTGGACTCCCTTGTAACCCCTGTGGGTGTCCATTCGAGTAGTAGCCCATTAGATAGAACTGCGCACAGACTATCTTCCAACTACCCTCTGGGTATATCGGAAGCCCCCTATCTCCTTTGAAACCTTGCCATAGATAAACCATCAGTCGTCTTGCTGCTACAGTACACCGAGAACAACACTCAAAGAGATTACTCACTCGTACGATAGGGTAGTCGGGTTGTACGACTAAGGTTATAGTTGATCCTACTTAGTTAGAGCCCTGAAACATTGGGCTGAGTACTACTGTTAGACCCTTATGTATATTGCGATCTGTAGCATTCGACACTCCTCGAGACCATAGTTCCCTTTTCTATCTCTGGATCATGCTTAATCTTGGCCAGAACAGATCTCGCAAGTGGAGTTGCAGCAACATCAGAAATCAGTCCTGTAGTTCTGATTTAACAGAACAACCATTCAGATCTATTAGATCCATCAGATCCGCAGTAGCAATTTGTTCCGCCGCTCAGAGCTATCCGATACCGAGGCATGATTTTCGCAGGACTTTTGGCAACATTGACATTTTGGGGATTCGGCTACTGCAGTATTCCTAAGCAAGGAGTGAAACTCCGTTAAAGAAAGTAGTCTGAGACCCCCCGAGGCGCTTATTGGTGATCTAGCCCATAAGAATCAGGACGACGAGATGAGCAAGGTGGTACCATTCATTTGTTAGTGCCAAAAAAAAAAATCGGACGGTCCCAAATTTCAAGTACATCGGATCGCTGCATGGTAGCAACTAGAGCTCAAGCTATGGCCAATGAGAAGATCGACAAACTTGAACAATCCTTGAAAGAGCTCCAAGATCAGCTGACGACATTAACTAATGCACTCTCTAAGGGCATGGCGGAAGCTCGCGAGGAGGCATATATTGGCAATGAACATAGTGAGGGTGAGTCTAGCCACTCTCTTCACCTTTGGGGCACCCACCAACAATCCTGTTCGCAACCACCCAAGCTAGATATGCATAAATTTGATGGTTCTCACCCGGTAGCATGGGTAGCACAAATGGAGCAGTATTTCAATCTGAATTACATCTTAGATAATGAGACTCAACTTATGGTGGGAAGCATGTACTTGGAAAATGAAAGATGGCAGTGGTGGAAATGGCATCAACGTTGCAATGGAAGGTTCTTGACTTGGGACACCTTCAAAAAAGATCTTATAGAGTGCTTTGATCACGACTCTGCTTTTTTGGGTCATCTCACTAAGCTTCGACAAAATGGCACAATGGATGAATATATTACAGCATTTGAAGCCTTAGCTTTCCATACTACGGATCTGCAAGATGCGTTCTACACGGAATGTTTTATTAGTGGTCTTAAAGAGGCCATACAAGCTCATGTCTAACTGCACCACCCTCCCACATGGTCGAAGGCTTGCAGGGTAGCTCGTAAAGTTGAATGTGCGTTAGGGGCCCAGTCCAATCGCCCAAATTTCACTGCCAAGGGTCGCCCCCATAGGCTCAGAACACTACTCAAACACTTAAGGTTCAAAAGGTGTCACCTGTAGAAATGGAAGAAAGAAGAAAGCAGGGATTATGTTACTACTGTGATGAAAAATACTCCCCAGGTCATAAATGCAAGGAGCCCAAATTCTTTCAAATTTATACTACTGATTACAACTCATCGGAGGAAGCCCCACCACTTGAGGAACCTGAGGAGGATGAAGAGGACAACTAGAAGGACAATGTCCCTGACGAACGAGTTATTTTGCTACATGCTTTGGTAGGGATTTCTTCACCTCAAACTCTCAAAATCAGAGGTTTTATTAAGCACCGCCCAGTAGTAGTCTTGATTGATAGTGGAAGCACACATAATTTTATGCATCGAAGAGTCGCGAAAGCAGTGCATTGTTTTTTACGAGCCATTTCTAACTTCCAAGTCCAAATTGCAGATGGGGGAACAATGAAATGTGAAGGTCGCTGCGAAAATGTCAAACTTCAAATGGGGGATTATCAGTTGAAGACCCACATGTTTGCCATACACATGGGAGGGTGCGACATTGTCTTCGGTGCTGAATGGCTGTGCACACTTAGGCCAATCACAATGGATTTCCAAGAGTTATATATGAGATTTAATTAGAACAACTCCACACATACCCTCCGCGGACTCCAGGCAGGAGCTCCCTCTATCATCAGCTCAAATAGGATGGAAAAATTGTTAAAAAAGGGCCATCATGGACTTATAGCTCAATTTAATGCCATCCAAGCCATCGAACCCAATTCTCTGTCGATTCATCCTGAGATGCAACATATTTTAAATAACCATCTGCCAGTCTTTGACAAGCCTCATGAGCTTCCATCCTCGAGAGGGGAACATGATCATAGCATCACCTTGGTCCCAGGGGCCCAACCACCAAATGTGCACCCATACAGATATCCATTCACCCAAAAGAATGAAATAGAAAAAATAATCAAGGAACTTTTGGAAGCATGCGTCATTCATCCCAACATTAGTCCTTATTCATCACTGGTGGTCATGGTGCTCAAGAAAGATGGGGAATGGCATATGTGTCCAGACTTCAGGACCCTCAATAAGTTGACAGTCAAAGATAAATTTCCCATTCCGATTGTTGATGATTTGCTGGATGAACTCAATGGGGCTCAATTCTTCACTAAGTTGGATCTTCGCTCAGGCTACCACCAAATTTGCATGAAAGAAGTCGACATTCCAAAGACTGCTTTCAGAACTCATGAAGGCCATTATGATTTCTTGGTCATCCCCATTCGGTCTTTGTAATGCCCCATCTACTTTTCAGAGCCTTATGAACCACCTCCTCAGACCATATCTCAGAAAATTTGTCCTTGTTTTCTTCGATGACATCCTCATCTACAGTTGCACTTGGGCTGCACATCTTCAGCATGTAGATTTGCTCTTGCAACTGCTCCGCAAGCATAAATTATTTGTTAAGATGTCCAAGTTTTCTTTTTGCATGGAGAAGTTGAGTATTTGGGCCACATTGTGGGGCGTGAAGGTGTTAAGATGGACCCCAAAAAGATCTAGAAAATGCAGGATTGGCCTCAACCTAAGACCTTGAAGAGCCTGAGAGGATTTTTGGGTCTCACAGGCTACTATCCCAAATTTTTCTGCAATTATGGTCGCATTGTGAAGCCCCTCACTCAACTCCTCAAGAAAAATTCATTCTTTTGGAATGATGAAGCACAACAGGCCTTTACAGCTCTAAAAAATGCCATGTGTTCCACTCCAGTCTTAGCACTACTCGACTTCACCAAATATTTCGTCATTGAATGTGATGCTTCAGGTACGGGTATTGGGGCGGTCTTAATGTAAGAAGGTCAAACCTTGGCCTTCACAAGCCAACAACTAAGTGGGAAGACTATGGGACAATCTACCTATGAGAAGGAAATGATGGCCATCTTACATGTAGTAGATACCTAGCGACCTTACTTATTGGGGCGACGTTTCCAAATCTGCACAGACCATCACAGTCTTAAATATCTTTTGGAGCGACACCTATCCTCCCCACAACAAAATAAATGGCTCGCCAAAATGGTGGGATATGATTATGGGATCATTTACAAGAAAGGGTGCGAAAAAATTGTAGCAGATGCACTATCTCGCAAATTTGAGGAGGAAAGTACCCTGCTTGCAATTTCCTTCCCATTCCAGAATGGATTGAAGAGGCTCGTAGGGAATGGTTTTCACATCCCTAGCTCTCCCAACTCATTAATCAATTACAGGTGGATCCAAATTCCACCAATGGCTACTTGTTGCAGGATGAGATTCTTCGCTACAAGGACAAAGTCATAATATCACCAACATCCACCCTCAAAAGCCGCATTTGGCGGAGTTGCACTCATCACCCACTGCTAGAAATTCAGGCTTTTAGAAGCCGTATGCTCGCACTAGAAGATCATTTTTTTCCTTACTTTTGTAGCGGAATGCGATGTATGTCAGCGCCACAAAGGGGAGACAGTCAAAGCACCAGGCACATTACAACCATTGCCCATCCCAACATCAATATGGACGAAGGTTTCTATGGATTTCATTACAGGTCTACCAAAGTTAGGAAACAAGTCAGTCATCATAGTGGTTGTGGACCGACTTTCTAAGTATGCTCATTTTTGTGCCCTACCCCACCCTTTTACACTGACTTTGGTCACTCAATCTTTCATGGATCAGATCTTCAAATTGCATGGCATGCCCACTTCTATTGTGTCTGATCGTGACCCGATCTTCACCAGTAATTTTTGGTAGGAACTCTTCAGGCTACAAGTTACCCAACTAAAACTTAGTACTTACTATCATCCACAAATAGATGGTCAAATTTAAGCAATCAACAAATGTCTGGAAACCTATCTTAGGTGTTTCACTTCAGAAAAGCAACATCTTTGGGTACAATGGTTGCCTCTAGCTGAATGGTGGTATAACACCAACTATCATGCCACCACCAAAGTGACTCTCTATGAAGCGGTTTATGGTCAAATCCCTCCTTCCCCTACTTCTTATATCAAGGGGTTCTCAAAGGTACAAGCAATGGATCAACTCCTACAAAACCCCACAGCCATGCTCGCCCATCTTAGAGAGAATCTTCATCAAGCTGAAAACCGCATGAAGCAACAGTAGATCAGCATCGCTCAGAGCGCCAATTTCAAGAAGGGGATCAGGTATTTTTGAGGTTGCAACCATATAAGCAAACATCTCTCAAAGACAAGGGTTGTCAGAAACTATCTCCAAAATTCTATGAACCGTATCGAGTACTTCAGCGCATTGGAGAAGTGGCCTACAAGCTAGCTTTGCCACCCACTGCAAAAATCCATCCAGTTTTCCATGTCTCATGCCTCAAGAAAGTGATTGGGAAAAATTGCAGAATTCAAACTAGTCTACCTGAATTGGATGAAGAAGGGTCAATATAGCTCCAACCTGAATAGGTCCTAGACACACGAGAATGGCACTTATGTGGCCGCATGATCAAGGAAGTCCTTGTCAAGTGGAAAGACACCTCTCTGGAAGATGCAACTGGGAACCAGCCACTATTATTCAGCAATTTCTGTAGCTTCAGCCTTGAGGACAAGGCTATTCTTAAGGGGGAGGGCATGTTAGGGTCCCATCCTAACCCCCTTATTTATGTAGTAGGATCGACTCATAGTTATAGTTAAGTAAAGAGTCAATAAAGCCCATATTAATAATTGTAAGTGGTTAACCCGCATTTAATGATGTGACCATAGTTAGTTGCAAATGGGCCATGGTATTAGATAGATGGTATTAGTAAGAACCATGGTATTGCTCCATGGTATTGCATGTATGAGTCATATATAAAGGAAAGAGACTCCCTGCGAGGAGCATCATGTGTTATTTTGTAATCGAGCTTCGCTCTATTGGAGGTTGCCCCCTCGAAGAGGCAAGTGAACATTGCTTTCTGAATAATAAAATACTTGCTGTTGTTTCTCACTAAAAACTGGTAGCAGATGCATTATCTTGCCAATTTGAGGAGGAAAGTACCCTGCTTGCAATTTCCCTTCCCATTCTAGAATGGATTGAAGAGGCTCGTAGGGAATGGTTTTCACATCCCTGGCTCTCCCAACTCATTACTCAATTACAGGTGGATCCAAATTCCACCAAGGGCTACTCGTGGTAGGATGAGATTCTTCGCTACAAGGACAGATTCGTAATATCACCAACATCCACCCTCAAAAGCCGCATTTGGCGGAGTTGCACTAATCACCCACTGCTGGACATTCAGGCTTTTAGAAGACGTATGCTCGCACTAGAAAATCATTTTTTTGGATAGGCATGAAAAATGACATCCTTACTTTTGTAGCGGAATGCGATGTCTGTCAATGCCACAAAGGGGAGACAATCAAAGCACCAGGCACATTACAACCATTTCCCATCCCAACATCAATATGGACGGAGGTTTCTATGGATTTCATTACAGGTCTACCAAAGTCAGGAAACAAGTCAGTCATCATGGTGGTTGTGGACCGACTTTCTAAGTATGCTCATTTTTGCGCCCTACCCCACCCTTTTACATTGACTTTGGTCACTCAATCTTTCATGGATCAGATCTTCAAATTGCATGGCATGCCCACTTCTATTGCGTCTGATCGTGACCCGATCTTCACCAGTAATTTTTGGCAGGAACTCTTCAGGCTACAAGGTACCCAACTAAAACTTAGTACTTCCTATCATCCACAAATAGATGGTCAAACTGAAGCAATCAACAAATGTCTAGAAACCTACCTTAGGTGTTCACTTCAGAAAAGCAACATCTTTGGGTACAATGGTTGCCTCTAGCTGAATGGTGGTATAACACCAACTATCATGCCACCACCAAAGTGACTCCCTATGAAGCAGTTTATGGTCAACTCCCTCCTTCCCCTACTTCTTATATCAAGGGGTGCTCAAAAGTACAAGCAGTGGATCAACTCCTACAAAACCGCATAACCATGCTCGCCCATCTTAGAGAGAATCTTCACCAAGCTCAAAACCGCATGAAGCAACAGGTAGATTAGCATCACTCAGAGCGCCAATTTCAAGAATGGGATCTGGTATTTTTGAGGCTGCAACCATATAAGAAAACATCACTCAAAGACAAGGGTTGTCAGAAACTATCTCTGAAATTCTATGAACTGTATCGAGTACTTCAACGCATTGGAGAAGTGGCCTACAAGCTAGCTTTGCCACCCACTGCAAAAATCCATCCAGTTTTCCATGTCTCATGCCTCAAGAAAGTGATTGGGAACAATTGCAGAATTCAAACCAGTCTACCTGAATTGGATGAAGAAGGGTCAATATAGCTCCAACCTGAACAAGTCCTAGACACACGAGAATGGCACTTACATTGCCGCATGATCAAGGAAGTCCTTGTCAAGTGGAAAGACACCTCTCTGGAAGATGCAACCTGGGAACCAATCACTATTCTTCAGCAGTTTCTGCAGCTTCAACCTTGAGGACAAGGCTATTCTTAAGGGGGAGGGCATGTTAGGGTCCCACCCTAACCCCCTTATTTATGTAGTAGGATCGAGTCATAGTTATAGTTAAGTAAAGAGTCAATAAAGCCCATATTAATAATTGTAAGTGGTTAACCCGCATTTAATGACGTGACCACAGTTAGTTGCAAATGGGCCATGGCATTAGATAGATGGTATTAGTAAGAACCATGGTATTGCTCCATGGTATTGCATGTATGAGTCATATATAAAGGATAGAGATTCCCTGCGAGGAGCATCATGTCTTATTTTCTAATCGAGCTTTGCTCTATTGGAGGTTGCCCCCTTGAAGAGGCAAGTGAACATTGCTTTCTGAATAATAAAATACTTGCTGTTGTTTCTCACTAATCTATGTTCTAGATATATTTCTTCGCATATTCGGTATTCTGGTATCGTATTGCAGGTTAAGAGCATAACAACGAGCTTCCCTTCAATATTTTCTGTGATTGTGAAGGCTTCGTCAATCCATGGCTAAACACATGCTTTGAGGATTGCTTCCTTATGGTGCACCGTGTCCACCTGCTCTTTTAATTCCTTGGCTTGCTGCATCCTTGTAAGCCACTGAGTAAGAACTACTATCTACGCAGTTCCTCTGGTACTGTCGTACTGTTGCTGAAGTTTGTGCGCGTATGTCTCTAGTTGCTAGATGTTGGGGTCATCCTGCAAAGTCGTCAGGACCTCAGTGCTTGTTCCAACATGTTCGTACAGTCACACACTACACCTCCAATTTCTTCCAACCCTACTGCAATAGCACTAGCACATTACTCTCTAATTCCTGGGGGAGTGGAGGGCACAACCACAGCTCGACGATCTAGAGATTTAGCTCCAACTGCACCCTTGTCATCTCTTCCTTGGCCTCGAGGACCCCAGTTGCCAAACTATGGATCTGCACCTCTACCGATGATCTACTGCGATGGCTAGCTCCAGGATGCATCAACAAGTGTCATCTACCATATGCACTAAATGTTGATTCTGTGACACTAAATCGTTGTGCTACAAGCTGAGCTGTTCTATGCTTATTTTTTGTTCACTTAGAACCTGGATCGCACGACCCTCCCTGGCCTATAGCTCTGCTGTTATCCCATCCTGTAACTGATACAACATTTCTCGGGGAAGCGCAACCAGGTTAAGGCCAAGGTCCTTCATCATGCTAAGCAACAACTGATCCATCAGATTGGACGACACTAGAGCTCCCTCTGGCAACATTATTGTGTTTTCCATCCTTGCACGCAACATCTGCTCTGCTACTGAAGTTCCTGCTGCAACGTGTGTTGACAGGGTACCTTCCTAAGGGGACCGTATGTGTAACTCCTGCAGCTGCGCCTTGAGGGACGGCAACACATTTTAATGCTCCTGCATGAAATCTTGAAGCGCTTCAGCTGTGACATCACAGACTATCTTGCCGATGTCGTGGAGATTACCTTCAGTTAAGGTGATCGGGTCAATGGCCAACTTTAAGGCCTTGACCTTCTTCCTTAGGGCTGATCTCTCTGTGATGCACTGGTGCTTTAACTCTGTGGACGCGGCCCCTGGGTCCGTGCTCCATTTTGCTGTTTCTGTTTCCTCTGCCTCCTTCCCTGAGGATGTTGCTTGACCTTCGTCTACCTGTGCTATTGCTGCCTTTGTTGCCTGCGCTACTGTTGCTACTTTTGCAACCTTCTTTTGCTCTGTGGCTTTTTGTGCTACTTGCACACTGGCTTTACCTTAGCTACTACTTTTTCATCCCACCTTTTCTCTGCTAATTGAGTGACACACAGCTTAGCATTGTCCTTTTTCTTCTGAGCTGCTTCCTTCTCTAGTTATGCCAGGTCTGAAGCGCGCCATTTGAGAGGCCATGTCTTCAAGACAGTAAAAATTGTGTTGTCAGTGGCTATAAATGGTAGCTTCATCCACTGGTTCATTGGATCCTTTCGCGCCCTGATATAGATGTTGTGCATATCAGCTTTGAAGTCTGCAAAACTTTGCAGACTATTATGCACCATAGGTGATAGGAATGGCCTCCTATTGATTCACATCCAGATGCTCACCTCTATGAGCACCCAGAAAATTTTTATGTTGCGAATCTATTTCGTGTTCTTGGTGGCCTAGAATGAAGTGTACTTCATGGCCTGTAGTAACTCTCTGTCAATGTTGGGGAATTGAATGTCCTTCAGTAGTTCTCCTGCTACGAGTAGTATGGATAATAACAACCATGTGTAGTGGAAGGTCTTACCCTACTCCTAGGCTTCGCGAGAGTTTATCAAAAACTCCTCATAGAGGAATTCAACCTAGTTGAACTGGACCCCCTCCATGCATTGCTCAACCAATGTGACCACCAGCACTGGTACCTCATCAGCGTGGCATTCTTTCATAACTTTGTTGGCCAGGAGTTGGGTCACTACACGCACCCCTTTGTCCTTGATGCTGAAGACGATGTAGCCCCTCTTCTTCTTCTCCAACTTATATTTCACCTCATGGCTTCCACGAGAGCTAAATCGCTACCTTTTCTGGCTATATTTGTGGGGTCTTTTCCTTTACAGGGGAGTCGAGAAATCCATGAATGAGGTCTGTCGTGATGGGAATAGGCTCCTCCATCCATAGATATACATCATGCACCACATAAAGCAGCTCCCCGATGACGAAAATGGTGATGGGCGTGTGCTGGAAATGTGGTATTCATAACAAATGCAGCAACCCAACCTTTTCCACACCACGCAGCCATTTCCATGGCTCTAACGTGATCACAACCCACTCGGTGTTTTTCTTCATTAAGTTCGTGGTCTTTAGGTGTGGGAACTTTTCACTGTAGCGAGGTCCCAATCTTCAAATTTCATGGTTGGTACGCGGCCTAGGTGCGTGCCCTCAAATATAATGTCGCCGGGGAGGAGTAGGGTCTGGAGTAAGCTTTTCGTTTCGTCTAGGTTCTTCGACACTTTGGTCCTCCCTTTCCATGGAGGGACATATGCTAGCAGTTTTGTTGTAGAGAACAATGGTTGGATATCCTCCTCCACTTCTTCTTCTTCTTCTGCTATGGTGATTAGGGCCTGTAAGTCTTCTTCTTCCTCATCTATTTCTATTGTAACTACTTTGCCCTTATTTTCCATGGATAGTTCGCTATGCCATGGATTCCTCAGGGACATGCGTATTGGACCCATTGCTTGTTTATCCTTCTTAGGCCTCAGTGTTCACGGTGATTTTGGGATTTCTGTCACAATCCCGATGCCTTCTGGAACATCCTCTACCATTTGGGTTTGTGTGGCCTCGCCAGTGGTTACCTCTTCAATTCCCAACCCATCCTTAGTGGCCATCATCATCTCTAGGCTGTATGATGTATCTCGTGAACTTAGGGGCTCAATTTTCACTCTACTCTCAATGCTCTATGTTCTTCTCAAGTGCTCAATTTTCAAATGACCAAGTGTTGTTCGCTGGCCAACCCTTTTCATTTTATAGCACCTTTCGAATTCGAATTTGACTGTTCCCCCCAATTTCGGGCCATTAATGCTTTCTTGGCGGCATATTTTTCCAAATCTTGCCCATAGACCGCGTCTTAAATGCCCGCTGCCTGCTCCATTTGGCCTCAAATTGAACATCCCATCATGAATAGTGAAGCCAACGGTCACTTCCCAGCCAACTCGTGTGGCAACACAGCCATCCATGTGCGGTCGTGAATCCTGTGATGTTTTGCTTTTGCGTGCATTTCAAATATCATGCAGTTCTCAGGCAGAATATTTTATAGTCCTGTACTTCCTTTCAGCTTCCTGGAGTTCTAAGACTGTTGTCCCTATAGCTAGTCAGATGGTCGCACCACCCATGCGGGGCTCCATCACATCTTCCACCATGGTTCACGAAGAATCCTAATCTTTCATTGTGGTGATTGGCATCGCACACTCTACTATTTGCAATGTGATACCCTCATCACTACGTTTAGCGATATGTGATCCAAGCCAATCACGCACCTTGCCCTGCCATCCTTGATTTTTCAACGAGAAATGCTTACTTTATTTTGCTTTCTAGCTTCTTGACCTTGGCATCCATTAAAGTGCTTTTCTCCCTTAACCGTACCTGGTCTTTTTCAAGTTTGCGAAGTCTAAAGTTTCCCTATCGCATTTCTTCCTCAAGTCTTATATGTTCTATTTTTCTTAGCTGTGTGATTTCTTTGTTCCAGTTTGCATGGATCATTGTATCTACAGGTGCTGGTACATGCAGACTCGACTTTGCATGCTCCACAGGGACTACATCCCTTGCTTCATACTTCAGCTTCGGAAGTGCTTGCGCTGTCAAAGTTTTGCACATGGTCCTATAAGCCCACACAACTGCTGGTACACACAGGTCCCAGTCGATGTGTCTCACATGGTGGACCCTTCTCAACACTTCGCACACCTTATCAAAGGCTTCCCCATGTATGATTTTTGGCATGGTAGGTCTTATCATACTTTTTCATTCGCACACTTGCCTTGCTTGCTTCTACTTGTTGTTCTTGTTTCCTATCGTGATAGCGGTGTGTGTTCGTGTAGGCTACGTACCATACACCTGTACCCATCTGGAAATATGGGCGCACTGGTTGTTTCATCAATCATACCCAGCTTCCATTCGCATCGAAGGCTTCCCAAATCATAAGCACATCATCTTTCCACTTTCACGCCAGTCCTCAAAGCTTCTTTAAAGTGTACACCACCACCTTGTGGGCGTAGCGCACAGTGCCCATTTCAAAGCATTGAACCACTGCTATTCTGGCACTTCTCTTTCAAATTTGTCTAGGAATTCATCCACCTCTTTCAACCCATCATACAAAGGAAAATCCCTTACCTCTATTGTCATGCAGCGCAGTGATACTACCATCATGTTGCAGTTGAGCGTGGTTACGTCGTGTAACTAGTTCTACCATCATTCTGTTTCCTCATCCAAATTTGATGTGTAGGAGCTTTTGCACTCCCACGAAATCTGACCATCCATTGTAGGATTCACCCAATCCTATTTTTGAGCAATTATCTTGTAGATACAGTCTAGCTCGTCATCGCTTTCGTCATCGCGCACAGGCTTTGTGTAGTGTGATCCTTTCACAGGGTCTAAAGGTACCACTATGCGCATTGAATTTTTCTCAAAAATAATTTTGCAGTTCATATCAGTGGCCCAATCTATTCCCAGTAGCGCAAGATAGGGATTGTTGTCATCGACAATTTCTATCACTTCAAAATCTGCAAGCACACTCACACCTTCGATGTCTACCATTATTCCCTGCAATCTTCCCATCAATAGGATCTTCTACTGGTTCACCATTCATAATTGAATAGGGGACCATTGCGACGTGGGCCTACCCATGCGCTCCCATGTCTACTTTGGCAACACTTTCACGTCTGATCTTAGATCCAGAATTACTTGATCCATTTCATACTCCCCAATTTGCGTAGCGAATCACATTTCTCTTCTTGTTCGCGATGTTTGTTTCCTGAGCTTCTAGACTACACAAGGTTCTCCTAACCCAGTGCACCTAGTGATAAGTTACTAAAGTCCTTTCACAGCCTTGCTGTCAAGCAACAATTTCATACATGTCTCCAGAAAGGTAGTGATCATTGAAGGATCCATATCCAACTCTAGTTGATCCTTACTACCTGAAGTGGAGGCCTTTTTGAAGCTCTTCTTAGCTTCCATGAATGTCTCCTTTGTGCATTCCAAATCAAATTCAGGTTCCTTTATAGGAGCCTTACGAACCCATGCACTTCCTTTACGCTTCTTACCTTTGTTATTTCCTGTCGTGATACCACTTCGGAGCACTATGTTTACATTCAGGTCCTCTTCGTGTGACCTATACCTCATCATTTGAAAATTCTGAGTTGGGGGAGGCTCGAGTATTCCTTTATCGCTCAGCCTTGCTATTAGTGTAGGGTAGTCCTCTGTCTCATGATCAAACTGAGTACAATATAAACATGATGCTCTCGTCGGATTTGTACAATCACGGGCATAATGCCCTGGCCCTCCACAATTGTAACAAATAAGTTGTTCGTGATCCCTTCCTGGTCCCATTCCACCTCAACCTCGTCCGCACCCCTGAAATCTAGCGCGCGCCATCCCTGAATTTGGATCAAGGGCTCAAATTTTGGTCTGCACTCTGTAGGTAGGAGTCTGATCAATCATCATTGCATAACTTCTATAGGTGCACTTATCATGGCCTACTGATCTGCAGAAATTACAGAACAATTTCTGGGACGTCTGCATATACTTTTGTAATAGGTGACAATTATTTGTAGTGTGTTTTCCTCCTATTTGACAAATTGTGCACCATAATTCAGGTGCCACACTTGGTCTTTCTTGGGCCTCTTGTCTTAATGGCATCGACCCTCCTCCCGCCAAGTAGTTTGCGAAGACTGGACAATGATCCTTGTCATGCCCCTAGCCTTTGCATTGTATGCACCATACCTCCTCATGCGCCTCTAGTTGAGTTTTCCTATCCTGTTTCAAACTCTGCATTTCCAAACACAAATTTTGAAGTTACGCATGGATTTGTTGGACTCCTAGGCTAGGATCTTGTATTGGGGTCTCATGCAATCCCATTGCAATCTCTAAAGCTTCAGCCTGGGTGGATAACTTCTGCTGTGATAGTGTTGTCCTTAAATGTGGCGTTAGTGACGCTACAAACCATGCACGGTGTTTTCCATCTGTCACGGTCATGTTGGCTTCGAGAATCATACTTTTCAGTCTTTGATCTAGATCCCATAGGGTCTTGCCCGGAAGCATCATAATTTCCTTAAACTTGATAATCGATCGTGTCTCCGATTTTGGCCTACTAAATTCCTTGTTTAGCGCAACCTAGATATCTGCGATCACCGTGTTTGCATGGTCATTAGAATGCTTAATGTACCATGTTAGTGTGCAGTCCTGTAATGCACTTACCAGTATTGCCTTCTTTATATTGTCATCCATGACTCCTTGTGCTTCCCATACAAATTTTACCGTGAACCAAAATTGGTCCGAATCCTCGTTCCCTACTCCTTTGAATACCAGTAGTTTTATCGCGCTCACCATATTGAACTATGGTGGTGGCGGAGGTGGTGTGGGAAGAGATGGAGGTGAATATGGTGAGACTGGCGATGGTGTAGGTGGAAGTGGTAGGCACGGAATTCACTGCCTTATCAGACTAACCGCGCTTCTCGGATAAAATTTAGTGAGCTCTTCCTCATTTTCTCACCGAGGCAAAATCAAGGGGCTATTTTCTATCTCTGCACTACCTTTGTTTCTATATATCCTCCCACTTTGCGTAGCCCCAAACATCCATTTATTCGTATAACCCACTTTTCAAACATTATCATCTCAGTCCAAGTTTTAAAATATTTAATGTTCTTACCTCACGGTCCTTTGAGGAAGCATCGCTCCACCTTGCTATAGCTAACTGTCATGTCTACCACAAACTCAGTGATAAATCCTCCTACAATTTGATCGAGCCATTGGTCCACAACATGCATGATCTTATCTTTTGATGCTTCTAGTCTGTGCACTAATTCTGGAGTCCACACAATCAGTTTGTCGATCCTACACCTTCCCTGACCATCTTCTAGCTTCGCGATCCACTCATACAACTCAGAGGAGAAGGATGCAAAGAAAATTTTGTGGATTTCCATATATAAGTAGAGCTCTAACCAGTGTTCCTTTGATACTTGCAGATTCCTGTTTTCCTGCCCCATCAACTCGTGAATATTTCTGTCCAACCACCCGTCAATTTCTTTCTTCGTCGGATTCCAGTGACAAGACATCAGACATCCCTTATGCAGATCCTAGTCCCGGCAAGGGAACCATTCATTGGCTTGTTGGGGCTTGACTTGGGTTCGAAGGTGATTTAGCCAAACAAATCCCAGTACTATTGACCCTTTCGGTAACAGTCAGTATAGTGCAGACTAAGGTCTCACCCGAAGTAGTATGGGAGGGTGCTAGAACCAAGTTTCCGCACCCTGGGGATGTCTGATGGTTTTCAAGTGGTCCGTGGTTGTGCTCGTTGCTATGCACACTTACCTGTACCTCACAGCTTGAGATGCTGCCTTTGCGGAACCCTACTTGGGGGCCAATCAGTGTTATTACCCAAGTCCTTACTAGTAACCCGGTATTAGTTGATTACCTTAGCTTATTTGTACGCTTTCAGTTATACTTAACAATATTCACAATTCATATAAGTGCATGTAGTAAATAAAAAGTATAATTGCAAATGACATCAAACATGTAATAACTCAGAACAAATGCATAGAATTGGTAACAAAACCTTTCTTTATTAATCTCTTCTCTGGTTACAGACTCAACTCTACCCTGCGCACTCAGCTGCAGGCGTTTGCGCACTCAATTGCGGACTCTACTAGGTCTCTGTGCACTCAGCTGCAGAGCTTCTTCCTACTACTATGACCCAAAATACACTTAGACACTTTCTCTGTACTTCTATCTCATACTTCGATCTAACTTCCTTCCTATCTTTTACACTTAGAGCTTCGTTCTATTTATACAATCACATGGTCCACGGACCATGGGTAGGCCAACATTACATTCAAACTTAGGGCAGACAACCCTATGAATCTAACATACATTTTGCGCCCACAATTGACAAAGATTTACAATAATATCACTAAAAACTTGGTCTTTGAGCCCCAAGACATGCTGTGGGGGGATTCCATGCCCAACACTAGCTTGAGTTAAAGATGTAGTCCCTACCATTCTTTTTATCGGCAACACACATACCAAGCTAAGTCAACTGAGTTTTTTAGATTGGGGATGGGGGGTATATTGATGCACATGTAATATAGATTGTCAAATTTTTAGTTTCATCTTTGGTGTTTCTATGCTGAAAACAGGTCTAGATAGTACCCCAATGGAGTCACTTAAGGAACACAAGCATTTCTCCGCTGTGAGTGAGCCTAGATAGTACCCTTGTGCAATTACCTTCTTCACCTCTTTGCGCAGGAAGCCTTTCTCTTCTTTCACCTTTATTTTATTTTTCATTTTTCAAAGAACTGTGCATAGGCACTTATTTATTTCATGAGGTGGAAGAGGGATCCCAACCTATTGAGAGAAGAAGAGGTTGTCCCTTCAGAGAAGGATGTTTATATACCTCTAACATACTTGTTAAGGTTTTCCACCTTCACCTTACTCTACTTAACTGAGTTGACAAGGGTTAACCAAATATAGAAAACCGATTAGAGTAGGCGGTGCTAGTTAAAAGTGAAAACGTTGTGATTTCACCAAGACTCACTTTGAAAGGACCATATTTTCCATTAGGGTATCATTGACTAGAAGAAATGAGAGATATTCATAAGAGAGGGAATAGATAGATAACCAAATGTCAATATTTTTATGAGTCCTTTTTTATTTCACCCTTCTTGTCTCAAGAATCCAAACATAAATTCATGTGGAAACTAATCCTACGAATATATAAGAAAAGAAGTAAAGGAAAGAAGAAAAATAAAGTAAGCAAACAAAAATAGAAAGCAAACACTACTCCTATTCCTAAGCTAAGTAAAGCATGGGCCAACTCATGTGAAGTGATATTTCTAATGCATCCATCGACGCATTGGCTGACCCATGTAGGTGATGGCATGTTTGGTGAGAAAGATATTCAAGCGAACCAATAAACAAGAAAGATAAATAAATTCAAACCAAAATGTTCGAAGTTTGAATGCATCTATAGAAAAGAAAGAATTGAAAGCACATGAAATGTATCTTGCAGACATATCACGGTGTTGTGTCACATTGTGCATGGACGACAAGGATGTACACTCTTTTGAACATGACAAATGAGAAAACATGAAGAAGGAAGAAAATTTTCATTTCACAATAGTGCTCGCTATGTATGAATCCTCCAATGCATGAGCAATAGGATCATGTGATTCTGGTGGAGGATTTGGAAACTATAAACTAGATTTATTTTCAATGTGAATATGAGAGTGATGAGGAGCTTGGGGAGGTTCAACAGATTTTCGATTGGAAGTGGAGCTAAGCTCAAGGATACGAGAACCTGACATATCCATAAGCTCGAGCTAAAGTGCCTTGACATCTTGAGGAGTTTCCACTTCATCAACATTTGGATCATAAAAGACTAGTGTATTAGAAAGATCAAAAGTAGGTGAATCAAAATCATGATCAAATGAATGAGTAAAAAGATCACAACAACAATGATCAGAAAATTCAAGATGGACATTGACATCGTCATGATCTAAAGAATCGTAAAGAGGGGTGATGATAAACAAAATTTTCCACCCTCTGAGATTCTAGAAATGAAATATGAGAGATCAAGTGGATTTGAGAAGAACAATTTGTCCTCTCTGAAATCAAATGACAGATTAATATCCTATGCATTTTGTCAATGATCAGAAGTAGAAACATCCGAAGATATATTTTCACAAGAGGAAACAGAAATGGCACAATCACAGAAGATATCAGGATAAAGTGAATGGGGCACAGAAAGAAGGAGGTCATCCTTCACTGCTACTTCTTGTTCAGATTCCCACACATACTCATAAAAAATTATAGCGCAAGTTGGTCGTTCAAAACCAAATCCATGCACAACTTGATCCTCGTGAACATCACATGTGGACTCCTGAACGAATGAACACAACACACCAAAATCTAGAGGATCAAAGGAACCAGTGGATGAAGGTTGAGGGAATGAGACCTCGTGACAACCATCAAACTTGCAGTTCAACTCTATGCAGAAATCCAAAGTAGGTGTAGTAGGAGGAGATGGTGACAGTTCAACAGGTAGCTTTGCAACTTCTCCCACCTCGTCCTACAGAGCTAGAGTTGTTTGATGAGAAGGGGATGGAGGATCATTTGGGACAATGATGTTTTCCATCTTCGATTGAGAAGCTCTAACACCAAGGTATGCTGGGAGTGGTTCAAAAGATTCAAACTCATGCGGATTCTCTGAGACATGAACAAGATACTGAAATATTTCAGTCAGATATTTCCAATCAACTTCATCTTCTGGAAATTCAAAATAGTAATGACAGAAATAATCATAAAAGTGCGCTATAGATTCATCAAGTGATTTTCACAATTTTCAAATTTTATGATTAAGTTCTTTACGATCATAAAATAAGAAAGCACAAGTTAACTCTCTAAACATCTAGTTGAAAGAGTGTATAGAGGTTGTGAGAAATGTGTGACACCATTTCTTAATGCGCCTTTCGAACATGTAAGCAAACAACCCACATGTAATGTCATCTGAGCGGACTTCATTCCTGTCACAGAAACCCAAAAAGGAATTTCCATGAATTAATAGGGATGTTCCACTTTACAACATATTCCACATGTACCCATGTGAGACAAAATAAGTTAGAGACAACCTAAAAAGACAAAACAATATGATACATAGGTTTGGGGAAAGGCCAAATCGACAACCTCCACTTGATGATTCTCGGTGACATACTGATACCAAGATTGGTACTATGCTATGGTGTCCCAAAACTACTTGATTATGTCTTTCTGATAGCAAACTCTTGCCTCCATAGCTTATGGGTATATGGTCTTGGAACCCTTGTCTAAGTCATCCTAAAGCATGTGTAGCATGGTCTTGACTATGATAGGACCACCAATGTACTTCTGCATGTTTTCTGCTCTCAACTCCAAGTCATCACTGGTGGCCTCTTGCGTTAGCTGCTCCATGTGCCTGTCGACCTCTAGTCGGACACGGTTCTTCTCCTTGGCTTTGGGAGGGAAATGATTGGTGGGATCTTGTGCATTCTTACCATGAACTCCAGACTCTTATACAATCATGCATATGAATCCTGTATGTTGGTGACGAATGGGGTGAGTTGCTCATAGTTCTAGACCAACATCTAGATCTGTGCTTTGTCTAGCTCTACCCGTGGCTTCATCATATTTTTCAAGTAAAGCAGGGCTCCCTTGTACCTCATTGTCCATTCTTGCACATGGGAAATAGCAGCATGTATGTCCTTGAAAGTTTGGACAACCTTTCTGCTCCACTGATGAAAGCCATATAGATGGACAACTGCCTTATGCATGGTGACAAATCCATCATAGATGTTTTGCATGGTGGCCTCAAGAGTTGATACTTGAACAAGTATTGCTTTCCTCATCTCTACCATTGTGGATCCCGAGGATTGTTCTACCTTCTGCCTGGCCACTTGCAAGTTATTTTCCATCTGTTCATTCTCTGCTAATAGGAACTTGACATTTGAGCTCGTGGCTCTTGCATAAGCCATAGTGGCATCAACCATGGCGATTGGATGCTTTCATAAATTCAGGTGACGCATGATCATTCGGGAAATTATTTCTCCGCACCTGTACAATCTTCTGCTGCAACCTGTCAAATGATAGATTGTACACATCCATCACCAGATCATCATCAAGGAGAACAACCTCTCCTTGTTTGCTTGGGATTGGTTCTAATACTGGAGGTGGTGGAGACTATGGGGCGACCTCAAGTGCTCTCAGCATGAGGTAGGTATCTTAATCATATGGCTCCTATCCCAACTTCATGTCTGTTACTTCAACCATTTTCTCAATCTGCTGAGAAAGCTCCCGATACTACATTTTCTCACCCTCTTCTTCATTTACTGGCTGTTCACACTCCTCAGCCTATATGGGTGAAATTTTCTCTGTCATCGCACCTTTCCCTTCTTCTTGTTCCTGTTTCTACTTCTCTTCTCTCTCTCTCCTTCTTAGCTCTCGTTCTTCCTTCAACTTCTTCTTTGTTTCCCGCAACTTCCTTTCTGCTTCCTCCAACCTTTTATTTTCTTTCTCCCTTCTCTATGCTCTCTTTATGTGTTGTTTTTCTCTTTTCCTCTGCTGCAAAATATTCTTCCTCAATGAGAGGATATTCTTTGAACTTGTAGCTTTGCTCAGCCTCTGGATTCTCGACAATATTCCTCTTACCCTTGTCTTGTGCCAGTTTTTTGCTTATTTCTATTGTTGTTGTTGTTTCCCGCAATTTTGTTGCCTGTAGAGTATCTTTCCATGCTGTGGCTATACTGACCAATTCGTTGAGCTTGCAGTGGTTGTAACAATACCTCCAAGGGTCTTCCTCTTCCCAATGACATTTCCTGTGGATCGATGGATAGTACACCTTTGCAGAGTGGTTCTTGCAAATACCATGTGGATCATATGAATTGAAGTCTTTGTTGTCGAACTCAAACTTTTCTATATCCTTAGCTTCAACATCAACATATTTTAAGCTCTTAGTATCCTACAATCCAGTCCATAGAGGAAGAGCGGGCATGGTGCATTCTTCCTCCTATGTAGCCCTATTGATAACCCTATGGAGATGTGATATGAGACATCTTGCATGACCAACTTGTTGGTGGAATACCTTGGTAGAACATGCGGAGGCTTCTCTCTACCAAACATCCTGATGAAGGTGCCACCGAGTGAGGCATACCAATATACAATGCTAAGTATTGCCTCCATCACTTCTTTGGACATGCAAGGTGGATCCTTCTCAAAGATCAACTTATACACCAAGATGATGGAATGGTCAGTTAGCCTTGCCGTAACTCCTCGGTAGCTCCATTTGGAAAGAAAATTGCAATAAATGTTGATGACATTATCATTGGGTGTCCATGTCCAACCCATGATAGGAAATTGATGCTAGGCATAGATTACATCAAGTAAATATGTATACATGTAGAATCTCACTTTCTCATCCTTGGGAATATTCTAGGCATTAGTCACATCGAATTTCAACTGAAGAGCCAAAAAATCTAACCAGTTGAAGGGCCTTCCATCATTCAACAATTGGTCCAACACAACCACCCAATTCTTCGGAAAGGTCTCCGTGCTCTCTTAACTGTACAATCAACATGTAAAGCTGATCAATAGTTGGTAGGCCATTCTAAGTGAATTAGTCTTGTAAACATGATTGGGTGTTTCTTTGAAATTTGATGACTCTTTCACCCAGTGCTTTATAATGTCTCTGGTGTTCACACAATTGTGGGTGGCATAGAAAAGTGCATCCATGTGGTTCATTGAATGAGGTAAGTGATACATATTATGATAGTTCTCCATCCTAAAGGTAGCAAGCTATGTCCCACTAGCACTACCCAATGTCATAGTCTCTAGATCTATGTGTGAGATAATCCAGTGGATGATGTCCGCACATGGGAAGGTATGGTACCAACATGTAACCTTATGTAAGCCTGATCAGTGGACATTGACATACACCTACCGATCCTGTAGATCATCCTTGAATTCCCCTACAAATATATCCTTGATTTTCTGCCATGTTAACTTCATGCCCTTCTCAATGAACAACTGAGTGTCTGCATAAACTGAAAAATTGAGTGATACTTTCTCAACTACTTCCCTAGTGTTACTCTCAAAAATATCCTTTGATGTAGCTCTCTTGGAAGCCATGTTACCTGTAACTGTTTGAGAGTTTCTCAATAACTACTGTACTTAGAGACAAAGAGGACACTCATGGCATGCAAATCTTAGCTTGAAACCAAAAGCACTTCAAGAACAGACCAAACAACAAATTGGGCAACTGTTAGGAGGAATTGCACAATCAGGGCTCTTAGAGGTGACTAAATTCCATCTGGTTCTTTGAATTGTTTAGTACCAGTTGCTAGTGGGGAGGTCTTACTGAATGGAACTGCACAATGTGCAATTCAGTTAGTCTTAGGCCATGTGAGACTGTGCATTGCATAATCCCAGTGGCCAAGACTTAGGAATGGCTCCTAGAACTACGCAATGCGCAATTGGAGCCAAGCCTTGATAGTCTCTACGTAATTTATGTAGCCAAGATAAAGCCTTGAGATCCATAAATGCATAGTGCATGTGCAGGAGGGGCAAGATCCGGGCCAAGGAAGCCTAGATATGCCTAATGGGAGCATGGAAATGAGCATATATGAAGGAGGAAATGATGGAGGGTGCATATCTGAGTGAATGAAGATGCATGCAAATAAAATTAGTGTAGGAATCAATCAAACTAAAGAACAATGAAGCATGTGGAGAGAGTCACCACAATGGTGACCATTAGTGCAAAAACTGGCTAATGCATGCAACACTTGGGAAAGGCAATGAAAAACTTAAAACAAAACTTCTACAAGCTAAAACAAATCAAAATGCCAACGGTCATTCAATAAAACGGGTAAAAAAACACTCTCACAAGGCAAACATACAAAAGCGACAAAAAAGCAGTGAAAGACTAGAAAGGAAAGAATTACCCAGAAACATTGCGATGATGGTGCCGAAGGTTCCCTGATCTCCTCAGGAATGCCAAAGCTCCAAGATCGAATGTGAAAAATGAGCTCTAGAAGCATCCATTAAATAGATTTGGTTGATTTAGGGTTTATGATGCGAAGGCTAAAAATCTAGGAAAAAGTGACACTTGGCAGTAGTTTCCAAAATCACTCAAGTGCCACCTCTAGACTAAAAATAGATCCCTATTTTCTAGGGATGCTTTTTCTCTTTTTTTCTTTCTTTTTTTTGGGAAAAATCTGCCATGTGTTTCTCGTAGATATTACACAGTTCTGGGAAAGACTAGGAAACTCACTAGATCATGAATTGCACAACTATTGAGGGAAAATATTCTACGAAATTTCTGGGCTGAGTGGCCTTGGCTACTTCTCATGCTTTTCACAATTTCCTAGCTGAAGGCTGGCTATCAACTGGTTCTACATATTTCTATAGTTGAAGGCTCACTGTTGGTTTGGACTGTGCAATTCTCGAGTTGAAGGCTAGTTTCCCTCATAGATTGCATAGTTCACTAAGGCAAGCCTAGAATGGGATGAAACTAGGTGAAGGGATCAGCTTATGGGTTAGACAGTAAATCATGTAAGAAAAAAAATCCATAAAGAAAAAAATAAAGCTCAATCAAAGGATAATTACCTAGGTCAGTGTGAGGTAAGTTGTTGTGATTTAGGAGGGAGGCTCCAAAATTAAGCATAAGAAAAATTTTGGAAGGTGGTTGTAGCTGCTACAATAGAGAGCTATTTGAGTAGGTTTTAGATACAACAATGATATATTGTGACAACAAGAGTGGGATCTGACTGTTAGAGAATATCATGTTCCATGAAAAGTACAAGCACATTGAGATTATATACCACTACATCCAAGATATGGTGTAGAGAGGAGCAGTGAGACTCCATCACATTTCGACTAACAAGAAAATAACAAATATTTTTACCAAGGCTTTACTGAAAGGAAAGTTATTGGTCTTTAGAGAGTAGCTTGGACAAATAGATGTGACCCTCTCGGGTAAGGGTCCCCACTGATCAAGGACACTAAGCTATGCTCTTCCCCCCTTTTTGGGCCCCCAAGGAAATAAGTGTGTGTGATCCTTACCCTTTCTGGTAGGTTAGGTATATCCCTATTTCCACTATAGGGTGTGGATGACCTTAATCTTCTATGAAAAGGAAGATATCTCCCTGTAATATCAAATTTAGCAAAGTATACTTTGGTTGGCATCCTACCTAAAAGATTGGATTTTTGGGATTGTCCCTCCCCATCTAGCCAATTGTTGAGGGAAAATCCCAAAAATCCAATCTTTTGTTTAGTATTTTGACTTGTGTTGACTTCAGATTTCGCGCTAGGGTTTCCGTAGGTCAATGCTTTGACTTTGACCAGATTATGTGGGATATTTGTTGACTATTTTGATTGGGTTTGACCTATCTTGGAAGGATGAATTTTCTACTTCTTGGATTGAACTTTTGGAGGAATTTGAATATTGATTATTAATTGGTTAGGGTAGCCTTCACGACTATTGAATTTGACATAATTTTTCGAATTGACTTGTTGACCAAATTTAACTTTTGGGCTCAGCTTTGACTGGATATTGGTTAGTTGATATTGGTTGGTCAAATGTTTGACTTTGACTCATTGTTGATGTAATGGAAAAATTTATCTCTCTACTGAACATTTGATGACAATCTAATAAAATAAGAGTTTGGAAAGGGTTTTCCCCCTTGTGTGGTTTTTCCCTAGTCTTGGACCAAATATTGTGTCTCTATTGTTCTTGGTTGTCTTCTATTTTTCATTTGATTTAATGTTCTATCTATAATTTATTATTATTATTCAAATATTGAATTATATTGGAAATTGATTTCTAATTGAAGAATATTTGGAATAAGTGATTGTGTTAAGCATAAAACACTACAAAATTAACACAAAGAAGCTCAAACTCCCATAAGCTTTCTCCAGGCTACAACCCATAGGAGGCTAGCTCTTCAACAAGTTCCAAGCTATTATTTATCAAGCCACAACTTGAAAGGAGATTACAATCCCCTAATGCATATAAGAAACAACATGTTGTTTTACCTTATCTATAACTTTGTATACCTGCACTTCTATCTCTGCTTCTTCTACTCCTTAAATCTTCTTGACATCAACTCTATATATGTGCTAGGTAACTAATGAATAACACTTCATTCAAATCTCACATTCTCTAACTCTCTAACCATAAAAATTTTCAACCTCACATATTTTTATAAGCAAACTTTCGTGGTTGTTGGTATTGAAAACATGAATATGAAGTGAAAAGACTTGTCTCTTTTCAATCCTCTCATTTATTTCACACCTTTTGAGATTTTCAATATTAAAATAAAATAAATGATTCACCAAATATTATTTTCATCCTATGTAATGATTAAATCAACAAGCATAGCAACAATGTTCTTTACAACATACTTTAGCAATACACAAACAACTATAACATCACAACATCAAAAGGATAACAACATTCTTCATGCATTTGCCTTTGTATTTTCCTTATACCCTTTTTTTACCTTGCATCACAATAATATCCGATAATAAACAAGATCAATATATACAACTACAATTCCATAACCAATGCATCAAAACAAGCATAACTCAATGCACCTCTTCACACAATTATGCATACACCATTTGTGCCATGATACTTTCTTGGTCCTTTGTTCAGATGTCAATTGTTTTAGCATATCTAGAATATCTTGCACCCAAACATAACAAGCATATCAAACATACCAAGTTGCTTGGAAATCATAACCAACCAAGCCATTAACTCAACCATATCTAGCATACCTTATTGATCCTTTTCCATCACAATATAAGCAACATCATCAACATGCAATCAACTCATCATGTAATAAAAACATATGGAAGCAAGTTGTTCACCTCCAAAAAATAACAATACTTGTTCATTTGTGCATACATTAACTGCGTAATCAGATCGACATGCCTTTACATCAATCATAACAATGATAAAAAAATATAATAATGAAAACTTCAAAAAAACATAAACATATGCAGGTAGTTCAATAAAAATCATCACAACTCCTTCACAACATAGCATCAATTATAAGCATAGCTCAATGAATCACATTGCCTCTCCTTGCACCTCTTTGAAAGATTCTTTATTCTACATTGCTGCTTACAATCATCACAACATCAACTGTGCATACATCAATGACATTAAATACATGTCTTTCTAATTCTTTTCCATCGCCCTTTGCATCACATCTTTGTATTGCATTTTCATTCTCATTGCCTTGCCTTGTGCCTCTTTAACATTGATCTATACTACATAATGCATCTCACAAAACCATAATGCATCAAGCTATAAAAAACATCAACATCATCAAGAATATGCCTTTCAAACCTCCTTGAATGCTTCAACAACATGACACATCAAGCATATATCTTGTTTTTAATCATAAACCACAACATACCTTGCTTTTCATATTGTTCCTTTGTCATCAATGAAATCAATTGCAACAATCTTCACCTTTGGCATTGATGGAAAAATTGTGCTCCTTCCCCTTTTGTCTTGAGAAAAACACTTCTCCTCTTCTCTTCTTACCTACCCATTTGAAATTATTGGCAAGGGGGTATAAATCCTATCAATAGTTGAGTTCCTCCTTAAGTGCCAACATTATGATTTAGGTTTTCTTCATTGATAGTCTTCATTATAACTAATCTTCTCAATTTCTCGAGCATATATTTTAGAATTAGGGTCTGGAATTTTGTTTGTCCTTCATGCTTAGCTTATATTCAAGGAATTTCTCTTTTGATGTTAATTTTTAATGTCAATCAATATTATGAATCACATTAGATTAACACCCATTGCAACACCATTCCAAGAACAAATAGTAGCACATACTGCATATGTTTTGGCTGTTGAAGGAGTATGATAGTGGTTCTACTGATAGGATTTCTCCTTATTGTAGACATAATAGATGAAATCGTGTTGCTTGAAATTTCAAATATCATAGAGAAATACTCCTTGAGATAATGATTCTTTAGAACTTCTAGTAGAAGTCAGTGCAAATGTTCTAGGACCAGCTACAGATACACATCCACAATCTAGGGTATGATCACATGAGCAACAAATTTTCGCTCTAGTTGCATAGGCTTGCATTATTTATTCATTTCTCCAATTTCCTGTCAGCATCTAGATGACAATTGATACCAACAAAAGCATCTTGTGAATAATTATGCTCTTCATAGTTGTGAATAATAGATCTATATTTTGCTCTTCATTACATAGAATAATTATTTTAAATTTGTCAAAGTCTATATATTAGTTGAAGATGTGTCTAGCCAAAAGGGCAAAAAAACAACAATCATTTTTTGAAATAGAATATGAAAATAAATATGTGTTTTGTAGCTTATATTGTAAATCACCCAAAAAATGATTATTTATTCATCCATTATGAGTAGAACTCAATAAGCCTTCATTAAGCAACACGATCTGAAGGTAAAAATCAATTAGAGTAATATATCTATATTCTAAATTGTAGTTTATGAAGCATTTCATCCAAACATAGGCACGACAACAAGGCAATATGAGTCCATTGGGCATTGAAAAATATGAACAGTAAGTGGTAATTTCATCCAGGCTCTCTTTGAAAGTTCAACTAGATACCAATGATCTAGATCTCTTGGGTATGCATAAGCAAGGTACCTTAAAATTGCATGGCTCTCAAAAAAAATTTGATTGATTGAGTGAAGAAATGTCCCTCGAGTCCTATCATGATTTCTCAATGCTGAACCTCTCATTCAATAGACTCCCTCCACTTGCTATTGGTTCAAGATCCCACATAATATGACTTATACTTATTTCACTTAGAATTTAATGATCAATGATAATATAATGACTTTCCCTAGCCTTAGAAACCACCATCATCAATTGCTAGAACTAACCCTAAAAAGTTGATAATTGCAGAAAATAAGTATGGTTAACGCTCGTTAGAATATTTTGTCCATGTACACAAGAAGATTTGATAATGCTACAAAGGCACCATGTAGGACTTGGTAAATTGTACTTTTTCAATCTTTAGACATCGAATATTTGAAAGAGATGCAAACACTCCACTAGTCACTCTTCAATATTATTATATGACAAAAGCAATGTCCTAAGTGAAGCACACTCATTTGGAAACTCTTTGATTTTTTTCTTGCAAAGATCCAATCTCACCAGTTCATTTGATTCCCATGCAACAACTTGTATGGTTTCTAGGCCTAGTCCACTCAATGATAATTCCTTTGAGGATATTGCATGTCGATATGTGTTGACAAGGTCAATCCTCTCTGTAGATAGAGACAATCCCTCTAGCCCAATGAGTGGGTCTAGCAACTGAAGTGACAATCAACTAGACATCTTCCTAGATTATAATTGAAAAGTAGAACAAGAGAGATGACCTACCTCGCTCTGATGCTATTCCGATTTCCTTTATTGAGATCCTCGAACCGCTTGTGTCACGGACTTGTCCCTGCTTATTTAAACACTTACGTACTTGCAAAAGTAATCAAGAGACAAAAAAGCATGCCAAAACAAATAGCAAAACCAATGATAACCTACTTAGTTGATCAAGTAATGCCAAGCTAATACATACATGAACATATATATTTTGGGAAGATGAACCAACAATTGTATATTATTTAAAGAATGAAGGGAAGCTTACAACCATAGCCTTGATGTTGAAAGGCTCTCCTTGAGTGGTAATCTAAGTCCAAGCCAAGAAACTCTCCAAACACTCCTTCGCCAAGTCTAATGAATGGCCTCTAAGCACAAGATCAACATAGGGGTGCAAATGGATGTAGGTCCACCATTTGGGATTGGGAGGGGAAGAATTTATAGGTTGGGAGAAAGAGTTAGGACTTCTCCAAAGATAGGATTAAGCACACATATAAAGGAGGTATCTCATAGGGATGAGACCAATAGGTCAAATTAGGAGGATTCAACCTCATCTATGTGAAACCACCTCCAGCTCTCCACTCTGAAAGCCTGTAGATCACGAAGCTTCTCATACTCTTTGGGAAAACTTCATTTTTGATACCATCACAGGTATGAAAGAGAATAGAGCGATGCCATCACTATCTTAAAATGGTGCAATAGGCTATCATTGCAGTTTTGAGCTTCATAAGGGTGATGACCCTCATTTTAGAGTTTTAAGAGCTATTTCTTCAGGGAAATCTCCAGAGATTTTCCAAGCAAAGTTAAAGGAGGGATTTCAAATGTATACATGAATGAGTATATTGTATAATGATCATGTTTCGGGAATTTCAAGGTATGTCACAGGGAAGTCTAGGAGGCATGACAAAATACTGTGTAACAAGATGCCATGACAATTCCTTCATGAAAATTATTGGGTAGTTGTCATTTCTTGAATGACTAGTGGCATCTTTTGTTTTGGAATTGATTTCAACCAAGCTAGCATTAGTCTTAGGCGGGTTCCTAGGGTTGTTGTAGTCTTAGGCAGAGAACCATCATAATAGCAGGATATGAAAAGAAACTATAAAGTATTATAACTATGATGGTTGGGAGTCTCAAGATTTGGAGGATATTCTACCTCAGGAGATCAACTTAAAGGCTTGTGGAAGTGGCATAATTGGTTAGTGTTTGGAAATAGCTTTCTAATGGTATGTGGAAGTCTGCAAATTATCTCTTGGATTAGGAGTTATTTCTAGTCAAATCTTAAGTGCCTCAAGTCAAAGTTAGTAGATCTAAGGAGATAGCAGACCCTTTTGGAGCGTAGCCAAGTTTGGCAGAGTAGAAAAGTGATACCACTAAATGAGGACTGAGCTTACAGGGGTAGAAAAAGAAACATTGGGAGCATTGTGGCTGGTCACTAGTGGAACCCACATAACACATATGCATGCAACAATGATCCGGATGGGTGCATCTTAGCAAAATTACAAAGGGTTGTAGGAGGAAGTTCTGGGATGGAAGGAGCCGGCTCATGTGGACAAACCCAAAAAATAATGGAGTAGTCATCAAGAATTTCTTTTATTGGCAGAGGCTTTAAAGCTGGGAGGTCCCACTTGATAGCCATGGCCCACAGTAATACCTCAGAGGCTTTATTGAGCACACAAAGGCAATTACCAGGAGGATAGCATCGGGAAACATGGTAGTAGCGAAACAAGAGAGAGGGCAATATTAAAGAAATGATCAGGACCCCTTTGAAAAATAAACAAAGGAATTCATTGCAAAATGCATGTTTCCTCGAAGCATGCACATGGAAACATTAGATTGACTAAGGTGATGTCATGATAATGTCGGTACAAAGAGACACATGTCAAGTAGATTCATCATTTTTGGGTGGCCAAATGGGCCAAATACGGATGACATGTGTCACCACTCCTAAGGCACCACATGGCATGAGTGATGTCAATATGACATCATCCCATAGGTTTAGGCCAGGAAGGTTTGAGCAGTGTGAATAGAGGAACCAATAGGTTGACTAGGCGTTGAGAAGATGTGGCCCTGTTAGAGCACATGCTGATTGAAAATGCATAAGGAAGAAGCCATGGGATATGTAAGACCACAAGGCTCACCTTAGTGGAAATAAACAGGAGCACAAAGTGTTCAGCCAAGGTAAAAGAGTTGGGTGATGGAAGATTTCACTGGCATTTGATAATTTTGTCAAATGACAGAATGAATGCATAAGCCTTGGTCATGTGGTGGCTTTCACAAGTTATTATGACCGAGCGCCTTCTAGCCAAATGAAGTTAAAAAGGGGGAGATGCAGGCTAAGGGCTTAAAACCTGTGGATATGAACGAGTTGAAAAATTTGGTGATGAGTCCATCCATATTTGGTAGTTATGCCAAATTGGCTATTTCCCGTAGCTGGCTTATGTAGGCATTGAGTGAGTCAACAACTGTTTGAATCTAGGATTTTCTAGTAAAGTCAATGGAAAGTGTCGAGAGCTCTGGGTCAACTTCGTAAGGACCAATATTGTACATAATGAATTAATGAAGCCTGTCTTGAACATAAACAAGCCACCTTTGATCTACCTTGCACGCGATAAAGAATTAAATGAAATATGGCTAAGTGCAGAAGCTCTAATTACGGAGCACGAGAGCCACACTTTTAGTACACTCTAATCTCAGTGGGAAATTAAGAAGGATGGAGAGACTTGCTGTAACACTCATTCTAAACTAAGAATTAATTTCTAGCATGGATAAATGATCAAATGTCCATTATGTGATTTAATGCAACCGCAGTAGTTGAGTGAATGAATTCCATTCTTAGAGATTAATTAAGTTGCAGTGGCCAAGCAATTTGATGGAATGATAGAATTGAGAGCCTTATTGTAGTTATGAGATTAAATAGGAAGATATGTCCCACATAGTATGGGTAGCCATGATGGTGCACACCCTTTGGAAGTGTGGATGTCAACAAAGATCACATCATTCAATGTGTTGCAATGAAACAAAACCCAAGATTGTTGTTGTGCTAAGGGGGCATGTAGAGTTGTTCCATTGAGTAGTATTGTGAGTGAGGTGTTAAATGTGAGTGTGTGAGTTGAAGGGTGACTGGTACCGAGAGTTAAAATGTATACAAAATAGATAAGGGCTGATACCAAAGATGGTTGAGAAGTAAAGAGTGTAGTGGAAAGAAGAATTGTGGAGCCGAAGGGGAAGTGTTGTGTGGAGTAGAAGATCAGGTTTATATTTTAGATCTTTCGTATAGGCATTTTTTTTAAATTTGAAAATTGCATGAAAAGTAGAATAGTTGGTGAGAGTAGGAGGTGGCCTACATTCATAAGAGGTTGGTGCTTCTTGGAAAGTTGTGGCTTCATATCTTGAAGGGGGTTGGGGGCCTCCTTTGAGTTTGTGCTAAAAAACAAACTGATATAATTAAGTAGGAGCTTAAAATTACATCATAAAAAAAATAGATTGGTGGTTTTATCCCTTTGGGTTTCCATGTAAAAATACCTGTGTCAATATGTGCATACCTCTCTACTAATGGATTCTGTATTCATGTGATGGTTTAAATTTCTCCTTAAATATTGTTTTGATAATTCTCACATAATTAAATTCCAAGAGTGAAAGGAACTTGATAATTGAGTTAAGCATTGAAAAATCCCACTGATTACTGATTCACTCATCACCTCTTCGTAATTCCTTATTCCAAAAATTGGTATCAGAGCCAAGTTCCTTCAGGAATAATTTAATCACTGGAAGGTAGACCTATAAGGAATCATGTTTAGACAAGAGAGTCAGGATGCTTACTCAAGTAAGATACCGTTTTTGATGGGACAAACTATGTCTTTTGGAAAGTTAGAATGGAACCCTATCTCATGTCCCTAGGGGTAGATGTTTGGAGTTTTGTGTTGGTAGATTATGTTGTCCTCGGTGTCCCTCCCACAAATGCAGATTGTAAGAAGGTGTATGGAAATAATTCTAAAGAAAAGAATGGCATTCTCTTTGGCATTAGTCAATATGAACTTGTAGAGGTTATGCATTGTAAGTTTTCTAAGGAAGTATGGGTCAAGCTCAATCATAGCCATGAAGGAGATGAGAAAGTAAGGTAAACCAAAATTCAAAACTTCAAAATGAGCTATGAAAGCTTAAGAATGAGTGAAGAGGAAAGCATAACATAGTATTTCCTTAGAGTTAATGAAGAAACCAATATGATTATAGGATTTGGTGAAGTTATCAAAGAATATGTAATTTATCAGAAGGTCTTAAGATATCTTCCTATGAGATTTATTTCCAAAATATCAACCATTGAAGAAATGATTGATTTAAAAAGTCTCATAATGGCTCAGCTACTTGGTACTCTCACAACTTATGATATGAGAGTAGTAAAAGAGAATATTTAACCAAAGGATGCAACTTTCAAGGTTTCCAAGAAGGCTAAGGAGCACAAATATCATCAAGAGTGTTCCAACCATGAATATGATGACTCACATTGAGAGGAAATTGAAACATGGTTCAGGGAAGCATAAAGGGAAGATGCCCTTCAAATGCTTTGACACTGGAAGAGTTGGAAAATTTTCTTCCAATTTTCATTACAAATAAAAGGACAAAGATCAAAAGTCCAAATACAAAGCTCAAAAACACCAAAATAATAAATTATTCAAGAAGAAGGGGCTCTACTCCAAAGAGAATATATTGACACTAGAATCTGATAGCGGGGTTTCTTCAAAGGGTGAGTTAAATGAATGTCTACTTATGGCATGTGACGCTGATTCCAAGAAACAAAATGTTCCATATTATGAAGAGGAAGAAGAAGGAATAATGGATCTTGAAGGGGAGGTCATAAGTTCTCTTGATGAGTTAAATAAGGTCAGAAGAAAGAACAAGCAACTAAAAGAACAACCACTGCAAGCTGAAGAAGGTATGTATAACTAAAAAAATCAGGAATTAATTTATCAAAAATAAAAACTTGAAGAAGCCATTAGAATCAAAGACAACTTAGCTCTTTGATTAGAAGAAAGCAAAAAACATGTGAGAAGCTAGAAGAAGGGAATAGACTCTTAAAGTAGGAGCTGACCAAGGAAAAATTGGAGATGATCTTAGAAACGTGTTAAGAATAGATTTTGTCCCTAAAAGTAAAGTTAGAAGAAGCAAAACGAAAGGAAGAAGTTCTTAATGATTTGATTCATGAATGGGAAGAAAATTGTAAGAGTATGGAGGTAGTAATTGTCACTTTGAGAATATATCTTGAGAGATTAGAGATCGAGAAGGGTCTGGATAAATTTTTTGCAGAAGGGAAAATAAAGTTAGATAGGATTATAAGTAGTCAAAGATCTCCAAAAAACAATACTAGCCTAGGATATTCCAGATCACAGGAGTTTTATATGAGAAACATGAATTTAGGTTTGTAGGATTTAAATAACTTCAGAGCTATGCGAAGGTTCTTCAAGGAAGAATCAATGAAGATAAATAAAAAGAAATTAAGAGAGGCATGCAACATTCGAACAATAATTCTAATGTCTCAAAGGACTCACACCAGAGGGAAATGAGCCAAACAACAAGACAACAAAGGTATCTGCAACTAGCCCAATCAAGTAAGCTCTTCAATTTTAGGTACCCAAATTTGTTTATGCTCATTGATATAAATGCCATATCTTTGGACATAAAAATATTAATTGTAGAAGAGTCAAAGTTGAAAGAGATGAAAATTTTAGACACAAAAATATTATAATTTTAGATCTAAAAACTCTCCTCCTAGGAATAGAAATCCTCTCTCCCATGATGGATGATGTGGAATGATTCAAATGTAACAATTTTTGGCATAAGGCCAGTGAGTGTAGAATTCATTTTGAGTCTACCTATAAATCCCATAATTCTTGACAACCATCCTTTCCATGAGACAAGAAGATTTGGAAACACATGACTGGAAGAACCATGGAGTGTAGACTAACTTTGTCTGTGCATGAACAAGAAAATAGATGGTATGTAGATAGTTGGTGTTCTAAGCACATGAATGGGGATAAGAGTAAATTCCTACCTCTGAAAGACTAAAGCTCAAAATGTGTTGTATGTAGAAGGTCTCAAATTCATTTTTTTTTATTGTGAGTAAGATGTGTGATAATGGCTATAATGTGACTTTTTGATCCAAATACCGTGAGATCCAAAAGGAAGAAAATGGAAAACTAGCGGTAAAGGCAGTCAGGACTCACAATAATGTATATGTGTTTGATGACTTCAGAGTAAGATGCTACTTGAGTAAGAAAAAATAAACTTCATTGTGGCATAGGATACTTGGTCATACGAATTTTGACAGTCTGGTAAAAATCAACAATATGGAAGCAATAAGAGAGCTACCAATATTGTTGAGGCTTGATGACTCAACCTGCAAGTGTTGCTAATTTTGTAAGAAGATAAGGAATGAATTCAAGGAAAAGTTGTTCTCGTCATTTAAGACTCTGGAGTTGGTTCACATTGACATCTATGGCCCAACCAGGATGAAGAGCCCAAGAGGAGAAATATACTTCAATTTATTTATTGATAATTGTACTAGTGCCATGTGGATAATGCTCTTAAAATAGAAATCAAAAGCTTTGAAGAATTTCAAGATATTCAAAGCTCAGGTCAAGAATGAGAAATATCTAAAGATCAAATTCCTAAGATCAGAAAGAGGTGGAGAATTCACGTCAAATGAGTTTGAAGAGTATTGTGAAGAGCATGGCATAAGGAGGAAGTACTTAGTAGCCAAAAATCCACAACAAAATGGTGTAGTAGAGAGGAAGAGCCGAACAATTCAAGAGATGGTCAAAGCTATGATGGATGAGGAATATGTACCTCACACCTTTTGGGGAGAAGAAACACAAGTAACAATGTATTTAGTGAACAAAACACGTCTTAGGACTACAATGATAAGACCCCATATGAGATATGGAAGGGGAGACCTACATCAATGAAACACTACAAGGTGTTTGGGAGAAAATTCTTAATTAAACGAAATGATAAAAAAATTGGAGAGTTTTATCCTCGAGCTAATGAAGGTATAAAGTGTAGAAGAATGCATTGACATTGTAGTGGATGAAATACTTCCACAATATGAGCTGTAAAAAAAAACATGAACTTAGATGAAGAAGAAAATTCAGCCACCAAAGTCCCAAACCAAGAAGAAACATAGGAAAAACATTAAGAAAGGAATACAATGCAAAGACCCAAAACTCCTTCAAGGTATGTACAAAAGAAACATCCTAAGAGTTAAATAATTTGTGATCAAATGCTTGATGTTAAAACTAGGAGGAGATTCCATGGTAGTTCAAGTTGCACGAACCTTGTTCCATTGTCTCAAATTGAGCCTAAGAATATAAATCAAGCAAGTGAGGATAAGTCCTGGGTGAAGGAAATTAATGAAGAATTAGATAAAATTGAGAAGAATGTCACTTGGGAGCTTGTTCTAAGACCCAAAGAGAAAAACGTCATAGGAACCTAATGGTTTTTCAAAAATAATATAAATGATCAAGGTCAAGTAATTAGGAACAAGGATCAATTAGTTTGCAAAGGGTATGCCCAAATAGATGGGATATATTTTGAGGAAACCTTTGCACCAGTAGTGAGATTGTAAGCTATCAGAATGTTTCTTGCATTTTGCAATAAAAAAACCATCAAGGTATATCATATGGATGTGAAGTTGGATTTTGTCAATGGAGATTTGGAAGAAGAAGTACACATCAAGTAGCCAAAAGGGTTCATTCTCTTAGAAAACGAATATTTTGTTTGCAAACCTAAAAGGGCCTTGTATGGAATCAAATAGGCTTCTAGAGCCTGGTATGCCAGGTTGGATAAATACCTTCAACAATGTTGTTTTAAGAGAGGCAGTGCAGAAAATAATACACACACACACACACACACACACACACACACACACACACACACACACACACACACATATATATATATATATATATATATAGTTTGAATATGATCACTTATTGATTATAGTGGTTTATGTAAATTACATAATCTTTGGCAATGGCTTGGAGTAGTTCGGACATCAATTTGTAGACTGTATGTAGAAAGAATTCGAGATGTCCATGACAGGATAACTATCCTTCTTCTCGGGGCTGCAAATTTCTCAATCAAAAAATGGTATATTCATCTCTCAATCCAATTACTTGAGAGAAACATTGAAGAAGTTTGGATTGGAAGAATGCAATCCAATTATCACTCCCATGGTTATTGGTTGTAGTTATGTAGAGAAGATGATATGTCTCTTGTAAACCAAAAAACCTACAAATCAATGATTAGAATCTTGCTTTACCTCATAGCCTCCAGACCAAATATCATGTAAATAGTAGGGTTGATGGCCATATTTCAAGCTTGTCCCTGAGAAATCCATGTCAATGTTGTAAAAAGTATTTTCAAGTGCTTACAAGGAACAATAGACTATGGGCTACGGTATGCCAAGATTAAGGATTTTAAGTTAAAATATTATACCGATGATGATTGAGCAGACATTATTGATGATAGAAAGAGCACCTTTGGTGCAACATTACTTTCAGGATATTATCTAGTATCATGGGTCAACAAGAAACAATACTCCGTCTCATTATCAACAATTGAACCAGAGTATATTGCAGCTACCACTTACTACTCACAAAGCCTTTGGATGAACCATACCTTAAACGACATCAAGGTAGAGATGACTGATCCAATCCCAATCATGTGTGACAATACTAATGATATCAACATATCTAAAAATCCTGTCATGCACTCAAAGACCAAGCATATTCCAATTATGTTCCATTTCCCAAGGGAACATTTTGTTTCCAATGTTGTTTGGCTTAAGTACGTTCCCACTAGTGAGCAACTTGCAAATATTTTCACTAAGCTACTGACATGAGAACCCTTTGAATATCTTAGACAACAAATAAGAGTTGTCTCTCCTCCAACCAATGACTCCATTGGAATGAGCATTGATAGCTCCTCAACTTGTCGGATCAACTGAAGAGTATGATGCAAAGTTTCAGAGAGAGTTTTTGGGCGCATCCTTTACCATTGATGTCAAAGGGGGAGAAGTTTATTGATTCTAGGGGACATACAAATATTGAAAAACCTAATCTTCATTTAAGGGGGAGTTTGGTCTATTTCCATCAATGCCAAAAGGGGTTATTGTTGGGAATTTTGCATTGCTTGAATGAATAGTGGCATCTTGTGTGTTGGCATTGATGTTAGCCAACCTAGCATTGGTCTCAGGGGGAGTCCCATGGTTGTTGCAGTCATAGTTAGAGAACCATCATATAGAAGGATATGGAAAGAAGTTATAAAGTCTTATAACTACGTTGGTTGGGAGTCCTAGGATTTGGGGGAGCTTCTAATTCAGGAGACCAACTTAAAGGCTCATGTAAGTGGCATATTTGGTTAGTGCTCGAAAAGAGCTTTTCACTTGCATGTGGGAGTTTGCAAATGACATCCTAGATTAAGAGATATTTCTAGTCAAAGCTTAAGTGCCCCAAGTCAAATTTAGTAAATCTAAGGAGGTGGTAGAGCCTTTTGTTGCGTAGCCAAGTTTGGCAGAGTAGCAAAGCGCAACCACTAAATAAGGATCAGGCTTACGGGGGTAGACAAAACAACAACAAGATCATTGTGATTGGTCACTAGTAGAGCCCACATAACACATATGCCTGCAGCAGTGACCTTGATGAAATTACAAAGGGTTGCAGGAGGAAGGCTTGGGATGGAAGCAACATGCTTGTGTGGAAAACCCATGAAATAGTAGAGTAGGAATCAATACCTTTTTTTTATTGGTGGAGGCTTTAAAGTTGGGAGGTCCCACTTGAGAACCAGGCTTGGTGAGAATACATTGGAGGATTTATTAAGTGCACAAAGAGAACTGCCAAGAGGATAACACCAGGAAACGTGGCAGCGGTGCAATAATAAAGAGTGGGAAGTATTAAAGAAATGGTTGGGACCCCTTTGAAAAATTAGGAAAGGAATTCATCGTGAAACACTAGGCCTCACACTCTTTTATTTCTCCTCGAAGCAAGCACATGGAAACATTGGATTGACTAAGGTGATGTTAGCATGAAATCGGTACAAAGGGACATGTGGTAAGCATATTCATCATTTTTAGGTGGCCTAATGGGCCAAATGTGGATGAAACATGTCACCACTTTAGAGGCACCACATGGCATGAGTGACATCAACATGCCATCATCCTGCAAGATTGGGCCCGGAAGGTTTGAGGGTGTGCACAGAGGAATTAACAGGATGACTAGGCGTCGGGCAGATGTGGTTATGTCAAATCATGAGCCAATGGAAAATGCATCTGGAAGACCCCATGGGATGTGTAAGCTTGCAAGGCTCACCCTAGTGGAAATAAATGGGTACAAAAAGTGTTCGGCTGAGGTAAAAAATCTAGGTGACGAAATATTTCACCAACATTTGATAATTTCATCAAATGACGGAATGCATGCCCTATTATTGGCCTTGTTGTGGCTTTCACATGTTATTGTGATCGAGGGCCTTCTAGCCAAATGCACTTAGAAAGGGGGAGATGTAGGCTAAGGAATTAGAACCTATGGATATGAACGAGTTGGAAACTTTGGATATGAGTCCATCCATATTTGGTTGTTATGCCAAATTAGTTATTTTCCATAGCTGGCTTATCTAGGCACTAAGTGAGTTGACAACTGTTTGAATGAATTCTTTGCTAATAAATTCAATGGAAAGTACTGAGAGTTGCAGGTCAAGGTGTAAGTAAGGACCATGATTGCACACAATGAATTAATGAAGCCCGTCTCAAATATAAGCAAGCCACCTCTGATCTACCTTGCATGCGATAAAGAATTGAAATGAAATATGGCTAAGTGTGGAAGATCTAATTATAGAGCATGAGAGACACGCCTTTAGTACACTATGATCTAGGTGGAAACTTAAGAATGATGAAGAGCCTTATTGCAACACTTAGTATGAACTAAGAATTAATTCCAAAATGGAGAAATGATCAGGTGTCCATATTGTGATTTAATGCAGCTACAATGGTTGAGTGAAAGAAGTCCATTCTCAGGGATTAATTAAGTTGCAGTGGCCAGGAAATTTGATTGAACGAAAAAATGGAGAGCCTTATTGCTGTTACAAGATTAAACAGGTAGAATTATCCTACACAACATGGGTAGCCATGATGGTGCAAGCCCTTGGGTAGTGTGGATGTCAGCAGAGACCACATCATTCACCGTGTTGTAATGAAACAAAACCCAGGGTTTTTGTTGTGCTAAAAATGGATGTAGAGTTTTTGCATGGACCAATATTGTGAGTGAGGTGTTGAATGTAAGTGTGTGAGTTGAAGGGTGACTGGTGCGAAGAGTTAATAGTTATATAGAGTAGCTGAGGGGTGAGATCAGATTTGGTTGATCAGTAAAGAGTGTAATGCAAAGAAGAACTGCAGAGCAGAAGGGAAAGTGTTGTGTGAAGAAAATGATTAGGTTTATATTTCTGAGCATTTGTATAGGACTTTGTTTTCAGTTTGAAAATTGCATGAAAGTAGACCAGTTTGTGAGAATAGGTGGTGGCCTTCATTCTTAAGAGGTTTGTGGCTCTTGGAAAGATGTGGCTTGCTATATTGAAGGGGGTTGGGGGCTTACTGTGAGTTGTTGCTCACAAAAAACTGATGTAATTAAGTAGAATCTTAAAATCACATAATAAAACAAACAGATTGGTGGTTTTCTCCCTTTGGGTTTCCACATAAAAATATTTGTGTCAATATGTACATATTGTTATACGTATGGATAATGTATTCATGTGATGGTTTAAATTGTTGCTTAAATATTTTTTTGGTAATGCTCACATAAGTAACTTCCAAGAGTGAAAGGAACTTGGTAATTGAGTTAATAATTGAAAAATCACACTAAGTACTGATTCACTCCCCCCTCTTAGTAATTCCTTGTTCCAACACAAATCAACATCAAACACATTCCTTGATGATACAACTATGGATTTGGATTCTTCATCTCTTGGTCGTCTACTACGAATTTAATTGAGAAATGACTGAGTACGACCCAAAACATATCACCTAAAATGGTGACAACGTGATGAAGAATACCTCAATGTTATAATACATTTTATGATGCAAGAACATTCTTAGAAAAATAGGGAAGAAAATTACAACAACAAAGCTTCAATCTTGGGATGTATTTATTATAGTGAGAGTACCAATGGAATTTATACATTTATTAATGTGCATAATGTGCATAATGTGAGCCTACTTGTTCAAAAATAACATTGAGGTTTGCAGAGAGTGAAATCTTCACATTACTGCAACAATTTTGACAATTTTGCAATGTTCTAGTTTTATATTTCTATAATGTTCCACACATGTACAATCACCGATTTATTTGGAGACCTAACCTTAAATTTGGATGTAGAAAAACTTCTCTGACTTATTTTTTACAGATTTAAAGGCAACCATGGATTGTTAAACTTTCAAAAGTAGAGAGTGATACTTCTATTTGGATCATCGTTGCACATGTTTCCTTCATATCCATATACAATGGATGACCTTCAACTCTCCAATAAAAAACTTGCACTTTGTGTAGGGTTTGTATAGGATTCCCAACCAATAGACGCTTCCTCAAGGTGGTCATTTTCCTGAACTCTGCTGTAAACCCTATAATATTGTTATTTGATAAGTCCAAGATAGAAAGATGAAGCTTGTGTCCCTCCTTTGGAATCTCTTTACGCTGATTTGAATGGAAGTCTAACATCCCTAGTGATGAAAGAGCTCTAATCTCCACATGAATTAAAGATAGAATATTGTTTCCTACATAAATCTATCTAAGTGAATAGCACCCAAAAATTGATGAGGTTATTGATGAAATTCTTGCAAGAATAAATTTATGTCATGTTAGCCACCACAAAGATTAGATTATATCATACAAACCACCGTAGAATAAATTTATATCATGTGATTCCTCTCAAAGATCAGTTTATATCATGCGAATCCCCACAGGGAAGTGTATATGTGCGAAGTACCATAGGTATATATCTTAATCTATACTAGATAAGTGGCATAAAATAATTCATGTTGTGGCTATTATAATTTTTGAATTTCATATGCTTTGATAACTTTTGCAAGGCTTGCTGTTAGTAGAGTTATAAAAAAATTTGGGAAAATAACTCGAATTCATATATAATGAACCTAATAGCGATAACACATGCCTTATGATAAAGCACCAACACATATCCACCATCAAATAATCAACCCACTATATTAATAACACCATTCGATTGTCCATAATATATCAACACACACATTGTATTAACCATATATTAATGGATTTATGATTGTATTAAGAATGAAAATAATCAATGTGTATGACAACCTTATATATCAATTCCAATTGTAGCAATAATATCAACACAGTAATAATTGGCAATAATATCAACACAACCTTACATATAATGCAACACCAAGGAATAATGTATAACACCAATATTTGTATCAATGATATATCACATGTTAGGTCCCTATAATACTAGTGTATCCCCCCTTATTCTTATTGTTAGTGTAGTCCCCTATTGTTATTTTTGTGCCCCATAGAAGCCCACTATTGTTAATGTTGTGCCCTTACATTATTATTGTTGTGTAGGCTCTGATTATATTTTGACCCCTTAGACTCCTATATATTGCAAGTGGGTCTTATCATTTGTATCATCCAAGAATTGTTCATTTATGTAATGTAAATGAGGTTTCCCCCTCATAGAGGATAATGCTTAAGTCGTTGATCTATCTTTTCTTCTATTTTGTGAGCTATTTGCATAACATTTGGTATTAGAGCTTTAGATTCTAGGGTTTCGCTGCTTCAAACAAGTCATCTTAGAATTTTTGCTATAAAATTTTCTTCTACAAGCTTTAATAAGTTGAAATTTCGACCATGTGGAAACAAAATCTAGGTGACCCTCGTGTAAAAATTTTAGATTTTGGTTTGCTATAGTTTCTGAGATATGGTCCAAAAAAGTTAGGGTTTTTGCAGGCCCTAGAATTTAATCTCAAATAGGTGAGCATTGGATTTGAATCTTGTAGAAAATTATTGAAAGTGAATGGACGATAGTTTTTCATGTATCATTTTTAGGTCTTAAGATAGAAATAGTGACACGTGGAATTCCGTACAACTTCTCTCTACTGAACTAGTCTATAATTAGGTCATCGTGGGAGATTAGGCATAACTATTTCTAGAAGAATACAATCTTGGTATGGCTTGAGGGGTTCGAAAGAAGACTTAGAGGGCTACTATAGGGCGCAATTTTAGAGCTTGAAGAACCAAAATTATAGAGTTAGAACTGTTTCAATATTGATCTCCTAAAAGCAAGAAAACATGTGTATTTTTTAAAAATTGCATAACTTTTGTTTGAAAATTCAGTTTGAAGTGATTCCAAGGGAATATTGAAGTAGAGATATCAGTATTTGGTTCTAAAATGCCCAAAAATAATAATTCTACACCCACTAAGCCCTTAGAAAGCTCTAATATGATTCATGAAGAGGAAGAATTTAAACATGATATATCCAAATTACGGGACCAAGTGCAATAATTTTCACTCTCACAAAGAGAAACCAAAGGTGAACTAAAAGGGGACATGGATGGTTTAAAATAAAAAATAAAAGGTGGCATCGATGGCTTAAAAGTATAAATAAAAGGTGACATGAATGGTTTAAAAGAAGACATGGAAGGTTTGAAGGAAGGTTTGACAAAGTTGCTGCAAGAAAGACTTCCCAGTGGTGACAACGTATTCCATGAAAACCATAATGAGGAAAAAAGGAATACGAATTATGATTTTATAGAATTCAATGTTGGGTTTAAGATCCTCCATGTTCCAAAGATTGATATGAGGAAGTTTGATGGAAATGATTCAGTAACAGGGATACTAACATAATTTCCCTATACGGAGGGGGATACATGGAATGAGATCTGTCTTCTCGAAATCTTAAGGATAAAAATTGAGAGAAGAACTGTTGACCTGCAATATACTCTGGTCACATGACTCTTCTCTCAAAGAACTATCAATCATATTCTAAAAATTAGTCCTGATGATGGACCCCCTTTGGGGTTTGAAATGTCGATAGAATGAACATGACACTGTGGATAATCCAGATCATGCTACTCCAAGAAACAACCACAGAAGCTTAAAAGCTAACATAATTTCCCTATATGGAGGGGATACATGGAATGAGATCTATATTCTCGAAATCTTAAGGATAAAATTGAGAGAAGAATTGCTGACTTGCAATATACTCTGGTCACATGATTCTTCTCTCAAAGAACTATCAATCATATTCTAAAAATTAGTCCTGATATTGGACCCCCTTTGGGGTTTGAAACGTTGATAGAATGAACATGATACTGTGGATAATCCGGATCATGCTACTCCAAGAAACAACCACATAAGCTTAAAATCTAACATAATTTCCCTATACGGAGGGGATACATGGAATGAGATTTGTCTTCCTGAAATCTTAAGGATAAAAATTGGGAGAAGAAATGCTGACCTGCAATATATTCTGGTCGCATGATTCTTCTCTCAAAGAACTATCAATCATATTCTAAAAATTAGTCCTGATGATGGACCCCCTTTGGGGTTTGAAACATCGACAGAATGAACATGATACTGTGGATAATCCGGATCATGCCACTCCAAGAAACAACCATAGAAGCTTAAAATCTAACATAATTTCCCTATACGGAGGGGATACATGGAATGTGATCTGTCTTCTTGAAATCCTAATGATAGCAATTGAAAGAAGAACTACTGACCTGCAATATACTCTAGTAGCATGATCCTTCTCTCAAAGAACTATCAATCATATTCTAAAAATTAGTCCTGATGATGGACCCCCTTTGGGGTTTGAAACATCGACAGAATGAACATGATACTATGGATAATCCGGATCATGCTACTCCAAGAAACAACCACATAAGCTTAAAATCTAACATAATTTCCCTATACGAAGGGGATACATGGAATGAGATCTGTCTTCTCAAAATCTTAAGAATAAAAATTGAGAGAAGAATTGTTGACCTACAATATACTCTGGTCGCATGATTCTTCTCTCAAATAACTATCAATCATATTCTAAAAATTAGTCCTGATGATGGACCCCCCTTTGGGGTTTGAAACATCGACAGAATGAACATGATACTTTGGATAATCCAGATCATGCTACTTCAAGAAACAACCACAGAAGATTAAAATCTAACATAATTTCCCTATGAGGAGGGGATACATGGAATGAGATCTGTCTTCTCGAAATCTTAAGGATAAAAATTGAGAGAAGAACTACTAACCTGCAATATACTCTGGTCGCATGATTCTTCTCTCAAAGAACTATCAATCATATTCTAAAAATTAGTCCTGATAATGGACCCCCTTTGGGGTTTGAAATGTCGACAAAATGAACATGATACTGTGGATAATCCAGATCATGCTACTCCAAGAAACAACCACAGAAGCTTAAAATCTAACATAATTTCCCCATACGGAGGGGATACATGGAATGAGATCTGTCTTCTCGAAATCTTAAGGATAAAAATTGAGAGAAGAATTGCTGACCTGCAATATACTCTGGTCGCATGATTCTTCTCTCAAAGAACTATAAATCATATTCTAAAAATTAGTTCTGATGATGGAACCCCTTTGGGGTTTGAAACGTCGACAGAATGAACATGATACTATGGATAATCTGGATCATGCTACTCCAACAAGGATACTACATATGGATCAATATTTTGATCTCCACGATGTGCAACACACACAAAAGGTATGCATTGCATCTTTATATTTAGAACCCAATCAGTTTTTATGGTATTGATGGATTTATTATCGTAAACAACTTGTCACTTATTCAATTTTTACGGAGGAAATGATAAAACATTATGAGGATACAAAGAGAAATACATTCTTTAGCCAATTGATAAATCTCAAACAAAAGGGCTCAATGGTGGATCACATTGAGGACTTCCAAAAATTGAATATCAGGGTAACTGATATTCCAGAGGAGCATATGATTAATGTCTTCATAGGGAATTTAAAGGAAAACATCCAACATGATGTTCACCTTTGGGAATTTGATTCATTGGAGAATGCATTCACGGTAGCAAGAAACATTGAAAGAAAAATTATGGCAACACGGAAGTCTACCACTCACAACTATAAATATGGAAGTGTTGCTTCTCCTAGCCTTCCATAACCTACAAGGTTGACACCACAACAATTGGAGAAAAAAAGAGAAAATGGGTTTTGTTACAGTTGTGATAGAAAATATACTAAAGGTCATAAGTACGCTGAGAAGAAATTATTTTACGTAAATTGTGAAGAGGAGGAAGAAAATGAACAAGAACCATCAAAATAAGAGGATATACACCAAGAACCAACCCTAAAGAAAGAAGAAATGAATCTGACCATATCTTGTAATGCATTGGTAGGAATTACCACTCTTCAAACTCTCAAGATAGAATTATATGTCAATAAGAAAAAGGTAATAGTGTTGATTGATTCAGGTAGTACCCATAATGTTATTCATTGTAAGATAACAGAGGGATTGAATTGCTTCCTATATCCAACACCAGAGTGTCAAGTGAAGGTTGCAAATGGAGGAACTATAAATTTCTTTGGAAAGTGCCATAATATCAAGCTAACCATGGGGGAATATGTGTTGAATATTCCATTTCTTTCCATTCCAATGGGTGGTGCTGATGTTGTACTAGGAGTCCAATGGTTACAATATTTGGGGATGATGACATTTAATTTGCAATAAATTTTCTTGATTTTTTTTTTGGAAAGAAAGGAAGTTGAATTAAGGGGTATTATAGGGAAAACATTAAAGATAATCAACTCTAATGGCATGAAAAATATTCTAAAGAAATAACAATGGGGTGTAATTGCACAATTATGCTCACTAAAGGTTCAAACATCGAAATCATCTATTTCTCTAGATCTCCAAAAAGTCTTGGACAAACATTCCAAGGTATTTGAGAATCCCAAAGGCCTCCCATCTATTCATGATCATGATCATCCTATTCATTTTATTCCAGGAAGTGTTCCTCCAAACGTCAGGCCTTACAGATATCGTTATGCCCAAAAGGGTGAAACTGAACATATGGTTGTAGAAATTCTAAAGGCAGGTATAATTCGACCTAGTCAAAGCTATTTCTCTACTATAGTAGTATTAGTGCACAAGAAGGATGGATCATGGTGTATGTGTTTAGATTATAGGGAGCTCAAAAAGCTCACTATTAAAGATAAATTTCCCATTCCTTTAATTTATGAATTGTTTGATGAATTACATTGAGAAATTTACTTCACCAAGCTTTATTTTTGTTCAGGATATTATCAAATTAGAATGAATACTGAAGACATTCTGAAAATAGCATTTAGAAATCATGAGGGTCATTATGAATTTTTGGTCGTACCTTTCGGCCTTACTAATGCACCTTCCACATTTCAAGGTTTGATGAATTCCATTTTAAAAATCTTCCTTATAAAATTCTTGTTAGTAGTTTTTGATGATATACTAATCTACAACAAGTCTTGGAAGGATCATGTTCAACATGTTGACACGGTGCTCAAATTATTGGAGGAGAAATAATTATATGAAAAAACCTCCAAATGTTTCTTCGAGGTATAGGAGGTGGAATATTTGAGTAATATTGTATCTCATGAGGGTGTTAAGGTAGACCCTAACAAAATTAAAGCCATTAAGGAGTGGAAAATACCCACAATCATAAAGCATCTTCAAGTATTTCTTGGGTTGACAGGGTATTATCACAAGTTTGTTAAGAATTATGGAATAATAGAAGCACCTCTAACAACATTACTGAATAAAGATGCATTTTCTTGGACTCCAGAAGAAACTAAGGCCTTTGAACATCTTAAAGAGTCAATGTGCTAAGCACCAGTCTTAATTATACCAAACTTCACAATTTTTTTTGTCTTGGAATGTGATGCCTCAGGAAATGGAATTGGTGTTGTTTTAATCCAAGAAGGAAGACCCATTTATTTTGAAATTCATCCAATGAAAGGAAAGTATTTACGCAAACCTATTTATGAAAATGAAATGTTGGCAATACTACATACACTAAAGAAATGACAACCTTATTTAATGGGAAGACACTTCAAGGTAAAAACAAATCATGATAGTATTTAATAATTTTGGAATGAATATTATATTTAGAAGAGTAATAAAAATGGGTTACAACGATGTTGGGTTATGAATTCGAAACCATCTACAAAAAAGGGAAGCAAAATGTTGTTGCAGATGTAGTCTCAAGAAAGGATGAGGATGTGGAAGCATTTCTTTATTCCATTTCTATTATCCAACCTGATTGGATAATCAAAGCAAGGGATGAATGGAAGAATGATGAAGAGTTGTGGACACTCATTCAAAATTTGCAACAAGATCCTAGTACATCTGATACATTTAGCTAGAAAAATGATTCATTATGGTACAAAGATTGCTTATATGTTTGTAAGAATTCCTAACTCATACAAAATATTCTTTTGGAATTGCACACCTCCCCCTTAGGAGGGCACTCAAAATTATTAAAACTTACCATAGAGTGAAGAAGGATTTTTTTGGGATGGTATTAAATTTAACATTTAGAATTTTGTGGTAGAATGTTTGGTTTTCCAACAAAATAAAGTTGAGACAATTAAGATCCTAGGTCCGTTACAACCTTTAGCCATTCCAATTCAGTGTTGGAAGGAGGTCTCAATGGATTTTCACACAGGTTTACCCAAGTCTCAAGGAAAGAGTGTCATCATGGTGGTAGTTGATAGAATTACCAAGTATGCACACATTTGTGCATTATCTCATCCTTTTAAACCCAATACAATTTCTATTTCATTTATGGAAATAATTCAAAATCTACAAGGAAACCCAAAGATTATTGTAAGTGATAGAGATCAGATTTTCATTGGAAATTTTTGGATGATATATATATTTTCTTTTGTCTTGGTACTCAATTATATCATAGCTCATCTTATCATTTTAAATATGATGGGAAAACTAATATAGTGAAGAAATGTTTGGAAGGATATCCTCTTTTCTTTGTATATGATAAACAAACACAATAGGTCAAGTGGTTACCTCTAGCTAAATGGTGGTATAACACTTCCTTCCATACTACAAAACAATGACTCCATTTATGGATATCATCCACCATCCATCACATTATATTTAAGATAAAATTTTAAGGTTCAAGCCATGGAAGATCACATCGAGCATCAACAAAGAGTTATCCAACTCTTAAAGGATAACCTCACCCTGGCGTAGAATTGAATGAAATAACAGGTAGATCAACATCACAATGAAAGAGATTTTGATGTAGGTGACTGAGTATTTTTATGGCTACAACCATACAAACAAATGTCCCTCAAGCAAGCTAATAAGAATAAAAAATTATCACCCAAGTACTATGGTCATTACAAGTTGCAGCAAAAGATTGGTACTATGGCATACAAATTGGAGTTTCCTACATCTTCCTCAGTACACCTAGTTTTCCATGTATCATGCTTAAAGAAGGTTATTGGTGACAATATCCTAGTTCAAAAAATGTTTCCAGAACTTGACAAAGAAGGAAAAATCCTATTTTAGCTTGAAGCAGTCATAGAAATAAGGACCTGACAACTACGAAATCGATTAATTTTAGAGTACCTCATTAAGTGGAAGAACTTACCTGTTGAAGGTTTCACATGGGGAGATGATAATTTTATATAGAATCATACGAAACTACTCAAGAATTGAGGTTAACACTTTTTTGAAGGAAAGGGGAATGTTAGGTCCCTATAATACTAGTGTATCCCCCTTATTATTATTGTTAGTGCATCCCCCTATTGTTGTTGTTGTGCCCTTACATTATAATTGTTATGTAGGCTCTGATTATGTTGTGACCCCTTAGACTCCTATATATACCAATGGGGTATTATCATTTGTATCATCCAATAATTGTTCATTTATGTAATGTAAAGGAGGTTCCCCCCTCAAAGAGGATAATTTTTAATTCGTTGATCTATCTTTCCTTCTGTTTTGTGCGCTGGTTTCATAACATCACAATAATAATACATATCTGCATAATAATAATATATAGCATATAATGATATATTTCTCTGCATATATGACATATATTGAAGGTTTCGCTCTTTCATTAGTAGCGATGAGGATATTTATTGTGCCCTTAGTGATATAGAGAACACGTGATACTCTATCCATGAAACAACTTAGATTGGTCGATGTTTGATTGCTCTATGTGTATGGTTTGGATGTTGAGAAGAATAAGGTACCCATTCCAAATGGCGCAAGCCAATCTATTTTTAACCTGTTGGAATAAATTTTTGATCTAAGTACCTACCAACTCTGTGAAAGATGACCAAAGCCTTTCATTGGAAGAGTAGATAATGTACGATTGAAAAGGTTTATGTGAAGGTATAATTGCTACTGAATTATAGTATAGAAAAATAATGATAAGATGTAATTTCTTTTTATTCAGTACCATACACACAAATGAAGATTTTTTATTTTTATGAACCATTTTAATTTGATTCAGTCACTTGTAGAATATTCTCCACAAGGGCCCATCTAATAAAAGAATTTATCATTATGTATGTATGTTACCACCCGAACATTGAATCCATTAACTAGACTTTGAATTTCATTATAGCTTGTTTTTGTCACTTAAATATGGCGCTTAATGACATACACATCCACACCATATAACCATAACATATGCACTATAATAACCAATATCCCGTTGAATTAAAAAATATCATCCACAATTGTTATGTAGGGCACTATGTAATTGCTATGTAACACACTGTAGTAATAACTTTGTCAAATAACACTGTAACACTGTCAAATACACACACACACACACACACACACACACACACACACACACACACACACACACATATATATATATAATGTTGTAATGATGTTGAATAATGCTGTAATATATACTCTATTAATATAGTCATAACACTGTGATATGCATTGTCAATGTTTTCACCATTGCTATATTATGTATGAATGAATATATATTAATGTATAGGACAACAAATTTTCTCCTTATAATTATCAAAGGTATAATACTATTATACACAACACAATACAACACACAGTAACAATCAACAGTAATAATAAACCACTATATTCAAGTTGTCAATACTATGTATGGCATTGATTCATTTGTGTCTCTGTCTCTTGCCAATTCTGCCTAACCATAATTATGCCTTTTTTTTCAAGATAGTTACCCTTCTCTACAATACCTTCCCTACCAATATTCATTTCCTTCAAATTCTAAATAGTTATTCTTCTGATCGCTCAATTCTCTTTGGGCTACCATTTTCTTGTTCGAGTGGTGTTTGTTTAGTCTTTGAGTCTTGTCTAGTCTATCTTTGGGTTGTCATTTTCTTGCTAGATCTTGTGTGTAGTTTCTAGAAGCTCCATTCATTTTCTTATTAAGATGTTATGATTTCCTATGCTATTTTATTTGCATATGGTATGATGTCCTCCTTTGAAAATTTGATGCATATGATAACATGTCAATGTGTTTGTAGCATCTTTGATGATGATTGTTTGTCCTTTGCGCAAAGTGAGCATCTATGATCTATATTTCTTATTTACCTCCTAGATCTATCTCTATTATTATTTACATCACCTCCAGAACTATTGGAAGCTACACTGTTTTTGTTGCAGTGATGAATGAATTCTATGGCATGTATCAAGCCTTGTTAACTTTTCATCCATGACCAATCTGCTGGATTATTTGTATTTTGGCTTAGATGGATACAAAACTTCCAATGGTATTACCTTCAAAGTGTTGCAAAAAATATTTCTTCACACTTATTAGTCTTTGAAACATCAATATTGTTCATTATGTTTGAATTTTCATTGTTCAATTTGTTTTTGAATTCTCAAACCTTGTTTTCAAAACTGATGTTACTTTTGTATGTCTCAATATTGAGATTATTTCCAAAAGATGAAGTATATTGTTCTCATGATGTTTCCATTTCCTAGTATTTTAGAAACCGTACTGATATTTTTATGAGTTAGTGACTCTCTAATTGACCAAAAACATTTTCAAAGATTGATAGCCTCGATCTCTTAGTCTTTAAACAAGCACTTCTTCTCCTTGAAAAAAATTATAGAGTTGTCTTGATATCTTGGTCTTCATAAAGGACTTGTAATTTGGCAGCTTAAGGACAAATTCCCTCTTTTGGACAACCTTTCTCATCCGGATAAGACCCTCTTTGTCCATGGAAGAATTTAATCTTGTCAAGGAAAAATATTACTTTTAATGAAAAACCCACAAGTACACAAAAGTACAAGTCGACCTAAAGTCAAAATCGGGTCTCCAGAATCACATATAAATACACATCAAGTGTTGGAAATGGTAACTAGTTTTGGTCTTCACAATGGCCTACTTGTAATAATGACATTATATACTTTGTAAAAAGAAAGAAAAAATAATTATTTTATGTAAAGCATGGGTTTCATGCTCAATTCTACGTCAAAATCAAGTTCTTCATGCTTCTAGGTCTTTCTGGGACGAAAAATAAATCATGTCATGTATTATAGTGCCATTTGGATTCACTATAACAATTTTTTTTTTTTTGTCAAGAAAAAGCCATTTATTTCTCCAAGACCAAGTCGGCTCCAGTCAAGTACATGTAGACCTAAAGGGAGGGCTATTTGACCCCTCAAGGAGGCTATACATACAAAGGAGCTCAACCTCATTTGAGATACTAACTCATCTAAACTTCGATTTGCAATAGCGAAGGAAAAGAAGAGCTAGAAGGACAAAGAAAGGAAGGAAGGATCAAATTTTCTTGGGTTAATCTCTCTCTCTCTCTCTCTCTCCAAATGTGTGAAGTTAGGGCTTTTGTGACGTTGCTATAGCAGGAGGTCGAAACTATGAGCAGTTACAAAACCAAAATTCTGGGTTTAAGTTTGAAAGCTTCCTTGAATAAGACTTTAATGAGGGGTTGATTTGGTGCTTGGGAGGATTTTTGGGCTTTAGTGTTTGAGTTTTGGAAGTCTCTTTGTAATATTTCAAATGTTTCTAAGGATACCTCGATGATGAGCTAAAATTACTCCCACTGTATTCCTCTGCATGTGTTGAGGCATCTCTGTGACACACCTAGGGAAAACCCCTAATGTCAAACTCTTGACATTGCGAGTGACCTTTTTCAACTCCTCGTTCTCATCCTGTTCGCTATTTGTTGCCTGTACCTCTTGAGCTTGGTATGGTGGCACCACTCTCCTTAGTGGATAATAAACCTTAGGGTGTGTTGGTGCAATATCTACATACCATATTTAGAACACATTAGTAACCTTGTACCCATACAAAAAAATACAAAAATACAAAAAGCAGAAATATTTTACCTATATCATCCCACTGCATTAGGGGGAATTTGTTATCAACCTAATTTTCTTCCCAAGGTTATTACCTTTGAGACACTATATTGTTGATCATTTTCCTTGTGCCTTTGACCACTCCTTATCATAGTTTTACTTTCTATCCACACAGAGGGAGGGGCCTATGAATATGGCGAGAACCCTCCAACCACATGGAAGACCCATCTTCTATGCAGTGACAATTGAGTTCTCTTAGCTTTGAACATGTGGAAAAGAATCTTATTATAGACACTTATGATTCCTAGGAGATCACTTCAATTCATCACCTTATCTTACCTATTTGAGTTGGCTAGGGTACATTATTGGTGTTATCACCCAAAAATTCTTAAAACATCATTGTGTCAACTCTGCTTTTGGTCATGATTTCAAGGTCTAAAGGTCATTTTAGTCTTGATAAAAGGGTAAGTGATAGGGTTTGAAGTCTTAAAATGTCATCTTTCATTTCCAAATGAAGTCCTTTAGGTTCACTTCATGGTCAAATAGGTCACATTTTCCATTTAAAAGTCATTCCATTAATTTTAGGGTTAAATTTTTGCAATCACATAGGAATCCACAATTTTGTAGTGTAGCTAGTTCAAAAAAGGTGATTTTCACTATGAAACTGCTGTGTATGCTCTTGTTTTTGTTTTTAGAAGTCAACTTCCAAGGGGGTTCCTGAGCAATCTAGAACTCATTTTTGAAAACTAAAAGAGGATTTTCTTCCTAACATACTTAAATACAAAATATCTCTCAGTTTCTTTAAATTCATTATGAGGTGGGAGAAATATATGACCCAACTTGCGCTACAAAACTGCTGAAAGTCATTGAGAGAAAAACTCTATTTTCTGGTTTTAGTAGTTCACTTGATGATCCGTTTCTGGCAAAATTCAAAAATATTTTAGAATTTTGAAAGAGGTTTATCTTTCAAAATTCTCCAGCTAAAAAAAACTCTCTCATTTTCTTTAAATTAATTATGAGGGGGGATAAATGGATGACTCAACTTGCACTATGAAACTGTTGAAAGTCATTGGGAGAAAAACTCTGTTTTCTAGTTTTAGTAGTTCACTTCATGATCAGTTTCTGGCCAAATGCAAAATTATTTTAGAATTATGAAAGAAGTTTCTATTAATAAACTCCCTAGATACAAAAAAATCCTTCACTTTTACTCAAAATTGTTACTAGTTGAGAGAAAGAAGGCTTTATTTGAAGCCATATTTTCAGAAATCAGAATTTTCTAGTTTTACACATGTTGTTCAAAGACAGTTTCTGGACAGTTAGGTCATGGATCAGTAGGGTTGGTAACAACATTGGAGGCATCATAAAGGTCGAAGACATGGATTAGCATTTGTCAAAGAATGTATTTAAGTCTTAGATAAGGCTGTTGAAACATGTTTTAGGAGTTTCACTCCTATTTGTATTAGGACTCCTAAAAGACAATTAGCTGTCATGTTGTAATTAAGAGTTTGTTTTGTGAGTAGATAGGTGTCAATTTTAGAAATTAAAATTATCCTAAGCATGGATCATAGAATCCAAGGTTGTAAAGACTCTATATGAAGCATGAGGTCGAATTCCTTAAGGTTTGCATTTGTATTAGCAAAAGAAGTTGTATTATGGGAGCAGACTGTGTGTTTTTCAACTTAATACAGAGATTAGTTTTACTACTCAAGATTCACAAGGGGTTTATGTGTTAGATGTTTCTATGGTATTTTCCAATTACTTATTTGCAGTGGTATGAGAATGTGTTACTTAATATTAATTGCAAAATGCTCTAACTTCCTTCACATGCTTGTAGACTGTGTTTATTCACTCTGTTACTGTTTCACTTATAAACCTAAACTCCAAGTGCCTTGACTTCCATGTTTAGCTGATTATGATGTTTTGTTGAAGACTACTTTGACTCCATGTACCAATAGATGTTTTCTAATCTATAATTCAACTAGTTATACATTTTTGTCCATTTTTATGTAAATGCTAGGAAGGGACTGATATATACAGAGGCAGTGTATCTTTTATGAAGCTGAGATTTCTTAGTGTACTTAAGTGAGCTTTATATTTTATCTTTGATATGTTTTACTTCCATAGTCTTAATTATTATTACTCAAAATTCATGGAGGAACATGCTCTGACTTCCTTTAAGTGTTAAACTATGGTGAATCAAGTTCTTGGGTCCTATCTTTGGATGTTTTCCTTGAGTGTTTTAATACTTATTACTCAGAATTCATGGTTATTCATGCTCTGACTTCCTTTAAGTATTAAAATTTTATGAATCACTTATAATACTTTCCTTTTGAATACCTTGATGTATCATTACTTAGATTTCATTCCCACATGCTCTGACTTCTATGAACTTCAAGTTATTGAGTCTTTCCTAGATGTGTTACTCTTTCATTGAAGTTGTTAGAGTCAGTCTTGTCAGTCCTTCGTCAGAGATCAAAACTCTTTCTGCATTTCATTTTTAGGAGTCCCGCTCCATTCACTCAGTTGCATTCTGCTAGGGGCATGACGTAATCTGACAAAAAAGGTATTGTTAGTCATTTCCCCTCATTTCTAGCACCTGCTGGCTTAGGTCTTTTCACCAATGTTCACTAAAGTCCATGACAGTCAATGTTTGATCCTTTAATGGACAAGAGTCATTTTCAGTCATTAGGTCTAGGGATTAGTAAATTTGGTCTTCAACCATGTCCGATAAAGCCATGCAGGCCAAAGGGAGGCCCTTACAAAGTTATGATTCAAAGGTTTTCATCGTCATGTTGACAGATTACGACTGTTCTTCAAAACTCTGTTTTGAAGAAAAAGTCAAACAGTGTGTCATTTGTGATAATTTTCAAAAAAGTCTCCAGTTGATCTCTTCGGGGCAGTCATGGTTTCCTTGGCCAAATGCCATGTCATGCGACCCCTGCAAAACATGCCAAAACAAAACATTAGCAAAATGGGTTTTGAAGAAACAAAAATCAAACCCATGACTTTGAATGCCTTTATAAAGAATTTCCACAAGAAACATAGTCATTTTGCATACCAAGGTTATAGAGAAACAATGCAAAGTGATTGGGAGAAACTTGCGCACATTTTGAGTGAGGTTGGAGGAGTTTTCAAGGGTGCGGCACACACACAGAGGAGCACGACGCACATAGAGAGCGCGACGCACAGGGTGCTACCCCACAGTGTTAATTTAACACGGGCGTGACGCACATACAGAGCGCGGCGCACTGGGTTTGTTGTGTGGCGCACACCCACAAAGGCCCGAATTTGTTCCAAAATTGCATCAAATCGACTTTGAATCCCTTCCAATTGCCAGAGATCACAACAACACATAGTTTCACTATCATCATCAAAGAGTAGTCCAAGCATAGTCCATACACAACAATCATGGCATCTGAGCATTCATCGGAGTATGAGATCGAGACCCAAAGTGATTCATCCTTAGAAGAACAGGCTCCCCAGAGACATCATAAAAGTGGTAAACATGTTAGGGATGAACCAACCACACTTACAGAATTGCAGGCCTGCCCTCTTGCTATGTCATGTTTCCAGCATTTGTCATGTTTGGAGTTTTGTCAAAAGGTAGCTAGTGTTCGAGTTCATCATGAGTTGGCCCGTCTTTTTGTGCTTCACCTACATGGAGATCACTCTATCTTAGCCAGGGTCACCTTCACACTGACACCTGAAACTGTCTCATTAGCAACCGGCATACCGAACGTTGGATAAACATGGCAAAAGAAACAGAAGGTTGATCAACAGCATTATGAGCCTTACATTAAGGCTAGTTTCTTGAGGCAGCTCCAAAGAGTCTTTCCGTTCCGATATTTGAAAGATGAATATGCTCCACTCATGAAGTTGATCATGAAGTATTTCAACTGTGAGGGGAGGTTCTCTCATCTATATGCCTATCACATCAGGTTGCTCATGCACTTTACCAGGGTGCGGATGATGAACATCCCATATTTCATTTGCAGGAACATAGAGAGGATGAACACCTTCATGCAGCAAAAGACCCCTCAGCAGCAGCTTAACAGTGTTTATCACTTTTCTCTTATTAAGATTTTGGTAGTTCATCAGCTGGGATTGCAGGGCATTACTTGGGATGATTTCATCTCCCGTGACCTCTTCAGCACTTCATAGGTATTATCAGAGGTTGAACATGAGATAGGTGGTCCTTATCATTAGTATGAGCGCCATGAGACCACTACTATTCCAGTATTTATCACCTATCAGAGAGGCAGTAGACATTTGTTTGCAGCAGCAAAGCGACTGTTATCTCCACCCGGGGTGGAAGGGGCCTCGCTTCCGACATCAGCAACACAGGTACAGGACGGGGGCAAGAAGCCCATGCATGACGAGGGGCCATTAGGTGAACGGGAGGCCAACTTCATCCTCATTCATGATGATGATACAGATGTGGAGAGTGCCAAACTTAGGAGGACCATCCAGGAGCAATAAACGGAGATCCAAGACTTGTCACTCAATTTGGAGACGGCTACGTAGATTATCAGGTATTTGGAGCAGAGGAACAAACAACTTGAATACCAACATGAGATCATGGAGCTGCAAAACATCCACGAGAATCGCCAAACTGCCCAACATAGGAGGATTGAGCTCACTCCATTAGAGCAAGAGATTAATAATGACCGAGAGTCTTGGCTCGTGTGTATCAACATCTACCTTGAGAGACTACTAGAGAAGGCTGACAAGGACAAAACCATATTGAGGCAGATGGTTTATCACTATAGGGCATGGAACATGAGTTCAAAGGCTTGGATAAGGAGTTTGAAAGCGAAATTGGGGAGAACGACAAAGAGACAAAAGAGGCAAAATGAGCAAGATCAACTTTTAATCTTGGTTGATGCCTCTGTGGCCCAGCATAGCACTTCATAGGGAACCTCCAACCCAAATTTCAAAAAATTTAGGGCAATTTTGGTCACGTGACAAATTTTTGGGCATAAGACAGGGTTTTTCTCCCTCTACGCTGCACCACTGGTGCGACGCTTAGGATTGGGAGCTCCAAATCACAAATGGTTTGCATTTTTGGATTCAGCATGAAAAATCATGACTGCTGGTGTATGGCTAAGAAGTTTGGGCAAGTTTTGAGTCCCCAGGTGTTATATGGGAATAGTGTCCACTCGGATGCTGCTATTCCCACTAAGATGGGTGGCTATCTTAGAAACAAACAATCAAAGTCTACTATTGATTCCTTTTATGAAAATAGATGAGAGGAGAAACAAGAGGGCTAGCCTGAGTCTTGCGCTCGATTTCCTCTCCTTCTTGATAGAGTTTTTCCGCTTCTTCTTTGTCTACCCAGCTTCAAAAGGACCTGTGGAATCACAACAACATACTACTATGCAGGAAACAAGGATCTAAATTCATAAATAATGCAGGATCAGATGTGCATTAACCATATACATGCATATGTAAACAAGTACACAAGAATATGGAAGGAAACAAGAATAGCTTTATTCAGATGAAAAGTAACAAGAATATTACAACCATGTGCTCTAACCCAGCATAATCCTCCAGCTAAGAAGCCCTTCTTCACCTCAAGCAAAGCTAGATCACCAAACACTATGAATGTACACCAGAATACCAACAACACTTCTCTATAAGATATAAAATTCCAGCCTCTAGATCTCTATGATGAGGGGTCCATATATAGATGATTACAAAGAGGTGAGTCATCTTTTGGGATCTTGATTAGTGTCTTCTCTCTGATAGTTCTTGCTTCCACTTGGAGAATGATGATCTCTTACTCATCTCTGGTCAAAAAAGGAGTGGCAAGTGTCAGAGGGGAAGCTTCTGGAAGATTCCATGATCTTCCACCTCGCATTTTTGTCCCTGCCATTTGTCCATTCCCAACCATCGCACCCTATAGAGGAGCAAATAAGTATGCATCACACCCTGTACATTGGGAAGGTGACATGCATCGCACCCTCTGCATTGAACTTTCAGTATGGTCTAGTTTTGACCATTTATGAGCAGTTTTCATTGGAGAAATTCTGGGAGATGATATAATCAATTGACCTTGTTCCTTTAGGTAGTGAAGCAACACTTTTAGGGACTTAAGAGGCCTCAGTTTATGGACATTTATGATTGGGGTTGAAGTGCTCAAAAATGTCTATAACAGTTGCCCCCTAAAGCATGAGGTCGTTAATCTTTTTGATGTCGGGTGAAATGATTTACTATGAGGATCGAAGTTTTTCCGAGTTGGGAGGCGACCTGTAATAAGATACAATACAATACATTATTTTGACAACATTTTTTCATGATCTAGCTGAGGCGGGCGTTCCCATGCTCAACTTTATAAACTCATTTTCATGTACATAGGACAGACGATTGTCTATGTGGCAGACTAATGATATGGACACATCATCCTTTGATTTGGATGATCATCTGTTTGGCAATGATGTACACTGGATGTTTTTATATTCCTGAATATATCGCAGCCTGGATGGATGAAACTAGATCCGGGGTCTTCAAAATTCGTTCAATATTCACTCGGAGTACAAGTCAATCCATGTGAAAAATGTTATGGAGTCGAACATGGAAAGACATCTCCTGATCACCAGCCAATGATGTAAGTTGTTAACAGGTGCGAGAGGAATCACCAATAATGACAATGACCCTCAAGGTACTACAGTATAATTTATGTGGTGTGGAAAAGGACTTGGCGTCGAACACCACGTAAAATCTCTCGGTCGAAGGCCATTGATGTAAACCTGTCGCCGAAAGTGAGAAACTTGCCATTGAGGCATGCAAGCTTCAAAGTACTAAAAGGGTTGCTCCTAAGTCAACTTCTTGGATAATGAGTTGATTACGACAAGAAGTGACCCGTCGCAGGAGGGATTTAATGAATCCCACATCAACGACAGGGAATGAAGCAAATGGTTTTGGAGGTGAAAACAAACTGACGATACAGGGTTCAGGGTGGCAATCATGAAGGAATGAAGCATGAATGTATTGCAGTGGGTGAGACACAGGTGAATTGTCTGAATGACTTCTCTTGAACATATCAGCGACAATGATGATGGATTGGTAGCATTAACCCCAAAGATGGATGGTGTGATGGACCAATAGTGATGACCAGTGAATGGAACAACCCAACCCGGCATGGATGTGGAAGGAAAGTGTCATGTTCAAGAGCGGCTTGCTACCAATAAAGTTTCTTCAAGTTTTCTTCCCAATTTTCCCCAGTCATTGCTGACCAGTACCTCTTTATTTTTGTCAAGCTTGAGGAGGATAACATATGCTTGTTCTATAATGTGCCCTTCGGGTGAACCTGTCACTATATTTTAGCGAGTCTAGTGAAAGTGAAACTCGTTGTCGTCGTGTTGGATGAGTTTGTCGCTATTTGGTTTTAACGAGTTTAATGACAAAGATAAATCGGTCTCTTTCAATTTTAGAGAGTCTGAAAGAAATGGAAAGAAGACTCTGAAGATTCTTTTTCATTGTATAATCCCTTAAGTCCGAAAAGCATAAAATAATACGAAATGGATGAATTTTCGATAGTTTTAACGAGCTGAACAAGACAAGCGCTTGATCTTTTTGTGTAATAATCCCTCAGGTCAAAAAAGATTAAAATCTAGAGGAGGGATAGCACTTTTGATGCCTTTTAACGAGCAGGAGAGGCCAATCGCTTGGCAATCTTTTCATATTTTAAGAGTCAGGTGAAAAGAGCTTAAAGAAGACTCATTTTCGAGGAACGAGTGATGGTTTCGGGTAGCAGCTAATTCCAGGTAAGATTTGGAATTTTCCAATCACGGAAGTGTTACAAGGATTGCTAGTAGAATCACTCTTCGCAGATGTTCCTCGAAGGGGTAAACAATCATATGGGGGTGAATGATCGGCTAAAAATAGAGTGGAGGTGATGGTGAGAACACGACCAAGGCTCAAAAGCTGGTGATAAGGCATTCACAATGGTTATTTACCGGCTCATTTTTAATGAGCTTAAACGCCGGGGGAAACATTTGCTCATGACTTATGTTTATTTTTTAACGAGCTTGAACTCTGCGACAACATTGCTCGCTAGTCATATGATAAGAAATGTCTCATTCAAGATGCCATTTTTTATGGAGCTTGCACCTTTTGAAGCTTCGCCCTCAAGCCTCTTGTATGGACGCTAGGAATGACCAACTACGCCTCTCTACTTAACTACTAATATCACCATCAAGGCTAGGTAGGACAATTTTTCCTTTACTTTGCTGGTGCGTAGATTACCCCTGCAAAGGTGAATGGTTCTAGCCATTCACCCGACCTAGACAGTTGAAGTCAGCAGAATCATAGAGCTAACGTTAGCTGGTCATTTCTCGCTTGCTTACAAAAGGTTTACATGCGCTCAGGTATAGCGAAAAATTTCCAGGTTACCAAGAAAGTTTCATCCGCGTAGCAAATAAAATGCTTTCTTGGCGATGTCTATTGAAACAGACAAAGGGGAGTGGTCCGATCGCATGCCACTCAACATAACCTTAACGAAGGTATCTTATTCCAATCTGTTCCAATTTTCCTGTGAGGACGGGTTCACCAGACTAGTCATATATCCCTCGTGGAAATCCACTCTATACCTAAGGTTTTCCTACTGAAACAGACCAGGGTGCATGCCCCCTGGGTTTCAGTCACATCTTCCTGAATCACTCGCGCTCATCAGGTGGACGGATTGGAGATCAATGAGACATTTCTTGCGTGAAAAGACCATTTAGGGCTGGCGTTTGACTATTTGCGATGTGTGATCCAGGGAATGACATTTGGTCCACGAGCTTGACCATTCTACCTTCGTGCGGAAAACACATTACTCTAAAGAGTGAGGAGACGATGGCTCCCATGCAATAAATATGGTCACGTCCAAGGAGTAGATTATAATCTAAAGGTTCTTGAACTACCATAACGTTCATGTGAACAATTTTCCTTCTCAAAGTAATGGGCACATTTGGAAGGATCCCTAAAGGTTGACTGGTTCCTTTGTCGAAGCCTGTTAGATTTCTCATTTCAGGCAAAAGTGATGGTGAACCAAGCGCTTTCCAAGTAGTTGAGGAAAGGATACTCACAAAAGCCCCTTCATCAATGATAGTACCAACCATGACCATTCTGTAAGCTTGTACAATGATTCTGAATGGTACACTGGCTGGTAAACGGTGTCTGCCTAGTAGATTCCAGTCAAAGGAAACAACTAGGTTGCTTGGTGGTGGGACTGAATAGATGGCCGGATATGACTATGATGAACTTCCTTCCTACAGTAAAGGAACGGGAGGACTGCCCCCAAGCTCATCAAAGTCGGTGTTGATGAAAAGAATTTGAATGGTGTCATTCTCTTTCTCTTTAGTGACGGTATCATTCGAAGATGAACACTCTGAAGGCAATACCGGGTCAACTGCCGTATCGACCCTTTGACTTTCATCTGGTATGGATTTCGAGGGTTAATTTTCAACGATAGGTGCTTTGGCTGACCACAAGGATGGGCCAGCCAGATTTTCAACTGGTGGAGGGCTTGACAAGAGTTTTTGATATCCAGGAGGAAGTCGTAATGGTGAAACCGGACGATTATCCAAAACTCTTTTAGCCTCTTCAAGGAAGGGACAACGGTGGATGGCGTGATCGCCTTCACACAACTTACAAGGAAGTTTAGGATTCCTTCTTTGTCCATGTGCTTCACTTTCACTGGTTGATGGTGAGCATTCAACATGATCGCCAGAGGTTGATGCTATCGGATTGTGAAAATGAGGAGATTAGTCCCTTAAGATCTGAGGGATGCAGGGACAATCTTGGTGATAGTGGTCTCCATTGCAAATGATGCATGGAGATTTAGGTTTTGACTATGCGGTGTGTGAATTTTTGCTAGACAATACTTGGTTGCTCCCTTTTGATTTTGGTTCCTTTTTCTTCTTTTCCTTTTTCTCTTTCTACTTCTTCTTCTTCTTAGTTACTTGACTTTTAGCTTTATTGACTTTATCAAGCGAAGAGGAAGGAGGAGAGAGAGAATCAAATGAAGTAGAAGGTTGGAAAACAACTCTAGTGTCGTCTAGTTGCTAATTAGGCTGTTAAGGAATTATGGGATTCTAAACGACAGAGGTAGAGAAGAGCCAGACTGGCAAACCAATTGTCAATCCTGGAAGTGACAAAGTGGCCATATGGGGTGCACCAACATCTCCCCAAGAGGAGAAGGGACTAGGATTTCCTTCACGGGGAAATCCTTGGTTAGTAGACTCCATTTTCTCAACCTGAAGATCAATGGGGGAATTTGTGACGTTATTCCAATTAAAATAAATTTTTAAACGCTTGAACACAACTTGTTTTTTCGGTTTTAAAGAGTCACAAAAAAACAAAAGATGACTGTAGTCGCCTTCGATTTTTATTGAGCTTGAAGTGACAAGCGCTCAGAGGACCTTTTCCTTTAAGGAGTCTGAAAAGGAGCAAAATGGACTTCTATGGAGATCTAGGTAGAGAGGATTACCAAACCAATCTTAAAACTGCAGAATACGTTTTATAGTACGGTAGTCAATCTTCCCGAATGCTGTGTTCGGTGCATTACAATCAATAGGGAGGCAAACACAACTTCATAAGGATAAAGGATGAAGCCTATTGTGGTCTCCCAATATATATGCGATGGTACGTGGGAACACAAGTTTGTACTGGCACTTGCCGTCTCAGAGTGGAGGAATCACCCAACCAACACTGAAAGCAACAGTTACTAGGCTTTACGATGTTGGAATACGTCTCTAGCCTAGACCTCTAGATGTTGTGCGTTAAGTTCTAAAGCGTTGTTAGATTCATTGAATTTATTTTAAGTTGATCTTGCTTAACATTTTTCCTTTCAGATTCACCACGTGATGTATGTATAATTCCTAAAATGCAGTCTAAGATGATAAACAAACGTTTGATCTTCTTTTAGCAATGAAAATCCTAGCTACTAAAGGGAAGAAAGTCAAGAATCTTTTCTTCACAGAGCACAGAGCACACACTAAAATGCACAGTCCTAAATCAAGCCAAGCATTCAAAATGCAAATGCGCATACATGTATTTTTTTTCCAGCTCTCTTAATGTGTGAATGACGTTAAGAAAGCTATGTGAAAAACTGAATTACTTTTAAAGTGACAATATTCAACAAAATTCTTTTTCAAAACGAAGTGAAAACAAGAGAGACACTTTGCGATTTTGAAATGGAAATTTCTTTTCGACACTTTAAAACTCATAATTTAAATCTTATGCAACAGTAACTGTATAATCAACTATATGAAACAATGGAATTGCTTTCTAAAACTGAAAACAACAGCTACAACACTTTCAGATCTAGAGACGACAGTTTGACTATGCTACTTTTTGCAAAAGAGAACTAAAACGATGCACAATACATAAAAAACATTTATAGTTCTTTGCACTAAGGAGGTAGAATAATGCGAGAGAAGGGGGTTTTCATAGAAGTAAACTGATTACAGACAACAAAACTCTTGAATAAGACTGAAAACAGTGAGAGAAATCCACAGTCGGAGGGTAAAGTCAATCCTCCCTGACCATCGCACCTGTTACACAGTGAACTCAGTATGCAGCGCACCTACTCCATTTGGGAAGTGCGATGCATACAGGCTGCCTTGAAGGCAGGGTGCAATGGTAGAAGTGCAAGACTTTGAATGAGATTTCACTCACAGTTTGCAATCTAGTTCAGGTGTTTAGGCTGAATAAGTACAGATCAATGTATGTAAAACACAGGGGTGATCTAAGAGGTTAGTAGAGCCACCACTTAGGGAAATTAATTGCTTGCAGATCTATTATTTAATTCATAGAAAAAACACAGAGATTGATTGAAGCAGCATTGATTTACTTTGCATTTGTATGACAAATGCAGTTCGAAGGCTAGTTGGCTTGACTTCAGGCTCCGTCTGTATGTTTATAAAAGAAACAAGGATAGATAGGCTAACAAGTAATCTAGTCGCTCCCACTGTGGTTGCCATTTTGTTATACGGGAATAGTGTCCACTCAGATGCTACTATGCCCACTAAGATGGGTGGCTATCTTAGAAACAAACAATCAAAGTCTACTGTTGATTCCTTTTATGAAAATATATGAGAGGAGAACCAAGAGGGCCAACCTGAGTCTTGCGCTCGATTTCCTCTCCTTCGTGATAGAGTTTTGCCGCTTCTTCTTTGTCTGCCCAGCTTCAAAAGGACCTGTGGAATCACAACAAAATACTACTATGCAGGAAACAAGGATCTAAATTCATAAATAATGCAGGATCAAATGTGCATTAACCATATACATGCATATGTAAACAAGTACACAAGAATATGGAAGGAAACAAGAATAGCTTTATTCAGATGAAAAGTAGCAAGAAGATTACAACCATGTGCTCTGACCCAACATCATCCTCCAGCTAAGAATCCCTTCTTCACCTCAAGAAAAGCTAGATCACCCAACACTTGTGAATGTACACCAGAATACCAACAACACTTCTCTATAAGATACAAAATTCCAGCCTCTAACCTCTGTGATGAGGGATCCATATATAGATGATTACAGAGAGGTGAGTCATCTTTTGGGATCTTGATTAGTGTCTTCTCTCTGATAGTTCCTACTTCCACTTGGAGAATGATGATCTCTTACTCATCCCTGGTCGAAAATGGAGTGGCAATGTCAGAGGGGAAGCTTCTGGAAGATTCCATGATCTTCCACCTCGCATTTTTGTCCCTGCCATTTGTCCATTCTCGACCATCACACCTTACAGAGGAGAAAAACAGTATGCATCACACCTTGTACATTGGGAAGGTGATAAGCATCGCACCCTCTACATGGAGCTTTCAGTATGGTCTAGTTTTGACCATTTATGAGCAGTTTTCAGTGGAGAACTTCTGGGAGATGATGTAATCAGCTGACCTTATTCCTTT
>APFE030516037.1:0-11042 GCA_000404065.3 Pinus taeda
GGATCACAAGTAACAAGATGATTGATGTTGAAGAAGTGGATATAAGTTGCATAATTTAACAAGGTAAGAATAAAATAACCATAGGAATATGCCCCATGGAATGTCAGGAAGAGGTGACCTCATTCCTAAGGAAGAGGGATCACACAGTAACAAGACAATTTATGTTGAAGAAGTGGATACAAGTTGCATACTTGGACGATGCAGCTACTGGCCTGATTCGGAAGGAAGAGGGATCACACAGTAACAAGATGATTGATGTTGAAGAAGTGGAAATAAGTTGCATACTTGAATGGTGTAGCTAATGGAAATGGAAATTATAGTGGTGGGGTTGTGTTATATTTACAAGAATCTCATATTTTCAAGTTGCAAAGTGGTTTAGGGTGGGGTTCCAATAATTATGAAGAACTTCTTAGCCTCAAGCTTTTTCTCATGTTTACATCAGAAAAGGACACTCCCTCATTATAGATTTTGGTGATTCAATGATTGTTGTTAATTGGTTCAATGAGATGTAGAACTATGACATTCACACACTCAAGCCTATTTTGGAGGTTTTACATAAATAATTTTTTAATCATTGTCAACACAATTATAAGGAACAGAATAAAGATTTAGACACCCTCTCTAAGGTTGGCACTTCACAAGCCTTGGGAGTTTAAAATATGAGTAACCAAATGAATGGAGCTACCTCATAATATCTCCATATACCCTTCATTAAAGGATTACAAGTTGATGACTCATGATGAATTTTTCTGTGATGTTTCTTTTGATATGGGTACAATGTTTAATTTATTCTGGGGATTATTATTGTACTCACATTTAAGTAGATAAGAGGCAAAATACTAGGTTGCATAGTGTTCTTTAATTAATGGAATGGTTAGATGTAACCTCCACCTTGGTTTCTAAACACTCAATTTCATTTATAAACTAGAAGAGTTTGCAACCACCTGCCAAGATTCCCTCATTTTCATTTATAAATAATAAAGTTTGCAACAGACTGCCAAGATTTAGACTTCTAGTCACTAGAAAATCAAAGTAACTATACATGAATCATAGATACATATGAGATTCCTTTGTGTCCGCGTCACCTTTAATTTTAATAGATATTCCAATATCTATATAGTGCATATTTCTTAGCATTTGTGGAATGAATTGCAAGTGCCATTTTCATTATAAATTTAAACAATGGTATATAGATAAGATTCATGCCAGTGTAGATTTATATGTCACATTAAATTATTGTACACTTAACCCATAATTGCAATGAAATTGCAAGAACAAGTTGTAGAAACTCAGGTATATAACACTATTCAGAGGCCAAGAAAAGTAACTGTAAATAAGTGGTTAATTATTATAATGTTGAACTACTATAAATAAGTGTGTAACCATTATAATGTTGAACTTTAATGTCTGGCATTAAACTATTGATTTTGGGGAATCTTTCATTTTCATAGCAACTTCGTAGCAGGTTATTCAACATTGAGAACTTTGAAGTAGGTTTCTATTTATTTGAATTTAGCTTTCTTGCTCTCTCAGATGCTACAGTCTAGTAGCTATTGTCTCATGGTGGTCTCATGGGAACCTCATCTCAAGAAGCTAGGAAAGAGGAGGGGGGTTAAGGGGAAGTAGCCCATGTTCTCTTGCTTACAGAGTTTTTGAGATTTTAAGTTGAACTTTATTTGTGCTTTAGGCATTGTCTTCACATGTATTATATTATGCAATTTTCTTCTATTGTTGAATATGGTTAGAGCTAACAGTATAGATTTTAGGCTAAAATAAAATTTAGATTTCCAGTTGTTAATATATTTACATGTCTATAATTCGGTGGTGTTCTCTATATGATTGGATTTGATAGTTATTTATACTCTTTTTCGACTATGCTAATTTTTGCAATGTTTCTTTTTCAAACATGATTCAGATAAGACACATAGTCCATTTGACAAAGTTGTGTCACTTTTTTGGTTATCACAAATTTCATCAATTAGTTATTTGACACATAGTTTTGTACTTAGCAACACATTTCTATTAATTCTACATAGCATCATTCGCTATTGATAACATGGTTATAGTGCTTCTAAATCCTGGTTTATCGAGTGATTCAGCTATTAATACTTGTTTCAAATAATTGATTTATGTATATTGCATTTGGAGAGCAAACTATTGCATATTGAACATGATTTTTCCTATAACTTTGCTTTTAATTACAAAGTTACATGAGATTTTATTTTCAGTTGTTTAGGCGGGTTGCATCTGCTAGTTTCACAATGCACATTTGTGACTCAATTATTACCTTTCTAATGATCATTTTATTTGTTTAGTTAATGCTGATTTTTATTTTTCACATGATTACAATGACAAATCTCATAAGGTTAATCAAAACAATCAGGCTCTCCCGGTTGCTCCCATATTTATATTGGATTGCCTTGTTTGTATACCTTAAGAATTTCACATCTTTGTTGCAAATATAATTTTGTTGGGATTATTCCTCCTAACTGTTGAAACACCAATAAACCAACTCCAACCTATACATAGAATGTTGAAAATAACTACAATGATTCTGATAAACATTAAACAATTACTTACAATTTTTTGCAAATTATATTGTTAAGAGATTTCTACTTGTAATAACATAATGTGCATATCTGAATTGGAATGAGTCCATTATTTGGACCTTAGGAAGAATATCTAACTTTATCTTCTTAGATTGTTAATTGTGAAGGACATAACTCGTGTTTATAAGTTCAGACTTGCTACAAATACTTAAAAATATCAAAGAAAATTAATGGCTATAGAGATAAGATCCATGTTCTCTATCTTTTCACATCCAGTAATAAATTGATCTCTTATATTTTTTACACTAGTTAGATGCTTATGTGGATCTGCTAAAATGGAAACCTGTAGAAAATTTTCCATTAAGGAGAGAGGCTAAAAATGAACACCTATCTGGTATGCATGTTTCCATGAAAGTGGTGCCACATCAACATCTCAAGCATTCTCTATGTTGAATGATCTCTACACTTTCAACTACATGACATGGGTTAGATATCTTGAGCAGAATATGTTGGATTAAAACAAGAACATGGAAGAGGAGATTAGTGGCCAATTATAACTAGTGGCAGTCTCATACTTTAGGAACTAAAAAGGGACAAAACAATAAAATATTTAAGGGGAGTACTCTTTTGCAGTCCTGCATACATTGTCTTTTGTACAAGATCTGCAAAATGTACAACAACTCAAAGCCATCTGACAGCACGAGAAGGCCATACTACAGTATCTTTAGGAAAATATTTGTTTAGCGGTTCTATTGATGATCACTGCCTACTTGATGGGATCCATACATCAACTTTTCCAATAATATCTCCTAGCCATACCTCTACTGATAAATACAATTTCAAGACTATTAAAGAGAAGATATTTGAAGCCAAGATGACTAATGTTTTCCACTATGGATACATTATTGAATCAAATATTGAAGGGAAGAATTTACTTGAGTTTTTATTCTCTTATAAGCATAGACTTTCTCTTCATATTCATTCTTACTGCAACAAGAAAAGTATGGTCTCTAAATCAAATGCCAAAAAAATCGAAGAAATCCAAAAGACTAAAGTGGAGATTTCGTGTGCAACAAAACATTCTGTCAAAAAGGAAGGGGATCACCAACCCCGGGTAGCTAGAAATGAGAAAGCTAATGACCAAGGTGTTATTGTCAAGACACTTGCATTAAAAAAAAAAAAAATAATCTTTGGGGAGCAGAATATCTTACTACAATAGGAAAAATATGACCTCTAAATAAATGCAAAAAAAATGGAAGAAGCCCAAAAGACTAAACTATATATTTCATGTGCAACAAAACATTCTATCAAAAGGAAGGGGATCCAGAGCCCTAGGTAGCTAGAAATGTGAAAGCTAATGACCAAGGTGTTATTGACAAGCCACTTGCATTAAACCAAATTTTAATCTTTGGGGAACAATACCAACATCATATGCAAGCAGCACCATCACAGTAAATAAAGTCAGAGATTGGGTTGGGGTTTGAATGTGCTTCACATTCCACAAAAAATAATGCCCCCACGTTGACATAACAAGTTGGCTACGTATTTATACTATTATGTTATTTTCCAAAAGTTCTTACTAGTGGATATGGAATGAGGTAAATAGTGGAGATATATTTTAAAGATATCAGGATTTTTCTAGTCTTCATGGCATTCACTATGCATCTCTTTTTTTATGGAAAAGTCATAAGGCTGCAAAGGCCACATTTCCCACTACTCTTGCACTAGCTACAATTCATGATTTCTCTAACAAACAATACTCCAAGTAGAAGGCTTTGCTAATGGTTTTGAGGAGTCTTCTGTCAAACAATAGTTCATATGAGAATCAATCAGGGAAAGGCAATGCAATATTATAACAATCATAGAAACTTTTTACCAGTGCCGTTTTTGCTGCACAGAGACGACCTCCACCATTACTGCTCTCATTTGCTAGGAAAAATTGAAGAAGCCTTTGTAATAGAGTTAGTAGATAACTTGTATAAGCCCATATTGAAAGAAAACTTATAAATGATTCCTACATTCATTATTGAACCTGTCAAGGGTGTTGGAGTCATTCTTGAATGAAAATGTTAGAGACACACTAGCACTCCTGTATACCAATACTAGAAAACCCTATGCTCACAAAGAAGGGCTAAAAAAACAAATATGCATTGTTTCTAAGGGCTTCAACAAGTTTTCTTAGTAGCATGAGCTCTCATTCTGCTTGGGTTTCAGTTGTAAATGCACTTCATGATCTTCTACAATAGGTATGGATTTCTCATGTATCCCAAGGGAATGATTATGAGGTGTCACCTCATCCCTCACATTTAATTGAAATATTCGTACTAATGTCCTCAATTTTGAGTGTTGAGCGTGTATAGAAAGTTGAAGCATTTGATCACATGATCAATGTTGATTCTTTGAAGTGCCAATTAAAAACACTTATGCTATCGGATCTAAAAGAGTAATCACGTCGGGATCATGCTTTTCCTCCTATGCTTGGTCAAATTCTGAACTAGCTAGAAGGGACCTGAGTAATGATTTGCCTTGTTTTGTGTTAAAAAGTGGAAAAATGGAAGCTTGGATAAAGAAAATGGCAACCTAGCTTGTTTCTATCATGTCTCTTTATTGTAGCACTCATCATGCTCTTGTAGAAGTCACTTGTCGAGTGATAGATATGTTGGTATAGAAGTAACTTGTCGAGTGATAGATATATTGCTAAAGAATTGTGTAGACTATTTTGATGGTACAACTTTCCATTAGAATTAATCTTGAAATGATGCTTTAGTATTTGTCATCTATAGCTTCTTCTTTAGGCATAGTACTTACATACTCCACAACTTTAACACCTCCATTAGGCACTTTCATTGGATTTGTTCCTTCGCCTTTGACCATATGTGCCTTCTTATCTCTTGAAGTAATTGTCTCTTGAGACTTTTATTTTCATTCAAATAGGTAAAAAACTTATTTTTTTGGTGTCATGTGGTCTATTTAGTGTCTCCTTAAGCATATGTTTGGTCAATAGTGAAGTAATAAAGACTTTAAGATCTCTCTTCTCTTCACAGGATGCATTAGAAAATTCATACTTCATTTTTACAATCCTTCTCATAATGACCAACTTTTCCACAATAATAACACTTGAATTTGATACCTGGGTGAAGTCTCATCTTCTAAATGCTTTGAAGTTGCGATCTCTTTGACTTAGTCCCTTGTCTCTTTCTTGATATTTCTTTGTCTTTCAACAATTATCAAAGAAGCATAAATTAGCGTTATATTAAATTATTGTTTTATGCTATGACCTTACGACATTTCCTTTGCAACATTTAGTGCAATTGCTAGTTTATTTTATTCCAAATGTCCATATACTAACCAAATATGAAAAAGATTTATTGACCAAGACTAAATTACACAATACATTATGGGTAAATTGTGGTGAATTCCAAGTAAATTAGTAAAACCATAAGTTAACTAAAACCATCAACCAGACTTGGAAATATCAATAAAACCATAAGTTAATTAAAACCATCAACTTGACCTAAAAAGATCAATAATGCCTTGAATTATTGGATTCAATGGAATTGCATGATTTGGCTTGTTGTATAGTTGGCACTCAATACTAGCTAGTTCTTCATGTTCTTTCATCCCTAATAAGGTTAGGGTCAAGCTAGAAACTAAATTGGTGTTTGAGACCATTTGTTTATGGGATAAAGTATCTACCTTCATGCAGGGATTTGATTGCTAAAATCAACGGAGACATAGATTCTGTAACACCTCTAAAAAAACACATATTCTTATACATTAAACCTATTAATTAAATATCTTAATGTTACAAATATTAACCTAAAGATAATCTTATTCTATATTCTAGAAAAAATTATAATAAAAAATTAAAATTATTTTCAAAATTACAACCTGTAAACTAAACAAATTTCAAAAGTAACTTGAAGTAATTTCAAGTAACTTGGCTATAAGGTAGAGTAGAGTTGCTTGTTCTTTGGGGTACTCTGAAATGTGCTTTCTGACTAGTTATTGAGAAGTTGGAGGTGTTTGGGAACTAAAAAACTGTAATAGAATGAGCCCGGAGGGATTTTCCAACTTGGGACGTCCTTCACTATTCCACTAGATGCAACAAATCTACTCTCTGATGGCCACCTTCAAACATATTTCATTTCCCCACATATACAGAGAATAGAATTTAGTGGCTGATCATTTTTTATCCAAAGCAGATGCTCTGCCTCTCTGACTTCCACCACCCCAGAATATATTTTCACCGTACGGCCCTTTCGAGTGCTGCAGAGCACAGTCACCTTGCCTCTGATTTGCGTAATCCCGGGCGTAGCTTGCAACTTTCTCGTCCCACACAAGCGGAGGGACCCCAACCTTGGCTCTTGCCTTGTTTTGGGGCACCAGAAATTCTGATATTAGTGCCCCACCTCCTTCTGTCGCAGCAGCAGTTGCATGATCAGGATCAGGCTCACCTCGTGAAAACAGACATGACATTGATAGAGTAACCAACAGAATGATCACAGCCCTCTTCTGCATATGACATACTTGCGCCTGCATCTTCATCACCATACTAATTCTTCCTTCAACTCTCTGAAAACCCGATCACACTTGTTGGAGAATCTTGATGCATTTGAGTATGAGGGGCCATGAATTTATAGGATGCGATATGGTGAAATTTTCCCCTTTGGGATGTTATTGCAAGTGTGAACACTAAGTTGGTGCAGGAGTGGAATTATAGCTAAATTTAATGTGCAGTTGTTAATTGAATTTTCATACTGCTATATTTAAATAATAATCGGTATAATTATATTAATAATAAATAATAATCGCTATGATTATATTAATAATAAGTTTAAAGTATTTTTGTTGTTGAGTGGTTATGGGTTTAGGTTTCTTTGATTGAGGTAACATATAAACGTCATTTATCTCCAAAATTTATAAAACAACAAAAATATTAGATATTAGGTTTTTGTGATCTATGGGGTAAATAAGAATGTAAAATATGATCGGAATCATAGATACATGCGTTAGCCCATTATTAAATATTTTAAATAATTTTATAAATTATAATTAAAAAATAATTGTTTTTTATTGAATTTAAATGATAAATATATTTTAATGTCGTAAATGTGATTAATTTAGGTTTATAATTATTATTTAATTGGGTATAATTGAAATGTTGTAATGTTTTGAATTAGTCAAATTGCATAAAAATAAAAAAATTAAAAACATTAAATTAAAATAAAATAATATAAATAATTATAATAATTAATTAAAATAGTTTGACTCCATTAAATAACATAAAAATAAAGGCCTAGTGTAACTTATGGATGAAATGGTCTTTTTTACAACATTTTTTCTAGTTAATTTTAACCAAAACTATGTATATATTTTTTTAAACTTAAGTTGTTTAATTTGTAGAAAGCCTCACGGTTTTTGAGTGTTGGATCTATTTATGTCTTCAAAAATTATATTTTAAACAACAAAAAATCACATTCTTGCTTGAAATTAGATAGATGAAATGCTTTTTTTCACAACATTTTTTCTAGTTAATTTTAACCAAAATTATGTAGATATTTTTTAAAACTTAAGTTGTTTAATCTGTAGAAAGCCTCAAGGGTTTTTGAGAGCATTGAATCTATTTATGCCTTCAAAAATATATTTTAAACAACAAAAAATCATATATATGCTTGAAATTAGATCACCGGTGAAAAAGACTATTTGGTAGCCAAAATAAAAACAATAACATAACAAAATAAAATAAAAATTTAATAATAATAATTATACATAATAATTAAAGTAAACATTTTAATTATGTAAAAATAAAATGAAAATAACCCTATAAAAGTAAAACAATAATAAAAATAAAAATGACCCATGGTATTTAGAACCTACAGTATTCATGTGGAATATAACTTATTTAAAGGGGGGATTAAACCACTTTGGAACATCTTAACAAGAGATTTAATCCCTCTAGAGCCCTTGTTAGATCTAAGATGAATCTAGGCTAGTTATTTTATGATCTTTAACATTTTTTCATTATAATAAAAAAATAGTAGGAATAAAATAAAATTAATATAATAATAATATTTGAAATAAGTAATTAGGTTGATGATAATGTTTGGATTTTAGGAAAAACGAATAAAACATAAATTAGATTGGGTATTCCTAGTTATTAAAAGAAGTCTAGATTCATCATTAGAAGGTTTTGAATGAGTTTATTTTTTTGCATGTTAGGAAAATCAAAACTCAAGATTGCAAGGAAAAATTTCAGGAAGTTTTCATCTCAAAGAGGCATATTGCCTAGCAAGAGGGAAATCAAAACTCCCTATACTAGAAATAAGGGGAAAAAATTGTTAGCAAAACCTATGGCTAAAAGTATTTATTTTTCTTTGGCTTCTAGCCTATGGAAAAAACCTCACTTGGTATAAATTGATTCCACAAGGATTCTAGGGCCCCTCCTTTTGTCATCTTTACCACTGGAATGAGGAGACCCTCAAACATCTCCTTAAATCTTATCCCTTTGCAGCACCTTTATGGGACAATGCAGTGGTTTCTTTTAGGAAGATGAATCAAAACAAGATCAACCTCATAACAACCATAGAAAATTAACCTTCACCTATCCAATTCTTAATCAAGCATGGTAGATCTTCCTTGAGTTCATTTGACGAGAGTCTAGAAAGAAAGGAATAGATGGATCTTTAAAACTCTCTCTAGACGTGGAACAAATTTGGTGTGAGATAATGAAGAACATATAGGAAACAATTTTGATTGTTCCCTAGCCTAAGAAAAAAATAAAAAGGTAATGATTAATAATTCATCATATTGAGAACACTCGAGCTCAACCCCACTAGCACTCTCTAGCTTCCAATCTTCATGATTCCCATCATAAATATTCTATACAAGTGGGATTTTCTGTTATATACCTAGGGGGGATAATATGGAGTACAAAAGGAGGTACCTAAGGTAATAATGTAATAATGGGATGGGCCATAGTAATAAATAAGGTGGTTAACCCATATCATGTAAGGGACCACAAGTAGTTAGTATTAATGTAATGGGCCCATGGTATTAGTGGATGGTATGAGGGAACCATGGTAATGATCCATGGTATTGCATGTATGAGGCCTATATAGAGGCTAGAGACTCCACATGGAGGAAATCAAGAAATTGAGTCAAGGATTATTGTATGAACAGGCATATGGCTTGTCGAGTGTTCTCTTTCTTTAAGGAGTGAATATATGGTGTTGCCCTACCTTAAAGGTTTGATCAATAAAGAATCATTTCATGTTATTTCTGGGTTTATTTGCATTGTCTTATATTTTCATATCAGATCTATAACAAGGGGTATCAGACCACTTTCTTGGGCAAAAAAGTGGAATTTTTTTTTACTTTTTGCAAGATTTCGGGGGCGTCGAGTTGCAGAGTAGATTTGTACGTTTTGGTGCAAGATGTACTAAATCTAATTGTAGATATGGATTCTATGTGAAAAGATACCCGATTTCCAAAAACAATCGGTCGAATCGGAGTCCGAATGAAGGAGATATCATTGATCTAAAAGTCAGTGGGGTTGTAGATAATTTTTTAGGGCAGCGAGTTTGCGGCGCAAATCTGGACATCTTGGTACAAGATCTGCAAGATCTAATTGTAAATCTGGAATCTTTGTGAAAAAACACCTAATTTCAAAAAAAAAATCACTCGAATCGGAGTCCGGATGAGGGAGATATCGCTGATTTAAAATCAGCTCTTTTTTTCAGAAATTTTGGATGACAGCGGGAGAGTTGCAGTGCAGATTTGAAATTCCAATGCCTAGATCAACATTTCTATCACATGGGCAGATGCAGAATGATTGGTCCATTTCTGGAAATAGGTTATAATAGGGATTCTGAGCAATATTGACGGAATTGTGACCATTTCAAATTTTCACCAATTTTTTTGTGATGGCGGGCCTAGATCTGAATTTGGAAGACTTGTATCCATTTGATGACTCTCATCCAGCCAAATGGCTAGCACAAATGGAGAAATGTTTTAGATTGAATTACATCAATGATTATGAGACTCAACTGAGTGTGGGACAAATGTACTTGGACATTGAAAGATTGCAATGGTGGCAAAGGCATCAACGTTGCCTTCGAAGGCCCTTGACTTGGGACAAATTCACAAAAGCTCTTATGGACCACTTTGACCATAAAGCTAATCTTGTGGATAAGCTCACACAGACAGACACACAGCTTAGCAAAGATTTTATTTTTACAGGAAAGAAGGAAACCAAAGAACCTAAAGGGTTATTTTCTGCTGGTATCTCCTTATTACAGGTTCATGGATTGATTCAAAAAGAGAAGATCGTTGTGTCTATAAATCCTAGTTGCAAGTGTAATTTTATCAATGTTAATTTGGCAAAAAAATTGCAAGTTCCAGCCAAACACATTGACAACACACAAGTGGATGATGAGGATGTTCAAATTTATAAGGATTTGAAGCTTTCTATGGATAAGTATGTGTTGCATG
>APFE030516045.1:10965-52523 GCA_000404065.3 Pinus taeda
GAGTTTGTGCCATCATGGTCTCATCCAGCTCATTGTTTCTCATCAGTTGAGTCAACAGGGCATTCCATGGGCAGACTTCATTTCTCATGAGTTCTTTACAGTGCCACCACAGCCACAACCAGAGCCAGAGGCCATTCATGAGGAGGGAGGTCCATCACACCAGCCCGAGATTATTGTTCCGAGACATGTTGTTTCCCCACCGCAGCTTACATATCAAAGGGGTCATAGGACCTTGTTTGCAGTAGGTCGACGAGTACTTTCTCCACAACAGGTGGAAGGGGTCTCGTCATCATCATCAGGTCAGCGAGTGTTATCTCCACACTAGGTGGAAGGGGCCTCGTTTCTGACAGCAGCACAGGTAGCAGAGAGGGGCAAGCATCCCATGATTGAGGAGAGATTGTCAGATGATCCGGTTGTTGATCTTGACGCCGGTTCTCCTAGCACAGAGCTCAAGGATATCATCCGAGAGCAAAGCACTGAGATTCATTCACTGCAAACAAAATTATTGATGGAAAATTGGATAATCAAATATTTAGAGCAGCGAAACAAACAACTTGAGGATGAGAAAGAGTTGGATGAGCTGTGGAGGATTCGAAGTGATCGAGTCATCAACCGTAGGAGGCCCGGTGACTTGCTTCCCAAGGAGAGGGAATCCATGCTTATCCGGGTGAATACACACTTAGAGAGGCTGTTGGCTAAGGCCAATCGAAACAACAAATTGCTAAGGAACATGAAAAACCATTATTGGGCAAGGATGCATGTTTTCAAGGCGAAGATGAAAATGTTCCAAAGAAGGTTGTCCGAGGTCCGCAAGAGGAAGAAGAAGACCAACCCGCTCCGTATCTTGGCTGAGGCCTCTCTCACTCACCATGATACTCATTAGCCTCCTCCTAGTAGCAAACCCAAGAAATTTTGAGAGTTTTGAGGCATTTTTGGCATTTTTGAGAATTTTACAGGTTTTGGCCATTTGAGTGGTCTTACCCCGTGCGCGACCAGTCATGGGGACAGCTCAGAATGGGGAATACTCTACATTTTTGGAGTTTTCATCCAAAAATACACTTTCCTATGGATGAGTTTCAGATTTTATGAAGATTTGGGCTCCCAAAAGCTCAAAATACATGCAAATTTTGACTTTCTGCCCCTTTTTTGAGTTGCAGAAAGCTGCCTTGGGTGAAATGACTTTTGAGGGGTCAAATCAACTCCAAATTCAGAAATTATAGTGGGGTTGGAAAGTAGACTCACAGAACTTTCCAATGAGCTATCTTGCACCTGATTTGGACACTGGGAAGGCCCTCAGACAGAGCTTTCAATGCGCGCGACCAGTCAAAGTGAGGGGCGCGACCACTCAGGGAAATTTGCCTGTTTTGACCCGTTCAGCCAGCAAAACACTGTTTTCACCTTGGTTGACTTTTAAGGCATGTAAATGATGAATTTTTGTGTAATTTTCGTGGCACTTAGATACTTTTACTCTCCTTGAACACTTCTAGAAGTTTCCTTGATGTAAATGGTAAATATTTAATGCATGGATAGGTTTCCTAAGTTTTAGAGGCAAGTTGTTTTGAATGCCTATTATCTAGTGATTAGTTTAGAATTAGTTGCAACAGCTCCTAGGAAGCTGAGCTCAACCCCTAGAGGTGGAGAAAGGAGTTAGATATTCTATATTATGCCTTCTCTTACTCATTTTCATGGTTGGATTCTTGAGGGAGAAACTCTATTGTATATTTTACTTGTATCTCTACAATTTGAGGAAAAGGAAGGCTAGGGTTTTGCAGACATCATTGTGGATTCTTGTGGATTATTGTGCTGATGGTGTGTTTCCTACTTGTCATTGTAAGTTTGTTTATGTGTTCCATCTCTTATTCTATTGCTGCTAATTAAACAAAAGAAGTGATAAAGTTTGAATTCATGCATGCCATTCTCAGCTTTCAATTTTGTTTAATATTTATGTTTTCCACTGTCTAGAGAGGATTCAGATTCATTGTTTTCCCTCTTTAGCCTCTCTTCTTTTCTCCTTGATCATCCATCTCAGCTAAAGGCATCAGCACAAACTCCTACCTTGCCCCAAAGACCCACCTGCAAAAATTGAGCTCAATCCCCGCACCCTGGAATTGCGCTCCCTCCAATTGCCACCAAAAACCCCAAAAACTTTAAATCAACCCTCCTTATCAGTTTACTAGCCTAATATCAGTGTTTCTAATTAGTTAAATCATCCTATTGAAAAATTCAACGAGTTTGACAGGAGAGAGCCTTCTCCTGCCTCGTAGGGCTAGCTACGAGGCTGAATGGTTTGATGTAGCCTTGAGATTTGTCTATCTCAGCCTAAGTGAAATTTCAAGTGCTAACACATAGATTGAATTTGATAGTTTATTGTCTTATTGTTTTGGTAGCATACTTCATTCTGGAAGTTGTTGAACTACTTCTATAGCCTTCGCACCCTTCTGAGTGATAGATCTGGCCCTGCTCCATTCAAACTTCCATTTTTTGCTTTTGATTTAGGGTCGTCCTTGTTTATTTCCTAACAGCTGCGAAGTGGTCATGTTTGCGTTGACTTCTAGGTTGCTCCTTTTACTGTACGACATGGATAAATTGTCTAATAGTCGTGCCAAGGCCTAAAATCAGTTTGGCGCAGCTAACTAGTGTACTTTCACAACGATTTCGCTAAGTGCTTGGTTAGGAAGGTGCGACGATTTGTTGTTGGCACATGTTGCTAGTCTTTTACTCACAACGATTCCTGTAAGTTTCAAATTTTGAGGTTTGTTTGGTTGATTGGTCAATGCGTTTTGTCCTCAGAGCTTGTTTTGTTACTCTTTGTTGTGTCAAAAGCATTGGTTTCTAAGATTTTTTTATTTCAGTTTTCAAGTCTTTTCCAATCCTCTCTCTTAAACCATGTGACCTAGATACCTTAAGTTTTCTCCACTACTTGGTTTGTTTGGGTCACTCATTCATTGAGATCTTTAGACTCTACTTGGTAAATCTCTCTCATTGTTGAGGCTTCTTCCTTTTTTCTATTTTTCATCCTCTTGATTGGTGTGTGTGTTTGGTCACTAAAATTCCTTGTTTTGTTCATTCGGTCCCTTCCTTTCGCTTGGCATGTATTGTTTTGCATCCTAGTCAATGAGATAGTTTTCCAGTTTTGTAAAAATGATCATTTGTTTAGTTTTGAGTCTTTGATTCTTTGATTCATTGGTGCATGTAGTTGCTTATCATTTATTTGAGAAAATAAAAAGTGCATTCACCTTATGTTAAGGTTTGAAAGGTGTTTTTTGCATTAGTAGATTCTTGAGATTAAGACATTGAAAAGAAAAAAGCATGTTTCTCATTCTTTCTTGTTCGATTTGTTTGCAAATTGAGTGAATGGTAGAAGTGTCCTTTTATTTGATTCGTTTGCTTGATTTCCATTCAACTGTTATTTGTTGAACCTCTTACTCTTCCTTAGCTAGCTGTTCATCCAACGAAAATGGTCTTTTTTCTCATTTAGTTGCATTCTAGGAGTGTTAAAGATACATTCGATAGGGCCTTGAAATCGAGACTTAATTCAAGATTAATTGTTAAAATTTATTGAATGAACATAAAAAATCATTGGAACCTAATGCTTACATATCTAGAGGCCTATGCTAGAGATGTGTCCCGGCGTCATTAAACCTAGTCCCTATTGTTTTCGCTAAGGTTGGGTGGTTCCTCCTTTTGTGATACAATAGATATTAGTACGGATTTATGATCCTCGTACCATCGTGTATATATTGGGAGACCCCACTAGGTTATCATTATATTATCCATAGGAAGCCAATTCTACCACCTTAGGAGTCATAATGCACCGAACACAACATTTAGGAAGATTGACTACCATTCGAGAAGTCCTTGGTCATTTCTCTTTCATTTTATTACCAAGGTGTATATGAAGTTTTAAGATTTGTCTGGTAAGCCTCTTGCCTAGAATTCTAGAGCAGTCACTTTTTTTCCTTTTCGACTCTTTAAAAGTAAAAGGATCATCTGTTCACTTGTCCTTTCAGGCTCACTAAACTTCGAAGGCGACTAGATTCATCTTTAGCCCTTTTTCTCAACTCTTTAAACATGAAAAGGTAATGTTTCTTTCCAATGTCCTAAAATTTATTTCTCTATGATAACATTTTACCTATTAATCTTAGTCGTATTGTGATCACATCTTGGAATATTTTTTACAACCCTATTGATTATATTTTTTCTCCTAGAACTTTGAGTTAGGCCATCCTGTCAGACTCACCGTATCCATCATCCCTACCAAGTGATGGAGAGCCCCTTTCTCCTATCTCTTCTGAGGTATCATCTATTACTGGTACTCTTCCTATTGTCCCAAGTGTTCAACCTCTTGATTCTCGAGCTCCAAGTGAGGACCCTTTTTATTGGACTCCTCCCAACGTTTGGGAATTTTTAGATGCAGATCTCCCGTCTACTTCTCCTAGTGCTTCAATTCCGATGGCCACTTTCGACATGGATGCATCAAGTCCCATTAGTAGTCAAGAGAGCCTTGGGTTGGCTAGGGAACATCAGTTTCCCCTAGAAGGTTTTCCTTTCCACACTGCTCCACCTATGTCATTACCACTTTGTTATTGCACTCTAGCTGACATACTTGGTTCTACCTCTCTGCATAAGAGCTCTATGTGGTCTCATACTACCATTCTGTATTCTAGACCTTTCATGTCTACTCAATCGGCTCTGGATTCCATACCTCATACGCAGGTCACATTGGTTACGTCTATTCCATCAATGCCCACCCTCTGTGTGGCATCCACCACCCCTTCTGTTAATGCAGTTACCGCATCTTTGGTAATTACTATTGTTACAGGGATATTGTTCAGACCCATTGGCGGCGGTCCTTCACCTTTGGTTTCTAGAGTCGATCAGCCTACAGGTAATGTACCAATCTCTTCAAATTCCATTTCAGCAGGATTGTCATATGAGCAGTACATGTTTGCTCTTCAAAATTTGACTCATAACCCTTTAGGTTCTCAACCGCTCTCTATTCCACATAACCCTCCGCACTACTATGATCACCATGGAGCTCATATTTATTACACTGGGTCTCTTCCTCTGGAAATTCCAGTTGAGAATTACATTCCACTTTTGGTTTCCTGGAATCATACTACCTTTCATGGCCCACAAGGCCAACCTTTCTAAGGGCAACCATTTCAAGGACAACCTTCAGGCCTATAAGGACAACCCTTTCAAGGAAAACCTCTAGCCTCCATAGGTGCCTCTTTTGTTTATTTAGGGAAACCTTCTGGTCAATCACGTCAGCCTTAATTCCATCCAAGCCAACCTGTTGCCCAACAAGGTCAACCTTCTGGGCAGCTAGGTCAACCTCAGTTTCAGCAAGGCCAACCTGTTGCCCAGTAAGGTCAACCCTCTGGTCAAGTAGGATAGCCTCAGTTTCAGCAAGGCCAACCCGCTGTCCAGCCAGGTCAACCCTTTGGTTAAGTGGGATAGCCTCAGTTTCAGCAAGGTCAACCTATCACCTAGCAAGGTCAACCTTTTGGGTAGGTAGGTCACCTGAATTCCAACAAGTCCAACCTTCTATTTAGTTGGGTCAGCCCCAATACCAACAAGGAAATCAGTTTGGTCAAGTCAATCCCACTCTTAGTCAAGTTGGTTCCCAATTTCAACCTGGTCTCTAGACTCAGGCTGGACTCCAAGCTCAACCCGGTCCCCAAACTCAAGTTGGATTTCAAACCCAACCTATCTATCAAATGCAACCTAGGACCTAGGCACACTTTGGACCTCAGCCACAATACAGTCTCCAAATACCTCAGCAACCCTAAGGGCAACCTTAGTGTGCTCTGTATCTGAATTATCAACAACCTCAAGTTAATCCTTATCAGAATTTTCAACAGCCATATGCTGCCCCTGTTTGTCAAGTTGGTAACCAATGGTTTGATGGTAGTCAAAATCTCGGCCCACAACTAGGTTATGGCATTCCTCTGCCCAACTATAACCCTTATGGACAAAACTCTTATGGGAAAAATCCTTATGGACAAAATCCATGGGGCCAACAAGGCTCTAGGTGGAACCCTAATGCTGGCCCTTATCAAAGTCCTATGGTGTCCTTAAACACTCAATTACCTTTTCTTGTGACCTTGGAACTGCCCGATGTGTCCAAGCTAATGAATGATCCTATCCTTCATAATCCATATTGGCCACCAATTCTGACCAAAATTCCTGGTGATTTTCCTAAATTCGACAGTAAATCTAAAGAGGATCCCCAAGCGCATGTCATGATTTATCACCTTTGGTGCTCATATAACTCATAGCTTGATGATTCTATCCACCTCCATCTTTTTCAAAGGACTCTTACTGGTTCCGCTGCAAAATGGTATATTGAGCTCACTCATGGAACTTTCCAAGACTTCAATTTGCTTGCGATGGCATTTCTTACCTATTTTCAGTTACCAATTCATTATGAAACGAGAACACATATCCTTACTTCTCTAAAAAAGGACACGGCTACGCACATCTCCAATCATATTCATGAATGGATACGGAGGCACTGTATGATTACATTTTGGATCCCTGGTAAGATTCAAACTAACTGGTTTACTACCTCTTTTGTAGGTCTAGTAGCCTGAGATATTTCCATGGGGGCATGTGTTACTGAAGAGCAAGCTATCGCGCATTCTCAGTATCTCAATTTGGTTTATTCCCAATCTGGAAGGCTTTATGATCTCTTACCTGATGCTCTGCAACCTGGAACTTCTAAAGCCCTGTCAACACCTTTCGTCAATGGTGTTGCTTAATCTTCCTGAAAGACTTCCATGAATCCTGCAAAGAGAAAATCTACTGCTCCTAGTGAAAATGCTTCTTTGTCCACTTCTAATACTAGGAAAACCTCCGAAGTTAATGTCGTTCATTCCACCGTGGCAGAAAAGGATTTGAAAGGTAAAAAGAAGGGGAAATGTAAAAATAAGGTTGGTGCACCGAAGTAAGATCCTCCAAAGCCTCCTACCGAGGATGGCTCTAAATGCAAACCTAAGTATCCTTGTCTTATCTGTGACGAGGATCACTACACTAAAGACTATCCTAGATGGTCTGAGGTTAGTCATTTGCTTAAGGGGATTTTGGGGACTCCTGTTGTACTTAAAGAGCTTTTCCCCTCCCAGCAAACTCAACTGGTGGTCGACCAACCTTAGTCTTCTTCCACTTTTGGCTCCCAAGTTTTTATGGCTGGGGCTCTCCCTATTCATATGAGTACTCGATCGAAAGAATATGCTCCACCCACTGAAAAGGAACCTGAAGCTCCTTCTAATGTTCCTTCATCCAATTATGGTCCTCTTCATATTGAACAGACCAGCACTGAGTCTACCATTAGACATCTTACTAAGGGAGTTCTCCAAAAATCTTCTTATAACCCCAATGCTCGTGCTGCATAGCACTATAGCATTGTTGAAGACATAGCCCAAGCTCCTTTCGCTATATCTACCCTAGAAGTTCTCCATATTTTCCCCCCCAATGAAAGTCTTTACTATCCACCATTGGTGGCATTGATCTAGCCGATTCAGAGTTAATTACATTCGATCTTGAAAACCATGTGCCACGATTACCTCATCAAATCGCTTTTCTCATTCAAGTCATCATTTACTCGAAGAATATTCATTGTACTGTTATTAATGAGGGCGCTTCAACTTGCATCATGTTTGTTGCTTGTTGGAAGGCCATCGTTTCCCTATCTTTGAGTCAATCTCCTAATACCTTAGTAGCCTTTGATGGAAGAGATTCTTGTCCATTTGGTGTTCTCCCATACTTGCCTATCACCTTGGAAGGGAGGACACTCGACATCGAAGTCGAAGTCATTGACACTAATTTGACTTACAATCTTTTGTTAGGCCGAAGTTGGACATATGCCATGTGTGCCATGGCTTCATCTTTATTTCCTGTACTTTGTTTTTCTCATCAAGGGAAAATTGTCACCATCGATCAACTGTCCTTCTTCACTTCTTCTTCCTCAGATGGCAATGTTCCATTTCTGGAGCATACCAATATTCCTTATGAGAGTGTGGGTGTTGGACTCTTTAAAGATCCTACCCTTATGGGTGTTTTTTCACTCCCACCTCCTAAAGTCACCTTAGTTAATATGATATCTATCAATCCTGATCCTTGGGTGATTCCCCCCATTGGTCAGGTGGATTCACCAGGCGAGGTTATGTCATTGAGCCCTGTAGAGATCAATTATGTTGAAATTGTTTTGGCTTCAGTTTCATCTTCTGTTTCTACTCCTTTGAGTAGGTCTCTTGACATGTATGTGAAATCCCCTTGGCTTGGAGAAATTGCTTCTCTGAATCCATTACAGTAGACATTTCCTTCCGATCATGCAATCCTTGAAAATATGTCTTTTGACGATCCTCCTTGGTTCGATAATCATAATCGTTCCTCTTTTCTCCCAGACTTTGGGGCCATGACTGCCTGTCTAGATAAGTTTGCTTCGTCTGTTCCTTCTCAGCCACTTCAGATGCCTATCTTGCTTCATGAGGTTTTTTCTAAGGGGAATATGGGGAATCACAAACCATGCCCATCGACATCTATGTTAAACTAGGGATTGTTGAAAATATTCACATTGGAGTTAGTTGTTCTCCTGAGGAGATCTAGCTTTACACTGGCCTTTTAAGAGTGTCCCATGACATGTTCGCTTGGTCATATGAAGAGATGCCTGGTATTGATCCACGTATTGTGATACACGAGATACCTACATACCCTGGTGCAAAGCCAGATCAACAATGTTTACGCCTTGTGCACCCGAGAAAAGTTGTGGCCATTAAAGGAGAAGTTGAAAAACTTCTCAAGGCAGGGTTTATTTACCCTATCCCATTGATAGACTGGGTATCTAATATTGTCCCTATGACCAAAAGCAAGGCACTATTAGGGTCTGTGTTGATTATCATGACATTAATCACGCATGTGTGAAAGATAACCATCCTACTCCTTTTATTGACCGGCTTATTGACAACTATGCTGGGAGTGAGATATTTTCTTTTATTGATGAATTTTCTAGTTACAACCAGATCAATATTTCACCTTCCGATCAACACAAAACTGCCTTCATTTGTCTGTGGGGTACTTTTTCTTACAAAAAGCTCCCTTTTGGCCTGAAAAATGTTAGCGCCACTTTCCAGAAAGCAATGTCGAATGATTTTCATGACATCCACCACATTTTTTAGCCTTATCTGGATGATCTTCTGGCTCATTCAGCTAAGCGCTCTAACGATTCGAATCACCTTCGCCCAATTTTCCTTCACTGTAGTCATTACCGTTTTTTCCTCAATCTGCAGAAGTGTGTCGTCTACGTCGAATCCAGTAGACTTCTTCGGTTTTTCGTTTCTAAAGAGGGTATTCATCTCGATCTTCTCAAGTTCAAAGCTATTATGAATCTACAACCTCCTGCTTCTTTACATCAGTTGCAGAGTTTGCAAGGTAAGGCCAATTTCTTACGTCGTTTTATCCTTAACTATTTTGAGATCGCTAAAGGATACACGCATCTCCTGAAGCGTGACACTCCCTTTATTTGGGATGACATCGCCCAAAGTTCCTTCAAGCAACTCAAGACACTTCTTGTTTCTGCTCCCTTGTTGCATCCACCCAACTATCATCGTGATTATTTGCTTTATCTCTCTACTACCGATAGTACTATCGGTATGGTTCTGGTCTAGGATGACGACAATGGTTCTGAGCACGTGATCTATTATCTTAGTCGCAACCTTCTTGACATCAATTCTCGCTATGCCTATGTCGAGAAGCTCACCTTCGTATTTGTGAAATCCGTCCAACATTTTCGTCATTATATTTTGTTGTGCACTACAACAATGATTTCCGATTGCAACTTGATGACATACACTCTGTCACGTCAATTGCTGGGGGGAAATACTCCAAATGGATTGTGATCCTTCAAGAGTTTGACTTGGAGTTTACCACTACCAAGTCTAAGAAGTCGTTGGTATTTTCTGAGTTGATTTGCTCATTACCATCTGTTTTCACTCCCTCTCAAATAGAGGACTGCATTCCGGACAACACACTTTTCTTAATCAGTACCCCCGATCCCTATTACAGTGACATTATTGTTTACCTCTAGACATCTTCATTCCAACCTGATTTGTCTAAGGATTCTCAGTGACACATTCGCGACCATTCTCAGCCCTATCATATTGTTGGAGACACTTTATACCGTCTCGGTGTTCACTTAGTTCTTGGTCATTGTCTGACTTTCGAGGAATCTGAAAAAGTTTTAAATGACTGTCACTCTGGCACCTGTGGTGGCGATATGTCTGGCTATGCTACTGCTCAAAAGGTTCTTCATGCTGGTTGCTTTTGGCCTTCCATTTTTAAGGATTTCATTCTAGCTGTTTGTTCTTTTCATGCATGTCAAATTTACCAGCAGAAGATGGTGCACCCCCTTCCCTTTTGCATCCTGTCATTACCATTGGCCCTTTTACTAAATGGGGCATTGATTTTATGACCTGTAACCCTCACTTGACCGGGGGGCATGGGTATATCATCGTTGCCATAGATTATTTTACGAAATGGGTCGAAGCAATGCCTACATTGTCTAACGACGGTAAGATAGCTGTGCAATTCCCGTTCAATCATGTGATTACCTAGTTCGGAGTCCCTGAGGCTATCATCACTGACCATGGTTCCCATTTTCGTGGTTATATGATGACTGAGTTGACAACCTTGTTAGGCTTGCATAACGATAGTTCGATGCCTTACTACCCTTAGGCCAATGGCCAAGTCGAAGTCGTAAACAAAGTGTTGGTTACCATGCTTTAGCATACCATCAGAATGCACAAGTCCAACTGGAATTTTATGTTGTTTTCCACCTTATGGGCCTACCATAACTTAATTAATGATGCAACTGGATTCACACCATTTCAACTAGTTTATGGTCTCGAAGCTACCCTTTCGATTGAATGTGAAATCCCTTCTCTCAAATTAGATGTCGAATTGCTCCCGAATACTACTCCGATGGAAGAATGCCTTCTTTATATTGAACGGCTTGACGAGACTCATTGACTTGCTTCCTTAGTCATCAAAGCACAAAAGAAGAGGGTGAAAACTCACTTCGATCAGACAGTCAACCCACGTTCCTTTGCGGAGGGATATTTAGTCATGTTGTATGATAAAGCTAATGATAAGTTGGGGGCAAGAAAATTTGAACACATGTGGCATTGGCCCTATATTTTCATGCATGTGTTGCAAAAAGGGGCTTATGAGTTAATTGATTATGAAGGCAACCCTTTAGATAAGCCCCGAAATGGGATTTATCTTAAGAAATACAATGCATGAGTCTTTCGCGCATTGCTACGTACATAAGTGAGTTTTTTCATTTTATACGTGTTTGGCTTGGTGTGTAAGTGTTTTATACTTATATGTATATGTATATCAATGTTGCACATCGCAGTGCTCAAAAAAATATGTGTTTGGTTACATCATAAGACTCATGTCTTTTAAAATTTGCAGAAATTAAACCTAGGAGTCTAATCTGCGTGGTGTTCTCTATAACACACAATTTCTCAGACCACACATCTGAGAAGATAGTGAATCCTACCCGACACCCCTGTTGTGTGTTATTGGTACTATCGAGGGACATCCTCAAATCTAGCGTAGTCAGGAATTCCCTCTGTCAATCCCTCCAAGTCGCAATAGATCTCATCCTCTACATCTCCACCAGGAGGAGGAATTTCAAACTCTTGCTCAACTCTCCGGGCAATCGAAGAGAAGCCTGTAGGCCTTTCCGAGCCAACATCTGCAAGATTGAAACATAGTGATTAGAACACACACACACACACACATATATATATATATATATCTATATATATATATCTATATATATATATATAATATATATATATATATATTATATATATATATATATATATATATATATATATATGATAAAATTATAAAATCTTCAAAAACATCAAAAATATGTTACCTCTGTCGTCCCAGTGTTCCCCAAGAGGGAGTATCAACTCAGGATCACCCCTTAAATCTAGCCTAGCATATTCCCAGTCCTCGACCACGACAAGCTGGTAGTTCAACCACTGGAAAAATTCAGCCCTCCATGACATATTTTTCCCATCGCCTCCTCTAGGCATCAGCAATGCCCACTAAGTCATCCGTAGCTCCTGCGAAGTCGACCATGCTACGACTGTTTCCTATCTTTGAAAGATAGGAAGATGCTCAACAACAAATGATACCAGGATGGACTTGTACTCGAACTATTTCACATCACCCCGCTAGTACTTTGTTAATTGTCGTTTCATGTTATCATCCACAGACTCGGCCCATTTGAAGACGGTGAGATCCATATAGTCAGCTACCAGCCGAAGTTGGGTTTTGGTCACCTCATGTGGGGCCTGTGAGCTAGCTGCTCTGGTAATAGTCGAGAGGAGGACACGGAGAGTCGAGTCTTTGATAGTAGCAATCTTGAGCTTTCCGCCCTTATCCGACCTCTTTGCCTCTGGACACAGTCTTCCCATCATCATGTCCATAGTTTCTCTAGTGCTCCAAGTCTCAGTCATGTGGGGCATTTCCCCCCTTCGTGACAAACCTGTCAAGAATTAGATGTTTGCTACCTCAATCTCTAGCTTTTTCCCTCGGATGTTAAACTTAGCCTCGTCCAAATCCCACGCTCCAACCAGATATTGGAGCAAGTCCAATTTTGCCCTCAGACTAGGCACGATGAATAATTTCAGTAGACCAGAGTTCCAAAGCGCATCTAAGAAATTTTGGTCACCCATGGCTAGCTCGTCATCCCCGGTATTCTCTCATTCCTTCCACTCAATCACCATTTTTCTTCCTACACACACACATCATAGATTATAAGTACGTTTCTTGCATTCCAAATCCAAAGAAATGACTTCAATTTTGAGAAATGTTAAGAATCGGTGCTCGGTGAGCCTATTTTTTAAATAAGTGCACCAACCCAAAATCACCCATTGTAAAAAAATTGGGACCTTCATAACTTTTACGTGTACAATCGCGAAGACCCCATTTTATCCATGTCAAAGATTTTGGGTCATCACGGTCCTAAGCTGGTGACTCACGACGACCGTCGTGCACATTCTGGCCCTAAAACCTTCCTTGGAGGCTGCCCAAACCATCAAAAATGGAATTTTATCTATGAAAGAATGTAGGAAAATGATTAGATCTTACCTGGACAGGACAAATTTGTTGAGAGGCTGTTGATCTCTCTCTAGTCGATCATTGAAATTATGAATGCACAAGGGTAAAATTTTCACTCTACAGTAAAATGGTGAAAAGTAATTTGTCTTTTTACCAAATGACTATGTTATAAGCCTTTTTGGTCAAATTAGGATTTTTCAATTAGGTTTTTTTCCTATTTCACAAGTTTTTATATCGAAGATGGATCTTACGCTTGTTTTTGTGTAGCAACAGGTTTCAAGAATCCTGGTGACTACCCTATAAGTTATATTTTATACTTTTTCGGACTCGATAAAAACACGAAAAAGTCCCTCTTGGAGTCACCTGTAAGCTCTTTTCTGACTCTTGAAATGTGAAAAGATCACCGAGCTCTTGTCACTTTGAACTTGTTAAAGGTTGCGAAGCATCATCTACCCAGTATACATTTACCCCTTTTTCAGGCTGGGATAGATTATTTACGAAAAAGGTATATGTTGATCTTTCATGGTCAATAGGTTTTGTTGGATATTATTTTCTACCTTTTCGGGTTTGAGGGACAAATTTACGAAAAGGGACATTTTGAGTTTTCTTTTCCATGTCTTTTTCAAACTCTCTAAACATGAAAAAGACTCTGAGTTTAACCTCTGTCGGACTCGTTAAACCCTGACGACATTGGACTTGTCTTCATGACTAGATCAAGCTTATCCTTCCTAGGGCTCATTAAACCTCACTAGGTTGGATTCATCTGAAGGATGAAATTACATTGCAAGCATATACTATCCCCTACAAGCTTGTGTTTGAAAAATAATTGGGGTACTCGCCAAAAATGGTGGGAGAAAATTTGGAAACATTCTGTTGATTGTCTCAGTTATTACAGCAGCTTGTCACTCTTGGACATCGACACTCTTTCTACTTCGTGTTAGGTTTGAATATACTCAATTTATCATTGGCCTTCTGGGTTCTGGGTTATTCATTTTTCCTCATTCCATCTTATCCTTGCTGCATTGCCATGTCGCCGATATGTTCAAGAGCTTAACCTTTCTGCAGTTTGTAGCCTTTCACACCTTCCTCGGATTATCTATCTCATTCAAAATCATCTTGTTCCTTTGTCTTGTGTCGATGATGTGGGAAACATTATGGCCCTCCTTCGACCAATCACTTCCTATAGACTTCAACTCATTATCTGTGAAGTTGACCTAGAGACTCCTTTCTGGTACCTAGGAGCTTGCATGCCTCAATGGAAAGTTCTTCTCAATCAATAATAGGCTTGCATCATTGGTCTTCGATCGGGTGATTTCACAAGTGTTTGACTCCATATCATTTTTTCACACTTTGTGGATTGTACTAACACTACCTTGAGAACCATTGACATTACTAGTGGTCTCTCTCGCACTTGTTAATAGTTCACATCATTGGCTGGTAATCAAGTGATTTTCTAATGTGCTCGACTTCAACACATCTATTTTCATATTAGAAATTGTACAGTGGTCAGGTTGGGATTCAATACCCTAGGCTCAGATTACACAAGTCCAGGTTGTGTGGATTGATTTATACATGACTCTTTTGATTGGATGGTTGCAACCATACCTAAGTCGTTTTTGTGGTCTTTCTGATTGGATGGCTATGTCCATACCATAGACCACTTATATTTATCTTCTGGATGGCTGCACCCATGCCTTATGCACATGTATTTCCTTTCACTATGTACTCATGTATTAGAGCTATTATTTGTACTTGCATCTATAGGTTCTCCACGAGGACATTTTGTTTTGGTTATGGATTCATAAAGCATTTCACCCCTCCCACTTTCTTGACCTTCATTCTTTAGGGGGCATCTGTTACATAGTAATTTGTCACCGACTTTGCATTCCCTGATCCCGGATACTACCAATCCATTTTACTGACATTTGTGTTGTGTCATGTTGCCAACTATGCATCATTACCTTTCTTAAAATCTCAGGAAGAGTGTCTCATTTCATTATCCCTGAAGAAGACCCTTTTCGCCTAAGTTTTTAGGTCGTTGCGAGTCAAAAGTTATCCTCCTCACGATGATTGACAAGTTAACACTAGCCCTAGTGAAGTCTTCACTTTGTCCCTATGTTGCACTCGCGATGAGTCAAACTTGGCAAGTTTTTCAGCAACTCGTCGAAACTTCTAGATGAAATGGCTTCATGGGCAGTCCTAGGGCTGGTTGTTGGGTCAGTTGAGCTCTCCTTTCTCCTCTGGGATAGTTGCTCCACCTTTTGTGAAACCTCCCTAACAGATAAGCTCTTCCTTCCTTCTCTTATGGGACCTCTCCCTCCTATAAATATCTCCTCCATGAATAACATCAGCTAGCTTGGATGTAATGGAATGATAGCTAGATGTAATTTGATAGTTTCAAGTTTCTAAGAGACAAGTATAGGTAGAGAGTGTTATTGGAGTGTGGAAGTAGCCTCATTTGTATTTTGATTTGAGAGATGATTGAGTAGAGTTGGCTTGAGAGCTTTCTAGTATCAACCCTTTTGGATGGAAGATGGAGTCATATGTTCCCTTAGGGATGGTTCACAAGTAAATGCTTACACAAACATACTGACAGGACCCTTCAAGGAGGCTTACGACATCAAGGCCCGGTTGTAATTTTTACTTTTATTTATATTAATACAAATAAATAGCTTGTTTCCTATATCATGCGTTAAATTATATGTCGATAGCTTGAGGTTCCTTGACTCTTCAAGTAGATTATTTGGTTTTTTTCTATTTGCGTTTGTGGTGTTTCTCTACATGTTGTTTTCAGGTATGAATGACTAGAAGAAAAAAAAGTTGGAGCAACACAATGAGGACTTCATCGAATGTCGGATTGAAGGTAGGTCTTCATAACACCAAATTTCTAAGGAATTTTTCTTTGGTATTGTCTGTGTAGTGACTAGACCCACTCTAGGGCTAGAGGAGTTGCCTTTGTCTACAGAGGGAACTTACCTGTGTCATAGTAGCCCAGTAGGAAAATGACCATTAGAGTTATTGTTCATGACTTGACAGCCAAAAAATGGTTAAGAGGAGAAGGGTGGTGACAATTAAGGAAAAAATATTTGAAGATCTACTGCCAAAACAACATTTATCATCCAAATTTGGGGGGAACGCTTGGATTTGAATTCCAAAGAACCTCTAAATATAACATGTTGGCTTGCAAGAAAACACTTTGTTGTCTAAGAATTACAGTTGAGCGATATTGCCTTCGCTAGATGAGGAGTCAAGTTTGGGAAGACTTAGTTGCGAGCCAAGTGTTTGCCAAATTTCCTAAGATAAACTGAAAGCTTATTCTTGAGCAAATGCCTACAACAAACCTTGCTAAAACTATTAGTGGTGACGATGTCATCTCTGACGAAGAAGCCCTAAAAGTTGTAAGTATGGAAGCTCCAGCTGCTATGCCTATGGTGCCAAGGTTTCTTAGGCTGAAGCACACCCCTATCAGAGAAAAACAACTAGCTAAGGAAAAAAAATCTACAAAGGAGAAGTTGAAGAAGGTGTCGGTGAGGATGTCATTTAGGAAGAACCCAAAGAAAAAGGATAAGTATCCTGAATAGGTGGTGGACCTTGAGGAAGAAGAATTCCAAGGCGTCAAGGATGTGGACACCGAGGGGATCAAACCCATGACAAGGCTGCCAAAGTATATCCCTCCACAAAAGGGAAAATAAAAGGTAAAGAAGGACACTGATACTGAGAAGTTTACATTATCCAGACCCCTACTACATGAGAAATTCCCCTTTAAAGGTCCTCGGCTCACGTGGAACCCGTTATTAAATATGGAGCATCGGGACCTCACAAACCACACTAAGTTTCCACATTTTGTGATAGATAAATATATGTGAAAGATCTATTATGAAGAAACGGGTGTTACAACATTGGAGCCAATGGAATGGGTCCGCGGTGTTGAGAAATCAGGGTTGCCCAATCTGCTATTGGTGCCACATTATCAACGCACCCCCATTAATATGATATGTGTGCACCAACTGCTCACATTGGTGCTTATGGCTAGGAGAGCCTATCCCCATCACATACATGTTGATTCACATAATCATGTGGCTTCCCTACAAAGGCGTGAACCCTTCCAAGAAGTTTGGAGGGAAGAATGGGGAGAAAGAGCTTGCAGACAAGATGAAGAAGGAATGCAGCCTCCTCAAGAAGTCGAGAGGGTATTCCAGTGTCTCTATTTCAGACCAAGAAGTTCAATTTGTTGCCCAGAGTTTAACAGGAAAGGTTATGAGAAAATGTCGCATGGACGAAGTTCTAGCACAAGTAGTTTCACTTACTATGTAGTGCATGAAAGGTGTACAATTTAATTGGGCCAGGTACCTTTGTCAGGAGTTCCTAGGGAACTACCGAGAAGCCCAAGACGAAGCCAATTCATTCCAATAAGCTTGGCTGTTGTTATCAATTGTGCTCGTTGTATGGAGATTTCCAGAGGATAGCCAATTTCCTCCTCTCGAGGAAGGATTTCCAGAGGCAACGCAATTCGCCTCTTTATGGTCTACAAATGATGTTGTGTGAATTACAGAAACAAATATATTTTGGACTCTTATAGAAATGGATATCCATATGGTACTCAATCAGCGTCCAAGGTTGTCCCCAACCTTATTCTCGCAATTGTCGGCCTACGCGGTGTTCAAGGCTGACTTCCACAGAGTCCATATCCAGATACAGAGTAGAAATGGCACCAGTTGACCTATTTGGTGTTAGAAATGGATGTGCAAGAGATCGTAGGGTTATGGCCTATAGAGTGATGTTTCCTGTCATACTTAGATGTTAGAACCAGAATGGGCACGTAAAGTTCTGTTGCGCAGAAAAGAAAGGAGGCCGCTAAGAAAGCTGTGCATACCCTAGCAGAACATAAAAATAAGAAAGCACCCGAAAGGGCTTGCATAGAGCATGAACGCACTACTAAGGAGCAGGAGGAAAAATAATAGCATCATTCATAGAAGGGTGTTAAGTCACCTTCTCTGGAGATAGAGGAAGAAGAGCTTTCAAGCCAAGGTGGAGGAGGTGATGAGGGGAAGAGCACCCCCCTTTATTTTGAAAAGACGTGGAAAGGAGAACAAGGGTGGAACACAAAAAAAGTAGAAATTTTATCAAACACTGGTTAATCCCATGGTATTGACTAAAAGCGATCTCAATGAGATCGATGACAAAGTCATGGATACAACATCAGAAGTGTTGTAGCAGTTTGAGAAGTAATACATGCAGACGTTGGGGAGCATCCAAAAGGATCTGTGCAAGATGAAGATCCAAATGAGTAGAATACAACCTGGTGTTGGACAAGAGAGCATGGAGCAAGCAAGCCTGACACCTAGGACAAGCCAAGCAGCAGAGCTAGTAAGGACCTCAGATCTCTGAACTATACCTTTTCCAGACGAGTCCATTCAAGCAGAGTCAGTCGAGGATCGTATTGTACTTCGTACAATCAAGGATATAGGAATAAATATAGCAGTGCTCTCCCTTGAAACCCTCAATGCGCTGCATAAGGGTGTGACAGATGAGTTGAGAACCAGGGAGCAGTGCACACTCAACCCCATAAGTGAATACAAAGTCAACAATGAACAAATTTTCATTGAAAAGACACAGGCTCTAAAGGATAAAGAGGAACTAAGGGCACATATTTCAAGTCTGAAGTTAGCAGTAGTGGAGGCCTATAAGGTAGTGCCTAAACTTCAAGTCCCGAAGGATGCATAGCTTGAAGCCAAAATCAGAAAATTAGCCACTAGTGTGCGTGAGGCTAGAGCAGAAGTTGGATGAGTAACTTTCGAGTTAAACATGAAGATTACAGAGCTGCAGTTGCAATTCCATCCCATGACTCTGCATGAGGTTCAAGAGTAGTGCGGAATCATAATTAAGGAGGGCATGGCTACCTTGGACATCATAGTCACTAACTGTGCGACAATGTTTGATCAGGCTATAGAGTTATGGACCAATCTATAAGAGGATCCAAACTTGCATACATTAAACATAGAGGTAAGGGGGACACAACGCCAATATGATGAGGTCAGGGTGACTATGCACACCTTAGCCCCAACGCAGCACCTTGCCAAGTTACAAGAAGGAGATCATCCATTGGCACAGGTAGAGGAAGCGTAGAAGAAAGAGGGCTTGGTAAAGGCCAGGTTGCAACCTTGGTTGCATGAGGCTTATCAGATCATGACCTCCATTCAAGATAAGCTTGAGGGACTGTAGCAGACATAGAGGATGATGAGGCTGGTAGTAGAAGGACCAACCACTGGAAAATTGGTCGAGGAGGTTCGACAGGCAGCAGCACAAAGTGCTACTAAAGTTGTAGTGATCTAGGTGGAGCTAGGGGATCTTTGCAGTAAGATCACGCACCAATAGAGTGAATCGAGGGTGAGCCACAATATTTATGTTGGGGGCCTATTGGGATGGGGTCCCCTAGGTTTTTTTTGGGGCTAAGATATCCTAAATTTTGGTGAAATTTTGTAAATGATGTAAAGTCTCAGTGATTTGTGGATGTGGAGCGCATGGATGAATAGGAGTCAAGGGAGATTAGCCTCTTATTTTGGATAAGTTTTGAGTCTGTTTTTGAGATTCACCCATGTTTAGTGGACCATGGCATTGTGTGAAAAAGTCTATAAATAGTTGAGCTTAGCGAAAGGAAGAGGTAACTAGATGGAACTAAGATAGAGAATTGGGTTGAATAAAGAGTGTTGGTTAGGAGCTAAGGCAGGAAGGCTCTACTTCTTGCACTTAGGTAGGGAAATAAAGGCTTTGCAGCTAAGTGTGAAGAGGCCTAGGTAGAGTCTTCAGCAAGTGTGTGAACCCCTACAGTTGTGTGCACAAGGAATTTTGAGTGTGTATTTGGTGAATTGAAGATCAATAAAGAAAATTTTCCGAAGAATTATTGAGAATTTCTATTTATGTATGTTTATGTTATATGTCATTGATAAATGATTGTTTTATAAAATATTGGCTTAATTCCATGTGATTATCTTGAATCAGTGTTAATAATGTATGGAATGCATGTTTAAACACTTCTGTGAAGTCTTTGGTGATTTCTCTTATGTTTATTGATGACTTAAGTAGATCTACACGAGCACCAAATTAGGATTTCCTTCTAATGTGCGTAAGTAGGTAGATCGACTGCTAAAGGTCTACAAGGATTGATCGTGGACCTTCGTAAAGTTCCAAAGGCCGTTTTAACATAGTTACAGAGATGAGCTCTAGGAGTCTCTTGATCTGTGCGGAGGTAGATCAAAGGCGTTGGAAGACATCACAGTGGTCTCTGAATGAAGAAACTTGGGTCACGCATCCCACCATACTGCTTTGAGTGAGACTGCAGCCTGTGCTATGCGGGTTGTTGTCGAAAGGGCCAGTACTATAGGGTCTTTTTGGTTAGCAAAACTAACTCTTAACCTGGTTCAGGAACCCCTAAGCCAAAAACAAGGTCCTTATTTAACCTGATATGTTAAAAGAGATGGAGCAGCAAATGCAGATCATCAAGAAAAATCTAAAGGTAGCACAAGATAGTTAGAAAATCCATGAGGATCAACATGGAGTGCATAATGAGTTCGAAGTTTTGGAAAATGTTTACTTGAGAGTTAGACCCAAGAAAATTTCCTTGAAGATTGGATCATGTGCCAAGTTGGCACTACAATTTTTTGGGCCTTTTGATATACTTGAAAGAATAGGGCCAATGGCTTATAGGCTAGCCTTATATGCATTAGTAAAATTGCATGATTTTTTCCATATTTCTTTGCTTAAAATATATGTACATGAATCTAATCATGTGATTGATTGTTCTGTGCTACATGTGGAACTAGAGGGAGAGTCGTTCAGAACCACTATGCATCCTAGATTGGATGAGCCTCACACTTTAGAACCAAGCTATAGAAAAAATAAAACTGCAATGGAGGTACTTTGGGCCCAAAGAAGCTACTTGGGAAATGGTTAATACAATGCAGGCATCATATCATTTTTTATTTGTTGGTTGAAGCAAATGTATATAAATTTGTAAATATTGTACATGGTTGTATATATAAAGCACTATAAATAGTATGCTTGTTTTTAAGCATGTAGTTTGTGTAGTATATGGACCAAGAACATCGATAATGATGTTCCCCCAAAGTGGAGGGGTTGTGACAAACCAGTTTTTTTCCACCAATGTATACAATGTAAATATTTGATTAAAAAAATGGGTTGAGTCAAGGGACATATATTCCAGAACTGAGGAGCTTACTTTCTTGATATAGCTTAAGGTTTCCTTGCAACAGGAAATCTAAATTGTTTTTGGCTTAGTGGGTCCTGACCTAGGTTCAGAGTTCAGTTTGCCAAACAAATCCCTACACTACTGGCCCTTTCGGCATCAAACAGTGGAGCATAGATTGAAGTCTCACCCAAATCCGTATTGGGGGATGCTGGAACCAAGTTTCCACACCCACAGATGACCATGATGTCATTTTATGCCCTAAACCTACCTTCATGCAGATCTATAAGCCTCTAAGGCTTATTGATATAGCTTCCTTTAACCAACCTCTAGACCTTCGTGAAGGTTTACAACTGTCTTTTACAGACCCTAAACAGGTGAATCAACTGCTTATGCACCTTTTTAATTACCCTTATTTCTATATTTACCCATATCAGCTTAAGTGTTTGATAACATTAACATGCAACAAGATATTCTTCACGCAAATAGTTATTAGTACTTGCGTTCATATAACAATGTAAACCATGTAAAATCACACGTTAATATAGTATTAAATCATAAACCCATCACTCATCATAGTGTAAAGTGCATTCATTCATAGTAGAAATAGATAGACAAAACATAGATATTTCCATAATAATCTCTTTATTAATGTTTTTTTTCTTCTTACAAACTCAAGGCTTCCCTATGCACTCAGCTATAGGGGTCCGCACACTCAGCTACAGACTTTACTCTAGGCCTCTATGCACATAGCTACAAAGCCTCTCTTCTACTCTAAGACTTCTTTGCTCTTACTTATAATGACCCATTACATCTTCATTCTTCGGTACTTCTATGCCTTATACTCTCTAAGACTCTCCTTCTTATACAATTCCATGGTCTATAGACCATGGGTAGATCTACTAAAGTTGACACAACTTACTTAAAAAAAGGGAAAACCCTTTATGACACTTCACTATCAACGTGCTCCGTGACCACATTTTGCAAAGACTTTACATTCTTTACACCAAAAATTGAGCTTTTTTCCCCAAACTTGTCCCTAGCAGACCCTGTCCCAACAGAGCCCCAACACAAATACCTTGACTCACCCCCAAGTCACTCTGCTGGTGTGGAGATGTTATGGCCGAGACCTCCTAGCTCGACATGTGCTATTGCTACCTCAGTCGTGCTCTATGTGGTTGCCTACTTGATCTGCTCACCAGGTGCTCTATTGCTGGTCCTGAACTATCTTCCTTTATCTTCTGGTGTGTTCTCTATTTGCTCACCATCTTCTCAGCAATGGGAGTAGAGATAACATAGGCCTCGTCCAGCCAAGGCCCCAATCTAGCATTGAGGACCACCTCTTTACTTCATGTTGCCTCCACCTATTCTAGCAACTTATTTGCCTCATGCATCTTGGCCAATCGCTGTGAGATATCAAGGGTGTGTGTCATCACTTTTACTTCATCGTAATACTGCTACAATTCACGGGCTTCCATATTCAACCTCTGTAGGTTAGGATCCTATTAGAGAGTATGGTGTAGTCTACTATCACGACATCTACTGCTGTGACTCTATCCTTTACAACTGCCTCATGCTATTCTCTTACCTCTGGTGGAGTTGAAGGTTGTGACTTCAACTCAAGCTCAGTGATTTTAAGGTTCATTTCAAACTGAACGTTGGCCACCTATGTCTTTTCATCATGCACGCCTGCAACCAACTTTCTAATCTTAACCTCCAACAATGCTTCTTCTAGTATATGCAGTTATGGAACTATTCTACATGCTTCGACTACCACGACTGCAGTTCACTCATTCTACTCCCAAACCTTCTTCCATGCTTCTAGTGTTGTCATCTTCTCAATGAACATTTTTTCATTGTTGACGTTGCAATCACTGATCATGCTCAGTGTGCACTGCTCTCAGACCTAAATCTCTACAATCACACCTACTTGCAGTGTGTGTAAGAATTCACTGGGGAGTGTGGCCAAGTTTAGACCAATATTCCTCAAAGCACTGACAGTATCCTTGTCAGCATCCACCTCTATGATCAGAGCTCCATCAGGTAGCATGACTACCTGGCGATCCATTGTTTGAACCAACTCTACTGCTTGAGTTTTCCCCAATGCAAAACTGGTTTGCTCTGCCCTACACCGGCCTAAAGTCTAGTTGTTTGGATCTGTAGCTTGCTCAGACCCGACTGTATGGTGACCAGTTCTTACTTCTACTACTACTCAAATTGCTACATCAGTTCTCTCATTGTATCCCTTACCTTATCGCCAATATCATCTAAGTTTCCCTCTATCAAGGTAATGGGATCTAGCGATGACTTGGAGGCCTTTGTCTTCTTGCGTGGTCCATCCTTCTCCTGCTCCCTATAACACTTCACCCGGAAGGGAGTAATTTCTTGCTGATCTATGTCACCCTGATCTGACCCTCTTATTCCTCCATTTTGGGCGAAAGAGATTTCTAGATTTTGTCGGAGCCACAATCTTCCTGCCTTTCCTGTTATTTTGTAGTGTGCTCTACTTCTGCTCGGGCCTTCTACTTGGTCTCTTTCTTCCCCTTTTCAGCCAACAACTATACCTTCTTGGTCCTTTGGGACCTTCACCTTTCCCTTTCACAGAGGGATATACTCCAAGAGTTTTGAAATAGGGTCCACACCCTTAATGTCAATATCCTATGCTCCCTCCTCTACCTCCAGATTGACCACCTTCCCCTTCTTCGGGCTCATATTTTCTTTCCGTTGCACCTATGTAGATGCATGTTTCCTTGGTAACTCACACATAGGAATCAACTTTTATTTCTTATCCTTCTTCGCCATAGGGACCTCTCTCATTGGTGTAGGCTTTGGCCTAGGAAACCTCAGTGTCATAGGCACTATTGTTGGAACCTCCATAATCACAACCTCAGGGGTAGCTCCCTCAGAGGAAACAATCTCTCAAGTGCTTGCAGTTTTCATAGGACCTGATCCTCATATGATGTCTCGAATAAGCTTGTGGTCTAACTTGAAATACTGAGCGAACATGAGGCTTGTGAGAAAACCCTCAAAGAACTCATGGTTCATGCGCAACAGACAGCACAACTTTGAAATTTTCAAATTGTAAAGTGTTTCTTTTTGGATGGCCACTTGTAATTTATAGGAAAATTTGAATTGAAATTCGACCATTCCCCCCAAAATCGGTCCATAATGCAAGATGGGCGACAGATTTCAAAATATTTCACACTTGATTTCAGCCTTAAATTCCTTAAATCCTAACCACCCGCTCCTCTTAACCATCTTCTAGCAGTAAAATCATGAATAGTGACAGTAATGGTCACTTGCTGGCTGCACTGCGTAGCGTCCACCCCTATAGCGCAACTCCCTTCATGCTTATGTTGGTAATATGACATCCTCCTATTTTTCGCAGACCCCTGATCATGCATCTCTACAACCCAGACAATGTATTTTATAGTCACATGCCCCCTTGCAGCTGCCTGGAGCACTAAGACTATGCTACCATCATGTAGTCATCTGGTTGAATCCCCCGTGTATGGATTCAATTGTCTACCATTTACCTTTCCTGGAAATGGATCTCCATTCAATTTCGCAAGCTAAACTACTCCACCATCAGTAATCTCTTTGATATTATATGGCTCCACCCAATGCATCTAAAATTCTACTGGAAATTTATCAAACTTGTCATATAATAAAACTAAATCATTTACCTTGATGGTGCGCAGTTTGATGTTTCGATCGTGCCATGCCTTTTTGCGTTCCTTCTACACCTGTTGATGGAATCCACCTAGAAACCTATCTTCCTCAACCTATGTTAGCTATGCGAGGCACTCATCTAAGGCTTTGTGGTCTGCCATCCTTGTGAATGCTGCTATGTGTAGACTAGGCACAATATACTCCATAGGCATCACAACCTCTACACTATAGACCAAACTAAACGGTGCCTAACTCATAATTTTCTTACAAGTAGTTCTATAGGCCCAAAACACAGCAGGTACATGCATGTCCCAATCATTCCTTTGTGCATTGAAAACCTTTGTCTGTGTGTTCTCCAATATCTTATTAAATGCTTCAACCATCCCATTGTCCTGAGGATGATATGGCATACTCTTTTGATGATAAACTTGGAACTCCTCTGTTAGTGTGCTAATCATTTCATTAAGGAACCATTTTTTTGCTTAGTGGGTCCTGACCCAGTTCAGAGTTACAATTTTCAAACAAATCCCTACACTACTGGCCCTTTTAGCATCAACTCGTGGAGTGTAGACTGAAGTCTCACCTGAAGCAGTATGGGGGGATTCTGGAACCAAGTTTCTGCACCTAGAGATAAGTGTGATGTCGTTTTATGCCCTAAACTTTTCTTCACACAGATCGATAAGCCCCGATGGCTATTGATATAAACTCTCTTAATCAAATTCTATACCTCCAAAAACTTGTGAATGAACTCTTTTAACGCTGCAATGACTGTGCACAAAAAGTTGTTTGCACATTCTTCAGTCCAAAAGGAATTACTATATGTTGAAAGCATCCCCACTCAGTCGTGAAGGTAGTCTTACTCTTATCTTCTGGCGCAATTTTTATCTAATGGTATCCAGAGAACCCATTAGTGAATGAATATGCTTCATGTCTGCCAACATTGTCCAATACCTCATCTATGAATGGAGTTGGAAAAGGATCATGAATGCAAGCATCATTCAACCTCCTGAGATCTACGCAAATTCTTATCTCATCCTTCTACTTCTTTTCTTGAACTACCGTAGGACTTACCCAATCGAACTCCTCCACTGGTTCAATAATTCTTGTTGCCAACATTTTTTCCAACTCCAAGCAGACCTTTTCCTTGTACTTAGGATTAAGGTGATATGGCCTCTACTTCACAGGCTTTGCACCTGGTTTAACGTTATTTTCATTACTCTTAAATCGCTTATTATCCCCTTCAATTATGAAAACTTTGTAGGGCACAAATCCTGATACTCACAGAGAAACTCAACAACCTTATCCACCATAGCATCATCCAAATAGTCCCCTATCTTTGCAAAGTTCGGCTCCGCCTCTGTTCCAATGTTCACTTGTCTAGTTTTCAGCAGTGCGGTGATATCTAGATTCTTTATGTGCGGCCCCTCAACTTCACGGTGACATTCTGGCTTTGGGATATTAATGTTCCTTGGATCCTCCTCCTCTTCTTCAACAGTTCTATTATAGCACTCCAGCAAATGGCAAAGCTGGGTGGTCCAATTTGGTTTAATCAAATCCAAGGGATCTTGTGGTATTGTGAAGATCGCTGCCTTGACCTCCTACAATGCTTCATTGATGCACTCAAATCCATCTTGAAAGTTGAATGTCACCACGAATTCCTGTCTCAATATATCCCATTCGTTCATGCTTTGGCAGAGCTTGGTTTGCAGGTACCAATTCATTGGTATTACATCTAAAGTATGACAGAACAAATGCACCCATTCCGATTGTGGCTCTGCTCCATAACCATCAGTCCATTCTTCTAAGTGATCACACGGATCAGTCCTCCCATCATATTTCTTTGTCAATCGTACTTTTGGGTGGCTTAAATTCACCCTCATCATCCTTCTATATTCACGCCATCCATCAAAACTTTCTTTATGCATACCCGACCATCTTACGGGTGTAGTGCCCAACACCAAATCCAGTGCTTGGAAGTGATGCTTCTTTGGCACGTCCCTTTCAAATGCATCCAAAAATTTATCTACGTTAGTTATACCATCATAATAAGGAAAAATTATTACCTTCGATGATACATAGCATTGTGATCTAGTCATCATTTTACAACGTAGTGTAGACACTTCGTGCAACCTATTTTTCCAGCGTTCCAACTCCTCATCTGAATCCAATGTACAGAAGATTTTGTTGTCCCATGTAATGCATCCATATTCTCTCAGATTCACCAATCTTGGTCTCATGCTGTTATTTTGTAGATTTGATCCAAATCATCGTCACTTTCATAGTCATGGACTGGTTCAGTATAGCACAGTCCTTCTATAAGGTCCAAAGGTACTACTACACGAAGCGATTTTCTCTCAAATGATATTGTTTGCTTCTTCAAATTGATCACCCCATTCATGTCAATAGCTTGGTTGATCCCAAGGAGCTTGAGGTAGGGATTACTATCATCAAAAATCTCTATCACTTCAAAATTAGCCAATGTGCTCGCGCCTTCAATATCTACTACCACTCCCTGCAATATTCCCATGGGGATAATATTTTGTTGATTTTCCATCCTCAATTGAATTGGAGACCACGACAACGCAGGTCTCCCCTTTCTCTCCCATGTTTGTTTAGGAAAAAAATTTGCATCCGACCCAAGATCTAGAATAACTTGGTCCATTTCATACTCTCCTATTTATGTAGTGAGCCTCATCTCACGCCTTGTTCTTGCCTTATATTTACCAATTTTCCTAACCACGCACAGTCCCTTAGGAGCATTTTCTTTACTGGCACATTTATTTATCAACTCCTATAATCCTTTCACGGCCTTGCTATCATGTAGCAGCTTCAAACAGGTCTCCAAAAGGGTAGTAAGCATGGATGGGTCCATTTCATCATACTTCTTATCCTAACTTCCAGAGGTAGAAGCCTCAACAAATCTTTTCTTTGATTCCATGAAGGTTTCTTTCACGCACTCTAGATCAAAGCCAAAATCCTTCTCTAGAGCTTTGCAAACCCATTCACTTTCTTTAGGCTGCTCTCCCTTATCTTTTCTAGTCGTCATTCCACTTCGCAACACTGTATTCACATTAAGATCTTGTTCGTGGGGTTTAGCCCTCGTCATTTGCAGGTTTTGGCTAGGTTGTTGCGGCTGCGTCCCCTTTTCCCCCATCTTAGCTATTAATATAGGGTATAATTTTTTCGCGTGGTCAAACTAAGTACAGTATCAGCACGATAGGTGCGTCAGGTTTCTACATTCTCATGTGTAGTGTCATGGCCCTCCATAATTGTAGAAAATAACTTGTCCTCGACCTCTCGTAGTTCCTCCTCTACCTCAGACTCATCCGTGCCCCTAATATCCTCCTCGCGCTCCCCCAACACCTTGATACGGAGGCCGATTTCCTATCTGCATCTGATACATGGGCATTCTCTCCATCATTAACTCATAACTATGGTAGTTCCGCTCATCCTGACCCACTGATTTGCAGAAGTTACAGAAGATTTGTTGTGATGTCTGTACAAATGTCTATAGCAAGTGACAATTGTCTGTCACATCTTTTCCATCTACCTGACAGATAACACACCACAACAAGAGCTTTGTACTTGATCCCGCTTGAGCTTTCGGCCTCAGAGGCATCAAACCTCCTCCTGCAACGTAATTCATCAAGACAAGGTAGTGGTACTTATCATGCCCCTGAATTTTACATATCAAACACCAAACTTCTTCAGGCACCTCTCGTCGAGCCACTCTATCTTTCTTCAGACTTTGGAACTCTAGGCAAAGATTCTACATCTCGACGTGAATCTATTGAACTCCGAAAACAACATCTTGAATCAGTGCCTCATGCAGTCTCATCGCAATCTCAAGGGCTTCCACCTGAGTCCCAATATTTTGCTTTGATAAAGAAACCCTTAAATGAGGCAAGAGAAAACCCACAAACCATTCACAGTGTTGGCCATCAATAAGATTCATGTTAGCTTCGTGGATCTTGAATTTCAATCCCTGATCTAGCTCGTAGGGTGTCTCGCCTAGCTTCATCATGATTTTCTTGAATCCAACAATTGATTGTGCTTCAATCTTGGGCCTATTGAATTCCTTATTCAACGAAGTCTAAATGTCTTCCAACGCAACTGTCAAGTTATCGGTGCAGTACTTAATGTACGACGTTAGCGCGCGATCCTGTAAAGAAGTAACCAAATTTTCTTTCTTCATCTGATCATCTGTAATATTATGGGTTGTATACATGACCTTCACCATGAACCAAACCTGGTCTGGGTCCTCATTCCATAAGCCCTTAAAAATGGGAAACTTCACTGCATTCGCCATATTGAACAGTGGCGGAGGTGGTGGCAGTGTGGGCGAAGGTGTATGTTGTGGAGGTGAAGATGGAGGTGGTGTGGCTAGATAGGGTATTTGTGGGAACCCTCGCCTTATTAACTGGACAATGCTACATGATGAAGCATGTGTTTCTCCTTCATCTTCACTCAGAGGAGGCTCAATCAATGGGCTATATTTAGGACCTATTCTCCTTCTATGCATGAATAAATTTCCACTTCCTGTAGCTCCAAACATCAAGTTAAAGTCATAATCTTATTTTCACATAAGAGCATTTTAATCCAAGTATTCAAAGATATTAAATACTTACCTCGCAGTCCCTTGAAGAAGCGTTGCTCTACTTCATCATAGCTAACGGTGATATTGACTGTGAACTTTGTCACAAACTCTCCAATGACACGATCAATCTAGTGATCGACAAAGCGTGCGGCCTTATCTTTGGAGGCTTCCAATCTTCGCACTAACTTTGGGGTCCATACTATTGGACCGTCAAGCCTCCATCTTCCCTAACCGTCTGCCAATTTATTGATCCACTCATATAGCTCGATCAGGAAGGAACAAAACAAAATTTTTTGTATCTCTGTGTACAAATACCTATCCAACCACTGTTCTTTCGTTGATCATGGATTTCTATTTTCTTACGCTGTGAATTCATGGATCTTTCTTCCAACCACTCCTCAATTTATTTCTTTGTTGGATTCTAGTGATGCAACATCACACATCTCTTTATGCAGATCCCAATCCCAGAAACGGAACCATTTTTTGGCCTAGTGGGTCCTGACCTAGGTTCGGAGTTAAGTTTTCCAAACAAATCCCTATGCTACTAGCCCTTTCAGCATCAAGTATGGGGGATGCTAGAACCAAGTTTATGCACCCAGATATGAGCATGATGTCATTTTATGACCTAAACCTGCCTTTGTGCAAATCGATAAGCCTCTAAGGCTTATTGATATAACTTTATTTAACCAACCTCTAGACCTTCGCCAAGGTCTACGACTGTCTTTCACAGACCCTAAACAGGTGAATCAACTGCTTACGCACCTCTGCAATTACCCTTAGTTTTATATTTACCCAGATCAGCTTAAGCGTTTGATAACATTAACATGTGATAAGATATTCTTTACGTAAACAGATATTAGTGCCTACATTCATATAATAATGTAAACCATGCAGAATCGCATAAATACATTATTAACTCATAAACCCATCATTCATCATAGCGTAAAAGTGCATTCATTCATAGCATAAATAGATAGAAAAAACACATATATTTCCATAATAATCTCTTTATTAATGCTCATGTTCTTCTTACAAACTCAAGGCTTCCATACGCACTCATCTATAGGGGTCCACGCACTCAACTACGGACTCTACTCTAGGCCTCTACGCACACAACTATAGAGCCTCTCTTCTACTCTAATACTTCTTCACTCTTGCTTCTAATGACCCATTACATCTTCATTCTTCGTTACTTCTATGCCTTAGACTCTCTAAGACTCTCCATTTTATACAATGCCATGGTCTGTAGACCATGGGTAGATCTACTAAATTCGACACAACTTACATAAGAGAAGGGTAAAACCCTTTATCACACTTCACTATCAATGCACTCTGAAACCACATTTTGTGGAAACTTTACATTATTTGCACCAAAACTTGGGCTTTTTGCCCCAAAATTTCCCTAGGGGGGCCTGTCCCAACAATTGTGTTATGAAAACCATTAAAGGTTGGATGGTGTGCCTTAAATGGACTGTTTTTTTGAATTAATGGAGCTGAAGGAGAAGGAAAAGGGTCATTCTTGCCTTGTAAAAACATATAAGGCAGAAAGGACAAAAATTTATAAGTATGGGATGCATAGGAAGCTAGGACACATAATGGAATTCAACCTAGGAGGAAAATGAATGAAAAGGAGGATCACATAGAGTAAGAAGCAAGCAAGCACGTTTGAATAAATTGGTGTGTGAGAGATAGGGAGAACATTTTGGTTGGAATCTGGGGTGGGTTGTAAAATTTAAGGCACAACCTGTGGATTAATAATTGAGAGGGGTCTTTGCACTTTCTTGGAACAAAGAAAAGAATCACTGAAGCGTCAACAACAAAGATAGAATTTTGAAATATTACAATAAAGGAAAATAGTTGGGATATCAGATCTCAGTTGGAAAAAGGCGCGAGAAAGTTCTCTTAGGTGAGGAAAAATGACCTCTTATTTCCTTGTTAGCCAAAGTGTAGAGATGGTTTCTATAGAATCCCTTGATGGTTGGGGTGGAGTATTTTCCTTTAGATTTCTAAAGGCCTTCTTCCTTTGTTTTTTTACAGTGGTTTCTGGAGTCCCCAAGACGGGTGGAACCATTGTGATGTAGTTTTAAGGGTGGAGATCTATCTTTAGAATTTCTCGATATTCTAGGGTGGAGAAGAAATCTCTAGATTCCTTGGAATTTACTAGCTGTTGAATAGTTGAATGGTGGAGGCAACAGGCCCCTGGACTCCCTATTTTTTTGTTGACTACTAAATAGTTGGTGGGTAAAGGTGGGGGAACTTATTGAATCCCTGTTTCAAATAGTAGTTGGAGTTTGATTCCTTGAGGAAAACCCACAATAGTATTTGAAATATGGCATTTGGAATCTAGCTCAGGTGTGGCAACTGCAAGTGAGAACTAGTTGTAGTTGTCTATGGTTGGGTGTAGAGTTGATGTCCCAGACTTAGTTGCCCAATTTCAATTTAAGATAATTTTCTTCATATGTAACATGTGTCATGAAAGTTTTGTTTATGCTATTAAGTTGAGTTTATATTATTTTCATTGAAGGTGCATGGTTTTCTTGTGATTAAATAAATGGGGTTTTGATAGCTATCTCCTTGTGTCCTTGAGTTTGCACTAGCATTCTTTATCCAGGGAAATATATATTCTTATTATTAGCCCACAAGAGTAGTACATCTCTGAGTTAAGATGGACCATGTTTCTGCCAATTATTATCAACTGAAAGGGATTGTAGACCTTTGAGTTATTGTGAGTTAATAATTACTCAACGGCCTTATTGAAAATGAATGGGAAATCCCTTGTCCTATTTATAATGTAGTCAAAATAATTGACTATTAAGACTTGTATCATTATTTCTAAGTTCAGGAAGGATAGCTTAATGTATGTATATATATAAAGGTCGAATAAGCTGAGAAGAGCCCTATTGAAATTTGAAGAGGGATAACACCGAAAGAACCTTAAGGGTAATGGGTTGAGTCCTGGAGTCAAGCCCAAGTGTTCATAGAACCATCATGTTGGAGACATAGCCTAAGTATCTTCGAACACAACATAAACATTATGGAAGGCATGGCCCTATTATTATCATCCTTGTCTCTTTTAAACTCCAACTCATACGACCCTTCCCTTGCGAATGAGATCTCGAAATCTCAAATCTTGCAAGTTAAGTAACACCTCTCCTCCCAAACTTCCTAGATTATTTTGGCCAAGATATCACCTTCAAGAGTCTATTCCAAGACAAAAAAATATTCCTATCATATTCAATACTTCAAATTTTACTTGTGTGCTTTGAATTTTCATTAACAACCAAGAAGGAGAGTGATCCATGTCTCCTAACAAATGTTCCTTATGTTAATTACTAGAAACAATCTCAGTCTCAACAATTTAGAGCATAGTCTCTTGTGAAAATGATTGAGGTGGAGTTTCTTTTAAGAAGTTTCCTCCAAGATGTTTCCTTCGAGATGTTTCCTCCAAGATGGATTTTCTTTTGAGATAGAGTTTCTTCTCAAATGGAGTTTCTTTCAAGAAGGGATTTTCTTTCAAGATGAGAATTTCTTTTGAGATGGGAGTTTCTTTCAAGAAGTTTCCTCCGAGATGTTTCCTCTAATATGGAGTTTCCTCTGAGATGGGAATTACTTTTGAGATACAACTTTCCTCTGAGATATTTTCCTCTGTGGTAGGATTTTCTTCCGAGATAGGGGTTTGTTCTAATATATTTCTCCTGAGATGATTCATCAATCGAAGAGAAACCTCTGAGAAGGTTATTTTTGAGGTGTTGTGGCATAAGAGGGATCAAGAGCAGTTGCAACTACATCTCATGTGAGGACGCATGGAGAGGGGACACGTGGTGTGCTTATGTAAGAGTGGGAGTATGAGTGGATTGACAACTAAGACACCATTTCAAAGTGGTGATGAGGAGGTCAATTGGGATAGCCACATGGGCACCATGAGGGGATCATGTGGGTTCCATGTGGTGGGTGGATAAACTGGTGCTATTGATTTGTATTGTTGGATAATCCAATTCACAAAGAGTCATTGGATGAGCACCCTAGAACTGTGAAGAAATTTGTAATAGCAACCCCACCTGCTCTTATGATGTCAGCAAGAGGAAGGAAGGATCACGTGCAAATTCTAGTCATCAATTATTCAATGGTCAAGATTCTAGCAGAGCCTCACCCCTATGGAATTAGTGGGGGGAGGGTGAAATATTTCTAACCATTGGATGGTCTGGAGGGTAGTGGACAGTTGGATCTTTACCTAGAACCTCAAAGTGGATCCATGAGTGCAAGGGGGTGGCATTTTAAATCGTATTCAGTAATCATCGATATTCAAGGGTCATCAGATGGTGAATGGAGGAGGCCATAGCTATATACATGTGTGTGAGTATGTGGACAATAAACCACATGCAATGGTGGAGGGGTACTACAAATGCAGGGCATCGAGCTATGCCATGTGGTTGACTGGTAGGATAGTGTAGTCAACTGCCACATGGGCACCACGTGGGGACCATGTGGGTGTCACGTGGAAAAAAATAAGTGGTGACTCCTCTAAATTAGTAAGACTTTAAAGGACCATACCTTGTAATCCTGGAGCTCAAAATGGAAAAAAATCACATCAATGTAAAAGTCTCGCTGAGACAAATACAATGATGACATCCAAATTGTGTTTTGGGAACTTGGAAGAAGTAAAAAAAAAAAACTTACCCCATTTCTCTAATTGTACTAGGGAAGTTGGGTTAGCATAATAAATACTGCTAAGGGTAAGGGGTGTGTTTACAGCTCATAAGTGAGAGAAGGCAAAGGAGAATGGTTTAAGAGAAGTGAAGAGAAGAAGAGGTGGATACATTATTTATTTTGGAGATGTGTAGGGTTGAGAGGGTGGAAACACAACGTACTCTAGATTCTTGATTAACGGAGTGGGTGAATTTTGTGTATTTTGAACATTTGCAAGGTTAGTAGGTGGAAAATTAGTGTGCTTCAAATCCCTATTTTCATAGATGGAGACACTATGAGCTATGAATTCCTATAACATTTAATACGTGGAACATGGTGTGCTCTGGATTCCTGTAAGCATGTGGAGACATTGTTAAATATAGACTCCTATGTGCATTGGTTGATTGACATTGCTTTTAATTCCCTTGAGCACTTGTCTCCTTAGACTTTGAATCCAACAAGGGGTGGTCGGCTGTAAGAAATATTGTAGTGTAGCTAGTCTATGGTTGGGTGGACAGTTGAAGTCCCTCCCTCAGTTTCCATATCATTCAATTAATAAGGTATGTATGTATGGATGTATGTATGTTAATAATAAATATTGTTGTTGTATGAAAAAGTGTGTATCAACGTTGATAGTAAATGAATGTATATTCCTATGAAGTTGCAATGAGATTCCTATGTGATTTTTCTCATCGTGTAAGGAACTTATATATCCCTATAGATGATTATATGTTTCCTGAATTGCATAGCTATTTACATGTATATTGAACCCAATTGAGTTATTATGGTGTTTGAAATTACATAGCTTGGGTGTTATATTGTCAAGGAGTCTCTATTGTCTAAGAAATAATGAAACATGTTGTTAAAATGTTGTGTAATATTCCTAATTGGAATTTAAAAACTAATACTAAGCAATGGAATAAGAAAAACAAACAAACTGGAACTCACACAATAATTAAAACACCAAAATGTCTAGCAATACAATCTGAGCCACATTATTAATTTTATGATAAAATAGTACATAAAGTGAGCTGATGTTTTGGAACTTGGGCTTGTTATGCAAGTTATTCAAACCCCATGTAGTACAACTATGATCTGGAAGAAATACTGGCCCAAACTGGTACTATGTTCTACCCAAAAAATTACTACTATTGCTGTTGGAATGGAACAGAAGATTTTCCCCTGAAGAATGCTTAGATCACATTGTAATTGCAACCACAGACTCCCCTCCAAAAACCCAGAAATGGTTTGGCCCAAATCTATGCCAAAATTGATCACACCAAGTGATGTAGACTCCCCAACTAACTAGAAATTCACTTTGTTATAAGAATGAGGATTTCAAGCCCGAATATTTCCCAAAAAATTATGTAAAATTAGCCTCATACTCCTCTCAATAAACCCACAAAAACCCAGGAAGGGTTTGGGCTGAATCCCACGTGCCCCATTGACCCCAAGAAATGTGTATGGTTCTAACTAGTTGAAAAAATGCCCTATAGAAATAATTATCATATACAAGGCCAATCAATTAATATAAAAATATTCTCCAAAATTTAGCACTCTCGGTCGTACAAATTACCAAAGAAAAACTTGCCCTCCCAATGGATAAATCTTTGCAAATTCCTCAGCCAAACTCCACTAGCTTCTCTCAGCCCCTTTGAATTTCCTTCTGCACCCTAAGAGAAGCATGCTCCAGCTGGAAATGGTCTGCAATATAGCTCCTAGAGAAGCCCTAAGATGGACTCCTTCTTACTCCCCTAGGGTGACATTCGAATTTCACCGAAGGTAGAGGTGGAATTCCCGCTCGAAAACTCCTTGTGTTGAACAAGACGAATGTCTTGGTTAAGCAACTCAAGAGAACTAATGTTGAAATTGTAAAATGACTAAAGATTCCCCGAATGAGAACCTCCTTTCTCTATTTATAATTGTTGACCTCTCTCTCCCTTGGTGGCCCCACTTTCCACTAGTTCATCTACTTTCTTTTTCTCTTTCTTGTTCCATAAGTGTGCATTCCCTTTTTGTCTCTCTCGTGGCCCCACTTGCCAATGAGCTACAATCATACCTTTTCACTCAAGCTCCTCAAGCCAAAATAATATTTTAAACTCGAACTACAAAATTGTTATATGCCTAACATCTCCCCAATAAACTTTGTTAATCTCCTCAAATGAAAAATTAAAATTGGAGATATTACACATTGTGTATGAAATGCTAAGAGATATCATGGAATTTTGTTGTATATAGTTGATAGTTTCATTTCTTTTCTAGTTATCATCCAATATTGAAATAATTCATGGTATGTCAATGGATCTCATAGATTTATTCATATCTAGTATTAGGAGGATTTGGTGTTGCTATAGTAAGAATTTTAGAGTGAAATTAGCCATGAATTCACTTGTTTCAAGTCCTAATTGTAGGCAAATATATACCTCTATGATTGTGTTTTATTTTTGTTTTGCATGAGGATGTTTTCTTGTGAATACGAAAGTTTTGGGCAAGGTTGGATCCCAAGAGAACCTTGGCTAGTTCCCTAAAATTCTTAAGGACAAAACTTTATCCACTCTTAATATGAATGCACAAGATTTTACTTATGTATCTTGGAGTACAAGGGAGTGATCCAGACATATCTAGGAATATCAATACCCGGGAGGATTCTTGTGATGAAGCTCACGTGGGAACTAGATTTTGGATGAACCAAATATGCTTGTAAAATGTTTGAGTTGAGGCCATCCAGAGTGGGGTCCAACATGGGTAACCTTTGAGAGGCCCAAATGTTAAATAATCTAAATAATTTATATGCAAGGTGGTGCCCCTTAGCAAAAGAGTGGCACAAGACTAGATTTTATTGAAGTAAGCATATGCATCCAAGTATCAAGGCATTTGGTGGTGAGTGAAAAAACACAATTTTTGGAGGCTTAAATGTGCACCATACTTTGATGTGTTTAAGTAGTTGTAGTGATCTAGATGTATATGGAAATCCAGGGTCTAGAGGGTTTTCCAAGCACGAATGTTTTTTACACCCATATATTAATAGGAACCAAATACAATGAATTTGAGTATTTACATGTTAAGGGTTGGATTCATGGGGCCCATGGACTAGGTGATGTGGTAGGTGCCACGTGAACTTAGCTACGTCCACATTGGTACCAGAAATGAAGTGGAACCACCAAGGTGAGGTGGGGTTTCCATGTGGGTGGCACGTGGCAGGTCCTTTCCTATGTGGCACGACTTAAATGACCAAATTTTAAATGGGCATAACTTGTTATATAGGCATCGAATCAAGATAAAATTTCTATTGCTAGAAAGCTCTCAACAAGCCCAATCCAATGGTATTATTAGAAATTGATTCTGAGAACTTTTGAGATTCAGGAATTGTGTAACCTTATGTTCATAATGAGACCATGGAGCTCGGGTTAATTAAAAGTAACACCTCCCATTTAGTCTAAAAATCCCAAGGGGGTGGAAGGGAGTGTTACAACATAATTACATAACAAAATTTAAATAGTATAATAATATACAAATCAAGAAGTAGACATGTCAAGATGTATCAACATTATGTCCGCTAAATCATATCATAATTATTTCCAATTCACAAAGTTATAGCTTGAATGTAGACAAGTTAAAATATATTTATGTCAACAAAGTGATCATTTGCCCACATAACATTGACATAGTGGGAATAACTTTATGCTTGCATAACACCATCATAGTGAGCATAATTAGCATCAACATGTATAACGTTAACATAGTTGGAATAAAGATAGTGTTAAAATTTATAACAGATAACATTTGTTAATAGAGGATCTTAATTGACTTATAGTTTGTAGAGTGGTCCTTCATAGAGGGGCAAAACCAAGAGCAAGGCACCATTTTTCCCCTACACAATATGCATGCAAAATATTGTGAATAGAAAAAAAAATAAAATTAGCAACTCCACAAAATGAAAATAAACCTTGATAGGTTATTTTTTAGCTTGGATGGAGACCTACCATCCACATACAAATTATGCACACGAGACCCCCAAGCTTCATTTTCCACATACAATTTTGTAATTTCCATGAGTGTCATTTGTCTTATTTATGGATTTGACTTTTGACTTTTTTCTTAATTCATGGTCAAAATCTGCAATATGTATGGAATTTTCATGTCTAAGTAGATACAATATTTTCTTCACTAGGAAATTACTTATATATTTTTTATTTATGCCATATTTTTCATTCTCTATGTCAATAGGAGAATAGAGTACTCTCTAAGAGTTCTTACGGTCTTCAATAACATTGAAAGCTTCCCTTCCCCTCAAACTACTAGAAAGGGGTTTCTTTATATGGAGTGGGTGTCGTTGATGCTCACTAAAAGTTGATTTTTCATTGGTGTGGTAGACACCATTACATGGATTTAGAAAGTAGTAGTGGTGGGCCTTTAGATATGGCCCATAATGATACTACCATTAAGCAACAATTGAATTTTATAGTGGTTAGCCATGAATTGAAACATACTTTCCACAAATAGGTGTGACAATACTTATAATAACACTATATAAAACACCAAATATAACATGGGTTCCCATATAATGGTATGACCAAAAAATAATCAATTCAACATATATTTATCTATAACATTGATATGACATAAATAATGCACAATATATAAGAAAAGAAAGCATATCATTGGTATAGTGACATAACATCGATATCCAAATCTCTCTTTATAAACAAAAAATAAATATTTTTAATCTCCAAAGAAAATTATCTTGTTCTAAATTTAAAGAATTACCAAAAAAAATACTAAATGAGTGCAAGAAGGTACTAGAGCCAAGGTTGTTCTATGGACTAGAGTTGAAATTGATCTCAAAGGGGCAAAGTTTCTGAAAAAACAAATTGTAACTTAGTCGTAGATGGATGAGGTTGCAAGGTTGTTGATGGAACCAACAAGTCTAGATCCAAACCAAAAGTTGGTCACAAACAAGGGAAAATAATGCCTAAAAAATAACATGCCAATCATCGACGCTCACAAACAAGGGAAAACAATGCTCACAAAACAACTTGACAATCCTTAATGGCACCACTCAAGGATAAATCCCATCTTTGACTGAACTAAAGTCAAAGCCAAACTTTGTGTGAAAGAAAGGAAAACAATACCCATGAAATAGCATGAAAATCCTTGACAAATCCAAAATCAATCACAAATAAGGGAAAATAGTGCCCATAAAATAATGTAATAATCCTTGGTGAAGTTAAAAATCATCCTAGAGAAGGAAAAACATTGCCACTATCCATGATGTAGCTAAATTCAATCTTAAAGAATGGAAAATAATACCCATGAAGAAAAACACTACCACAATCCTTGCCCTAGAGCCAAACATGGTAACAAAAAAGGGAAAATAATGCCCATAAAATATTCCCATATTCTTAAATGAAGCCAAACTTAATCAAAGAGAGATCCTCAGTGATAGCAAATCTAAAGCCAAATGGGATCATTAAGGAGGGGAAACACTACCCATGAAATAAGGGGATGGTCCTTGGTGGAGCCTGTTAGAGTCAGTATTTGCATACTTCCATAAATTATCAAAGCTCCTCTTTTCATATTCATATTAGGGTCTCGCTCATAATTTTTTGTCATTCCATCTAGGTCCTCATTCAAAAATGTACTCACTGATGATAGCCCTAGTAAAAAAACATCACTTGTTGGCTCAAAAGTGTCATCAGGGAAAAGACCTTGGGTTCAGGCATAAGAGGCCAACATTGGTCCATTGCAGTCTAAGACAACGTTGTCATTTTCACCTTACCCTGAAGGGCAAGGAGTCTCACCCAAAGCACGTCGCGACCAAAAGTGAGAAGGGTTCAACATGGGGTCAAGAGAATATCAATCGAGCACATGAAATAACACACATATGCATCCATAGTACATGAAACAAAGATAACATTACCCATAACTCAAATGCATAGAACCATCATAAACAACACAGAACTAACAACACCCTTGCATCAATCTATGAATCACCATTTACATGCAATAGTAAGACTATTTAAAATTTGAATAGGCTCACAAAGCACGATGCTCAATACATTAAAAGTATCAACAACAATTAGCTCTATTTATATTAACTTAGTGTAATAGAATACAACAAAATCTGAAATTTCACCATAAACAATACATATAATACCTGGCTCAGTATCTCAGGTCAGATCAGCTTCGCAACCCAATCCCTTGGATCCTAGTTCCCCCTGCTCAGCATCTGCACTTGTGTACCTCTTCTACTACCAACTCCTTCTTCCTCTAGCGGGTTCAACAATAACCTTCTTCCTTCCTGTTCTTCCCCTTTTATATCCTTCCCGGCTGCCTGGACTTCCAATTCTCACTTGACTTCTTGCTCCCTTGGCTACTTCTACGCCTTCCTGTCTCCTCGGCTACCTTTTCCTTCCATTGCCACCTTGCCATCACTCCTCCATAACTGTTCATTCTGCCACCCAACCGTTGCTGCCATTTGTCCTTTCCCGCCCTTCGGTTAGTCAAAACTAGTCAAAATTATTCAAAATTAACGAAGGCTCCAACAAGACCCAACCATAATTTCTTGACTCATCCCCGATTCAAGTCATTTCGACCTCTAGCGGTTCTATTGCTGCTTCCATGTGCTCTATAGGTGGTGGTTGCATTACTATCGGTGTTCTTTCCACTATCTGTTGTGCCAACACTTCTGCTGCTTCAATGCTTGCTTGCAGACTAGGAATTTTTTTTATCTCAATCCTAACTTACAGAATGACATTTTTTCATGTGGCCCTTTCTTTGTTGGCATTATGGCACAGGTTTGGAGCTATGGCACAAGTGTTTTCCTTGATGGCAACCTTTTCCCAGGCACTCAGAAAGTAGAAAAAGACATATACGCAGGTTCATCTAGGTGAAGACGCGTATACACACGGGTTATACATTGCAAAAGTGCGTATATGTTGGGGATCATTCTTTTGGTCCATGGCAGTTAGATCTTGGAACTTGAACCTATGTTTTGTACCATGGCGTCTCGTCAGATGTATTGATCCCTAGTTTTGGGTTCATGGTATTGAAATGTTATGGTTTTGGACCATGGTATTCAGGAAGGCCTAAGGTTATAAAAGAGGAAGGAGATCTTGTGACAAATGACTAATCTGAATTATTATTGAAGATCTGATAAAGTGCTAGAGCTGGTATATTGGGTGGTGATGCAGATCTGGATCTGAAGGAAGGAGGAACCTTAGCGCAAAAGGAAGGATAAGTTCTATTCATGGG
>APFE030516045.1:52533-68698 GCA_000404065.3 Pinus taeda
CTCAGAAAGTAGAAAAATACATATACGCAGGTTCATCTAGACGAAGACGCGTATACACGCAGGTTATACATTACAAAAGCGCGTATATGTTGGGGATCATTATTTTGGTCCATGGTAGTTAGATCTTGGAACTTGAACCTATGTTTTGGACCATGGCGTCTCGTCAGATGTATTGATCCCTAGCTTTGGGTTCATGGTATTGAAATGTTATGGTTTTGGACCATGGTATTGGGGAAGGCCTAAGGCTATAAAAGAGGAATGAGATCTTGTGACAAATTACGAATCTGAATTATTATTGAAGATCTGATAAAGTGCTAGAGCTGGTATATTGGGTGGTGATGCAGATCTGGATCTAAAGGAAGGAGGAACCTTAGCGCAAAAGGAAGGATAAGTTCTATTCATGGGTCACAATCTTTAAGCCTGAATGACAGTATCTTTGTATGATTTTGATCTGCTAGATGTGGCGCTTGTTTGATCTATAAATCTGATAATCTGAGTTAATCCGTGATTGAATATCTGGAAGAGTGTGTTGTCCTTTATAGATCCGTACGCAGGTTCAGTGAAGCGAAGGCGTGTATACACGCAGTTTAGGTGAAGTAAAGGTGCGTATACGCAGGTTGTTCCATACGCAGATGTGTATGCATGCAAGTTGCAGACTGTTGAAATTGTGTATATGCTTTAAGTTGTGATCTAGCTGTTTCTGCTTATTGTTGCTGTGTTTTGGGTTCTGTTGAGTGGTTTTTGGTACTGTGTTTTGGGTATAGCCGGTAGAGAAGTATCTACCTGATTTCAGATCTAGTGGGCGAAAAGGAGTTTGGTTGATGAAGAATTTATTGATGATTGTTTGAAGTTCATGGATCCAGTCTAAAAATTGATGAAACGTGGTCCCTAGAAGAAAGAGAAGGTTGTAGCCTTCTGTAGGCCAGCACCTACGTACTAGTATCTTGGCCAGTGCAAGAGCTAAGGGGGTTGTAGCTCCCTTCCAGGAGAAGCTGGAAAACGAGAGAGAGTTGTAGCTCTCTGCAGGTTGCAGCCTACACACTGGTAAAGGACTGCACCAGTACATTGTAAACAGAAGTTTCTAATTTTAAAGAAAGATAGAGACGAATTGCGGCAGGTGGTTTTCACCCACATTGGGTTTCCACCTTATATATGGTGTTCTTGTGTGTGATTGTCTTTCTGCTCTGTTTTACTGTCTCTGGTTACTGCTTATTTGATGTTGCATCTCAGATTAACAAACATCATCTGAAAGTATAAGTAAATTAAAAGTTTGCTCTGTATACACGATTTTACTTTTGAATAGTTGCTTATATACGCGGGTTTAATTAACTGAACTAGCGTATACAGTTTGGTTTTTGAAAAAGGATTATTTGACTTGATAATACTGATTCACCCCCCCTCTCAGTATTATTTCCAACATTCTTGACCTTGTGGCTCCTCCATTCCAAACAAAGGCTCCAATTCCAGGACTGTGGTTGTTTTTTGTTGCCTGAACTCAGTGTGTCACTGAATTTCCAAGTCCCAACTGGTGAGGATTGCATCAGCACCTTGTGTGAATGCCCCAGTTGATTGTGATGTTAATGTTGTTGGTCGTTGTCTCTGTAGGTCATCCCATTGTTGGCCACTGGAGTCACATGCCTCCTTCAAGAGCAGAACCTGCATACGAACCGGGGGCCACATGTCTCGAATTATCCTTTTCGTTCTCATCGATTCCTCCTCAATGATATCAACCTGGGCCTCGAGGATGTCGATATGTTCGTTTATTTTTTGTAGCTAAGCATGGTCTATGCACTCCCTTCTGCTGGCAAAAAGGGACTGGATTTGTTCTCTTAACAGGTAAACCTAGTGGTTCTTCAAAGCTAGATTGTTTGACCAGTTGTGGACCTTTCCCATTAAGGTGTATCCATTGGTGAGGGCCTCGACCAAGGATTTTTTCTTCCTTTCTAGCTCCCTGGCCTTGCCTTCAACTGTTCGTGTGTAGGTCTCCACAGGATCTGGTAGTGCGGATCTAATAGTCTCTAGCTTCCACTTCCTTTCTGCATTTGTGGTTGCCAAGGGTGTGCACGCCATCTATATGTGATTGCAGAAGTCGATCAATGTGCAGGTGGACATTTCCGCTGGTGCTTCTGTGTTAGCTTCGGTGACAGTTGGCCATATGGATTGGAACCATTGTGTTACCTGATCCACCTGGGCTTGCAATCATGTGTTTGCTTCCTGTAGGCGATCTCATTCTTCCATCACTATGAACAACTACATCTTCTACTTCTCATGTTCTTTGGCCAAGTCTTCATGAAGGCTCTCAGCCTTGTGGGTTGCTTGCTGAATAAAAGAAAATAATTGGGCTGATGACCAGTGATGGAGTGTATCAGCCTGCATTTGGATTGGTTCTGGGAATTTTTGTTGTAGGGGTGGGCCGCTTGTAATGGACTTATTGGAATGGGAGGTAGGTGAATGTTCTTGCTGGGATGGTGGAGTGAACTATGGTGTGGCTGGAGTGATGCTAGGGTTTGGAGGGACTGTGATATTTATAGGAGAGTAGCTAAGTACATGGTAGTCCTTTCTCCCTACCAACTAGTATCCAGGCATTTCTCCCTACTGGTGGCTCCAACCCAAGCATCGATGTTGTACTATTTGTTGGTGGCATCCCTATGGTCGAGGTGGTGCCCTATGTCCAATCAGCCAACTGAAATTCTACTTCCATAGTAGTCCGTCGATGGCCAAACAGGAGGATCTAGAGAAAGGTTTCATAGGTAGAAGTGGTTTGTGGGGATGAATCCCATGACAGTTGTACTGCAGTGGATGTGGTGGCAAGGATCTCCTCAACTATGGCAGTGGCGGGAATTGGTTGTTCAACCTCAATAGTGAGGTCGACGACTGGAGCTGGTGGATTAATTTTCATCTTTTTGGTAGCTAGATTTTTGACTTAGGGGGTGCAAATGACTTACTTCTTTTGTGGCTTGGGGAACAACATCTGGGAGGGAGCTTGGGTTGCTCCAGTAGGGAGTGCCATAGAGAGAGGTGGCATTACAATGGGGAACAACAAGGTGGAACCTTGAAAGTGCTCAGGATAGTCACTCTCACCTGGCTCGAAGCTTGCGATTTTCCTCCTTCTTTCAAACATTTTCCCTTCCATTTGGAGCAGCATCGATTGGAGCACTTCATCTATTACTTTCTTCCTGCTACTTTCTGCCCCATCTCTCTCTCTCTCAGTTCTGTGGCATCAGGGCCACGAATAGGTATCTGGACTTCCCTTCTCTCACCTCGCAAGCCACTCCTGGCTAGGATTCACTTCTTTGCATAAGGCTTCCTTCATCAGGCTAAACCTCTATGGCCTTAATTTGAATGTGGTGGGGTTGACACACCGCTGTCTTAGGTAAGTATGCACATGGGAGGCACCAAACCAGAGCTCACCTGAGATCTCATCCAAGAGAGTCCTGGGTATCCTCTCAATGGACTAAATGGAGTCCACCATCTATGCGTACTAGCTCTTGAAATCTCTTTCGTTGATCTCTTTTGTGTTCGGATCCCCCAATGCCCTCCATAGTTCGTACTTGAGCACAACTGATTGGTCTTCAGCGATGGTTACCATTTGCCTCTCTGGTGGTAGCCTCCATTTCTGCATTGCTAGCACCATTACCAAGTATCCAAACACAAAGCCAATGCTCCTCCTGAAGACATCTTCACTCACCTCGAATAGTTCATTAAGAACAAAAGCTGACTAGTTGAGTATTTCCCCCTAGAAGAAGTGTTCCTCTATTGAAACAGTGTCCAGGGTGCACTCGTTCATCGTAAAATTCCTCATTTCTTGCCTACAATAAGGTAGTAGGCGAACTTGATGTTATTTTTCTTGATTTTGTCTAGCTTTGCACCCTTCCCACCTTGCTCTATCCCATACCAGGCGTAGATGTTGTCTTCTATTTGCTTCTTCCCCCTCTTGACCCCAACCTAGAATGTTGTGCTGACTGCACTCCCCACTCCTTTCAACCTTGTTAGTCTAAAGATATCTTCAGCATGAATAGGGTATTCCTGGTCCAACCATAGTGAACCTCCATGCATCCTACTCACTAGTAATTTGGTGCACTGCATGGTGGAAAATTGGGTGCCGAATACAGGAAAATTGCACAAATGGAACAATGTGGACCTCTGTATCCCTCTGAATTCATCCCTTATTCTCAAGGTCCTGGTGCCATCCTCCCTTTGAAATTCTTCCGCGTATACTTCCCTCTTCGTTGCTGGAAATTGGAATCTGTTTGTGAAGTCGTTGTTGATGAGATTCAACCTGTCATACTTTCTGTATAGATCATCCACCACTTCAATTCTTACATCCAAAATGGTTTGTGGGATTGATATTTTTCCTTTTTCCATTTCATTTCTTCCGCGGTAATCAATTTGCACTGGTGGTCTCCTGCTTCTCTCCTTCTTCTCCTGTTCTTTCGAGTGATCCTGGAATTCTTTTGTTGTTTGAAACTCTACCATTCCCTGCATCATCTTATGATTTGTGTAGTCGACTCTCACACAACGTCCCCTGACTTACAAGGCTTTAATCAACCAATTACTACGGCGACCTTTCCATGTATTTCTAGCTATATTTTGCCGTCATCGACCGACTGGTATGTGCCAACTATGACGTGGTTTGGAAAGTGCAGAGTGGGTTGCATAGCGTCTTTATTCCATCATGATGGGCTTATTTATTAACTAATTATATGCTTAATGAGAAAGATTTTTCAACCCTATCTTCATAGTTTCCTTATTGATTACTTAATCGGGAAATAACTACTAGTACGATGGATGGGACAGGTACTTGTGTGGCCATCAATTTTGGAAAAGGTTCAGACATACATGTATTCTGCTGATGGAGGTGACATGTGTGGCTACTGTCCCTGCTGACTAGGCCTACCAATGTGATCCCTAACATTATATGGTTGTTGACACTAACCCTCGACAACAAATGGGTTGCATTATCCCAACCATGGCCGCAACCTTATTATTCGAAAGATAATTTTTTATTTTTTTTACTTGCAGAAGAGTTTGAGGCATGCGTCATTCACCCATCCCTACAGTAGGACTCCATCCAGTTTCGCAAGTCTTACCACACCCGATTCTTTTATTTCTGCAATTATGAATGGGCCTAACCAGTGCATCTGTAGTTTTCTCAGGAACTTCAGGAACTTGCTATCATAAAGGAGAACTTGGTCTCCAACTTCAAATGATTTATTCTTAATGTGCCTATCATTTTAGGCCTTTTGTCTTCTTTTCTCGACTAATTGATGGAATTCTACTAGGAATCGGGATTCATCGAGTTCCATCAGCTGGCTCAACCTGTTCTACAAGGTACTACTATACATCATTCCTGTAGCCTCTGAGATTAGCATGTTGGGCAGTATAAACTCTGTTGGCACCACCGCCTCTCTGCCATAGATAAGATGGAATGGAGTTTGTTTGTGGAGTCTTTTAACTTTTGTCCTATATGCCGATAGACTCACTGGAATTATTTCATCCCAGTCATCTCGGTCGGCAGATACAATTTTTGTTAGCCCTTTTTCTAGTATTTTTTTAAATGCCTCCACTGCATCGTTTACTTACCGATGATAAGGATTGCTCTTGTTATGATGTACCATAAAAGTTGTTAACAGAATGTCAATAGTTTCATTCAGAAAGTGAGTTCCCTAGTCACTTGTGAGGCTCCTCGGGCATCCGAACCTTGAAATAATATTTTCAAAAATGAAACTTTTCATTGTTTATGTTGTGCAGTCTTTCACTGGCATGGCCTTTGCCCATCTTATGAGGAATTATGTCGTTGTTATTATGTATCGGGCTTAGGAGTGTCTTGCTGGTGGAGAAATTGGCCCGATGAAATCTAAGCTCACTTATCGAAGATCTACATGGTATGGACTGGGTGTAGTGGTAGTTCACTGCATCGGGAAGGCTTACTGACCCTCTGATAGACATCGCATTCTTTGGAAAATGCTTTTGAATCCTTATGGATAGTGGGCCACCATAATCCCGTGTGTAGTATCTTCCTTGTGTTACCCTTGCCTCCTACATGGCCTCCTGCAACCCTTGCATGGCACTCCCATACGACGACCTTTCTTTCATGTTTTAGGACACAACGTCTAAGTATTTGGTCCAAGCCCATTTTGTAGAGGTGTCCCACTATGAGCTAGTAATCCCTTACTCTGACCACTAAGTGCCTCCTTTGTGTTGTCGTGTATCCCTGTGGGCAACTACCTGTTGTTAGTAAAGTAGCAATCTCCTCTAGACGATCGGGTATGGCTTCTATCTTGAATAGTTCGGCATCGGGCAACCGATCATCTATTGCTCTATCATTCACCCCTATTTCCAGTCGAGACAATTGATCTGGCCCTATATTCAATTTTCCTGGCTTAACAACCACTTCAAATGTGAACTCTTGAAATAGTAAGAGCCACCTGCATATTCTTCCTTCTAATACCAGCTTGTTTACTAGGTACTTCAGTGTACAATGGTCTGTGAAGAATTTTAATGGTGCACCTAGCAAGTAGTGGTTGAACTTTTAGAGAGAGTAGACCATTGCCAGAGCTTCCCATTCTATTGTTGTGTAGTTCTTTTCCGTCGTGGAGAGCTTTCTACTCACATAGTATATCGGATGGTCCATCTTTCCTCCTGGTTACTCTAAGACTTCTCCTAGCACTATTCTAGATGTGTTGATGTGTACGTGGAACATTTTATTCCAGTTGGTGTACACTAATGTGGGGGCACTTACTAACCCTTCTTTCAGTTTTTTCAGTGTTGCTTGACAATCCGTGGTCTAGATGAATTCCTCCGTCTTCCTTAGTAGTTTTTCCATTGGGTCAGTTATGGCTACATAGTTCCCGATGAAACTTCATGTTGCGTGGTGGTTCCATGTGGACAATTATTGCTATTTTGGCAGGGTCCATGTAGACTCCATCTTTGCAGAAAATATGGCTGAGTAGAGTTCTAAAGGGAACTGTGAAAATGCATTTTTTCAAGTTTAAAGAGATTTGCAATTGTTTGCGTCTTTCAAACATCACTCCCAATAGGCTGGTATGCTTCTTCAGTAGGCTTTATTCTATCCATTCATCCATGTAAACTTCTAGAAACTTATGAATGTAATCCCAAAATGCGGCTATTACAATCTTTGAGAAAATTGTTGGCACATTCTTTAATCTAAATGGAATTACATTGTATGTGTATGACCCCCACTCCATCGTGAAAGTTGTTTTTCTTTTATCTTCTTCAGCTATCCAGACCTGGTGGTATCCTAAGAACCCATCTGTGAATGAGTATGCCTCATTCCCCACAACATTGTCTAGGACTTTATCATTGAATGGCATGGGGAACAGGTCATGCATGCATGCATTGTTCAGGCTTCTGTAGTCGACACATACCCTAATCTAAGTCACATCTTTCTTGTTGTAAATAACTATGGGGCTTATCCAATCTTCTTCATCATGGGGCTTTGATCCCTGCATCCAACATTTTGTCAATATCCCTCTTAAATTTATCTTTTACCCTTGGGTTCAGTCAGTATGGTCTATGATTTACTGGTCAGATACCTGGTTTCAAAACAATTTTCATCTCTCCCAGGTGACCTTTTATCCCTTTGAGTTCTACTACTGAAGCTAGGAACAGGACTTGGTATTCTTTTAATAAATCAAAAATTTCTTTGGTGGTTTGTTCATCCCAGTAGTCTCCTACTAATGTTATCTTGGGCTTATCTTCCATTCCTACATCTGTTCTCTCAACTTCACTGGTAGGAGATGGGCACCTTCCATCGAGGGGTTCTCCTGAATTCCTCTTTCCCCCTCTATTTCTTTAAAGGCTAGCTGTCTAAGCCCTTCCAATCCATCCTCTTCTAGTTCTGCATCAATTTTGTTGCATGTGACAAATCCTGGCGATTCCATATCATACAAGCACTGCAAAAAATTTTCTTCATGCTCCCCTTCAACTAGCATCTCTGGGGTGAACATAACAGTCTTTACCACCTAAATTACCTCTATCACTTATGATTCACTACATTTGAATGAAAAATCATCGACGAACTATGCTTCCAAGGCATCCCAGCTAGTTTTTTGTTTTCGTAGCTCCTCCTAGATATAACCGAGCCCGGGGGATGGTACTGAGGGTATGCACAAAAGCATGTACCCACATGTTCCTTGGCAGTCCCTGGCTTTCCCAGATGGTCGTGTAATATTTGATGTGCTACTCGGGACTTTTATTCCCCGTGTATTCCTTTCCATCTTCTGGTTGATCTTCTTTCTTGATAAACCTCTCCTTCATTACTTTCTTAGCATCCTTCCAGTATTTTAGTACTTGGAAGTGCACCTTCCACCATCTTGCTAGCTTTTCCATGAGTGCAATGTCTAGCAAGGGAACTCTCTAGTCTTCTGGTACAACTTGGTCCACCCTATCTAGGAACCGATCTATTGGCTCATACCACAATACTTTGGGCTGTCGCCTCTTCCCATGTCTCCCCAGTTTACTCGGCTTATAATTTCACATCGTCAAGTTTTCAATTCATATCCACCCTGCTGCCATGCATCCCATGTAGCTTCTGAACCAGCTTCCGAGCTTTGAATACTTCTCGAGATAATTGATCCTTCGACTGTAGGATTTATATAGTCCCCCCTTTTCCCTGTTGTGAGCGTATACAACTAATATAACACCCTTGGTTCCTCTCTATCATCCGTGAGCTCTGTAAACTTCGGTCCTTGGTAAGGGTCCAACGGTTGGACCACCCTCAACACTTCTGCTTAAAAAATCATCAGCTCCTTCTTCAAATCTATGACATCATAGTTCTCGTATGCCCAGTCAATCACCAAGAGTGCTAAATATGGCTCTTTATCCCCCATAATATCTATTACTTTGAACTCAGTGTGTTTTTTCACCCCTGCCACATCAACCTCTACATTTTCTAGTCTCCCAATAGGAAATATACAGTATTGATTCGCCATTCTTAATTGAATTGGTGAGTACCTCAGCTGTCGCTTTCCCATTGCCTCCCGAGTCTTCCGAGGTAGGATGTTTACATCCAACCCTAAATATAGTATAGTGTCCCTTATCTAGAATCCTACCACCTAAGCATTGATTCGGAACTCCTTTCCACTTCACTCTCTTGCAGGCTTTCTCTAGCTAGGTTTCACATGGTTGTTCCGCTTCCTCTTTTTCCACAGATACCGAGCCCTTTAAGCTTTTTTGTAACTCCTTTATCATGGCCTCGTCTTCAACAATTTTCAAGAATAACTTAAACCATTCCCTAATGGGTTGGGCGGGAGTAGCCCATGGACTTGCAGTCTTCATATGTCCCTATCTTTAGTCATTCCCTCGAACAATTTGGCTACTTCTTGATAATACTATTTTTGGCATTCGTGCTAATATGCTCTTCATGGTGACGCTGCTTTAATGATCACAAAGGGCTCCTCGGCGTGGTGATCCTCCCTTATCTTCTTCCCTCCTTGGGTGATTATATTAATAGTTGTCACAGGGAAACCGTCATCGATCTGAGGCTCATCATTCACCAGGTTGGCCCCTCGCTATCTGGTTCTCTCTTCCAATTTCACAATAAGCTATCGTCAGTCCTCTATCACATGGGTGTTAACTCTGCACTATGAACACCATCGTCTTCTCGGGAGCAGGAATTCCCTTGTGACATGTCCCTTCTAATCACAATTGTAGCACCTTAAGGGTCCTCTACCTCCCATTCTACCTCTGCGTCCATTTCCTCCTGGCCCCCCTCGACTCACTTCATTGACCCTGAACGTGGATCTATCCAGTCTTTCTGCTAGAGCATTCAGCGCTCGACACTGAATGGTGTGATGAGTGGTGAATGTGAAGAACTCGCAGTAGTTTTTATTGGGTACATTAGAATACTTTTGCAGAATTGGACACATCCGCAGTAGGTGTCCATACATTCTACAAATCGCGGAGAAGTTTGCATTATTCCTTCCTATCAAGGGTCCTTGTGCTCTTATTGTCGCAACTCCTACAGTGGGGGGGGTTCCTAACGACCCCACCACCCCCCTATTTGGTGTTGAGATTGCAATAAGATGATGGAGCTTAGTGAAAAGAGTCTCCTTCACTAAGTGGGCTCACAGGCAAATTCTGGCGCAAAGTCTATTTTTAGACTATGTCTATTTTTAGACATATGGATCATGTCTATGAGTTGCAGGAAGCTGTTTATGGATGATTGGTCAAGTTGGAAAAAATAGATGGACTTCTATTTTTAGACAACAGTGGTGACACTATCAATTCTAGTTATAGAGCAGTCAAATATTATTAGCTTATAATAATATTTAGACTATAAACTTTATCTTATTCTCTTGGAACACTTCAGTTTGGGCTATAGATGTGGCACATGCAGCTGTCAGAAGGAAATACGCCTTCTTTGTGGGTCAGTTGAGTTTTTTCATGCATGACTTCACAGTTGAGTTCGGTGGACTTGATTGTGGAGTTGATGGAGTTGTGTTCAGTTTGACTCGGTTAAACTAGTTGTAATTAGTCTAACTACAAATAGACTAATGATGAGTTGCTAAACTAATTATTAACTCATAATGCAACTAAAGAATACATTAGTTAACTCAGTTTCATCTCAGTACATGTTCAGTTCAGCAAGGACAAGTGTTAGAGGATCATATTGCTATCAGTTGTGACTATAGTTGTGCATGGCACAATCACTAGGATTGAGTTATGCCAATGAGAATTGGCCAATACCAAGTGATTATAGCCTTTGCTCACGTGATTCCCAATGTGAGTGATTATTTTGAGGTAAATACGAGTTTGGTTCAACCATTCTCATCCATTCTTGTGCAGGTATTAAGCAATGGAGGCAGGCAAGAAGTGGAATAGATTTGGAGATCAGATCTGAGCTGTATTATGTGTAATAGGTGGAGATAGTGCTGGATACTTGTGACAAGTATTGACTATTGTAATGTTACATGTTCTCAATCATTAATATACAGATAGTGTGGGGTTTTCAACTGTAAGCTTTCCCCCAGTTACATATTATATTAATGTGTGCATGCTCTTGATGTTTTATTATTATTGATGCTGCTATATTGATGATCAACGTAGAGGAGCTTATGTATTATGTATGTATTTCGCAATAGTACATGATTAGGATAATCTCCATTGAATATGTGTTTATTATTCAAAATTTCTACATTTGGTTAAGACCCCACAATCGTGGGCACTTCGTCGCAACATGCCCTTCCATTAGGAAATGGGTGCACCAAACATTGGGCCTGGCTAGTCATACAGGATGGAGATCTCTCAGCTTCTCGATCAGGTTCACAATCTGGCTTTGCAGGCCTGTGATCGCGAGATCTTGCAGACTCATGCCTCCCCGGTATTCATGGGGATATCCTGCCATTGCCTCTATCCAAGAGGCTTGCTCTAATGCATCTTGTAGGGTTCCTATCTTTTGTTGTGTCAACAGTGTCCTGGTCAGGGGAAAGAGTTCCTTGATGAACTAGTCCCGCTAGTGGTTCAGGTCCAAGGTGTAACTCAGCTTCACAATGGCATCCTTAAGCCTTTGCATGAGCTCACAAGCCATCTCACCCTCCCTCTACTTAATTTCCCATGGATCTGATAACCCCTGCTGATCTGTCTATGGTACCTTGAATTCCTGCACAAATCCCCTCTTAATATCATCTATGGTGGGATTCTGGTTCTGCTTTGCCCACTTTATGAACTAGCGTGGAGCCCCTTCTCTTAGCATGGTCTAGAATTTCATCGCTCGAACGTTATCCAGAGTCTAATGGGCCCTCCAAATGGCTTTGCAGAGGTACCAATGTTGCTCCACATACTTGTTCCCCTTTCCTACAAATTCCTAGTATCTAGTAAATGATCCTGCCATACTACTTTGAGTATGGGCTAACAACACAAAACTTTTGCTTCCTAGATGTAGGGATCCCTGTAGTCCCAAGTTACTACTATAGCCGGTTCTCGTATTACTTCCAATATTGAGATCAGTCCTGTATTTCTCCCGTGCACTATATACGCGCACCGCTTTGGCTAAGTTATTGATAAATTCTTCTAGATTGTGATAAAGTACCAGGGGAAGGTTGGGGAAAAAACCACTTATATTTCGAGGTTGGGGCTGTTGAATTTTAGTGGATTCTTTTTCCTCATCGAACAACCTCCTCATCCCATCATCCACCTTGTCTTTGTCTTCGTGCCAACATGGGTGCTGATCTTGCGATCCTAATTCTGCAACCTTAAGGGAGGATTCCTTATCCATTCCCTGTTGTGATTCCACTTCCTCAACATCCCGAGACAGTCGTCCTCCAGTTTCCTATTGCAATCCTATTTTTGCAATCTGTAGGGAACGTCCTTCCTCCTCTTCCTAATTCCAACATCCCTTCTTCCCTCATTCATATTTCCTAGCACGGTCCTCTCCCTTCATCTGAACTCAGGGTTTTCCCATCATAACTCCTATTTTGGAGGCCTCCTCCTTCTTTTCCCTAAAGCTTGAGCCACTCTTTCATGCCACTTATCTACTAACAGTGCCCTCCTCTGTGCTCTAACAACCCTATCTCTCTTCAATCCTTTTGCATCCATCCCCTCGCAGCATACCTACCCCCTTGTAGGCATAATTTCCCCCTTTAATTCCTTCCCCCAATACTGGGGTTTTACGCTTCCATCCCAATAGTGGATAAAGGTAGCAGTCCTTCTACCAAAAACATCTTAATCCACATCGAGACTTCCCTTATCAACTCCCCCCTTAGCTTAGAGTTGAACACAACATCTGCCTTTGAGAAGGATTGGTAGCTCTCTGCAACGAACTTGACCACGTACCTCTCCATTGTAGTGTTCACCCAGAAATCAATGGCTCTCGTCCAATCATTATCTAGCTATTGTAATTGTTAGCTCTGCTATAAACTTCAGCGTTTGAAGGTCAAATTCAGGTCTAGTGGTGAGTTTATGCTGAAAGGGAGCTTGCAACAGTCTGTTTCCTTCTTCCCCTTCATTCTCTTTATACTCTCTTGACTCCTGCTATCCTTGTTTTCCTCCAAAATCCTTTGTAAACCTATATTCCTTTTACCCCACTGCCTCTATTTATTCTTCCAAACTCTGCATAACCGAGATTTCTTTAGCCCTGGGCACTTAGCACATGAACCCACACCCATATAACCCTATACACTAATCTCCACCATTGATCGTCCTGATCCAATGGTTCCCGCCATCGCAACCTTCTTTTTCCCACACGTTAAACCTCGTGCGTGTTCCTCGCCATCCGACCATCTGTCACACGATCGGACGATAGTCATAAGCCCCGCTCGCGCTAGTTGCCCACTCGTTAACACGTAGAGAAAGAAGTTTCCCACCCATTACAGAAGCCACGCATTGCAGTTCTATTGCATCATGCGGGTCTATACGGAAACTGCAACAACTCCATGGGCGGTGCGAGGAATACCACCCACTAGAAAAACCACCCTCCCCCGCTCGTTAAACCCCATGCACTTTCGACCTCCAATCACCATTAGATCTACTCGACTACGAACCGATAGCCCACGTTCACCCATCCACGTTTCCTCCCAATACTCCTTATCAAACGATCCCCACCATTCATCTCCTAAATCCAACGGTTGGTGTTTGCCTCCCACCTTACTGTCAATGTCCCTTGACTGTTCTGTGCATCTGAAGGAAGAAGGCAATCATCTACTAGCTCTGCATAGTTAAAGATTCAACTACTGCATTTAACATATTGTGTACTCGAGAGAATAAAAGGACAGCCTCGAGCAGATCAAGGCATTAATCAGTCATGGAGTTTTATGCATATTACACTCTACCTGCCCAAGAAGGATGGCCGAGAAACAAAAAGATCAAATCTTGTTCATTAAGGCACACTGATTATAACAGAGATCCATATCAGAGAGTTAAGGTTGTTGGTGGTCCATTATGACCCCTCCACGCATAGGATAGCAAATATTTTTGTAATCAACCTCTATATATATCCAGAAGACAGAATGTAATGGGGTTGATGGTTCTGGTTTTGATGTAAGGTTCAAATTCTAGAGACTGTAACTACTGTGATACCTACAGCATCTGGTCTTCATTTTAAGCTAATACAAGCTTCTTTTGTTGTTAATATCTCACTTTCCACTTCTTCTTTGTTCCAGGCTATGCCTGTTATGTATTTTCATGTGCTCCTGATGTTTAGTATTAGAGGGGCTGTCATCCCACCTCTGTGTTAGAATCTAGTATGTGTCATTGAATGTGCTATGAAGGTTTCTATTTTCTTAGTGCCGGAGAGCTATCATCCTCTCTGTGCATTAGGAAATAGATTTACAGACCTCTTAACTAGTTGCATCTAGCCATCACATGGTCTTGTGCATCTGCTGGTGCGGTCAGTTTTCTCCATATTCACTTAATCCTCAAACTATGAGTAATTGGTGGTCTAAAGCCTTGTAGTCTGGGGGTGTTCACCCATGTCTGGGGTCAAGCATAGTAGAAGTGGTTATCTGGCATGAATATGCATCATTCCTTCCATTCATCCAATTTCCAACATTTTTGTTGAGTTTGTAATGTTCCTGAGCATCTCTGAGATACAACCTAGGAGAGTTTCTTGGGGTGATAAAATTAATTGGCGTCGTTGCCGAGGAGAGGAGATTGAAGCTCAGCTTGCCTGGGAAAACGATACGATTCCAGATTTTGATGATAGACAAGATTTGGACACATTTCTGGTTGTAATAATCTATCTGGTAACTTTACTGGAGGACCTACCTGGTGGTGACTCCACAATGTAGTTCTGGTTCAATTTGTGAAGCATGTTCGGAGAAATCTTCAAAAATCACTAGCTGGCAAGTACCTGATCCTAAGAAGATCATTAAGCAGAACAAAATTTTGCAGAAAGTAGCATCAGGATTAGGTAAGCCTTAAAAAAAAAAAAATCTTATGTCTCTCTATTAGTGAAAGATCACCCTCAGAGATTCATATAGCTCGTTGTTTATTCATTTCCCTTTCATATCTCAGTCCAAAGAAAGCACCCATGTTGTCCATCATATTCCTCTCTCTCTGTCATCCTTTTCATTGATCCATTCTACTCAGTCTACCAGTATCCTTTTACCCACCCCAGTCATGGCAGGTTAGCAAGCTCTTACAAAGATAGAAAGAATCATTGCTGCTAGGTATGGACCCTTGGTCTTGCCTATCCCTTTGAATTCCATGCCTGTAGGAGATTATCAAGAAAATATGCCCAAGTCTACTGGTAAAGAAGGAGTAACAGTTGAAGAGCACCTTGAATATTTTTATAGCTATGCTGATAACCTTTATATCAATGAAGAGGATGTGTGGATGAGGGCTTTTTTCCAAAGCCTAGATGGGGAGGCTAGAAAATGGTTCAGAGAATTACCCCCTAGGTCTATTGCAGACATTGAGGCCTTAGATGATGTGTTTTTAAAGCATTGGGGGGATAATAAATATCTGCTCTTTTATTATACTAAGTTTGGGAACTTGCAGAGGGAGAATGGTGAGATGTTGTCTGATCTCAACAAGAGATTCAATCATTTGTACAACAGAATAGCAATTGAAATAAATCCTACCCCTACTTCTACTATGCTTAATTATGTCAATGCCTTTATGTCATGCGGAATCAGTCGATCTTGCGGACAAGATAGACCTTCCTAGAATCTAATGAAGACCTAATGACAAACAAACCAACCAGACACTATCTTTCTCTAAATGTGCTTTATAAATAATGGCAAACAAATGTGTTTAAGACCTACCTCATGTCCAACGCAAGTTTGGAGATGCCTTCGCTCCTTTGATCCAAGTAAGTTCCTTTGTCGCAAACCTGCAAGCACAAACAAGGAAAACGATTAAATAGCACCTGAATAACCAATATTATAAAACATATTTAACATGAAAGTCAAGGAGTTCATGAAACAAATAACATGAGATACTTGTTGAGAAAAATGAGCTTGATTGTATTAATTCAAAAGGATAAGAACCTTACAACTTTTGCCTTGACGCTGTAAAAGCTCCTCCCAGGGTCCAACAAGAAGTCTCCTCTACTTTGACAAGCTTCACTCACTCCCCAATGAAGCCAAAAAGGTATGTGATCTCTCCTCTTAAGCTAAAATAGGAAGTCTTGATTTCACTAGCATTTACCCTCAAAAGTTCAGCTTCTAACCTCTCCAGCCACTAACCCAATGCCTCAATTTAT
>APFE030516045.1:83892-111152 GCA_000404065.3 Pinus taeda
TTGATTGTATTAATTCAAAAGGAGAAGAAATTTACAACCTTTGCCTTGACGTTGTACAAGCTCCTCCCAGGGTCCAACAAGAAGTCTCCTCTACTTTGACAAGATTCACTCACTCCCCAATGAAGCCAAAAAGGTATGTGATGTCTCCTCTTAAGCTCAAATAGGAAGTCTTGATTTCACTAGCATTTACCCTCAAAAGTTCAGCTTCTAACCTCCCCAACCACTAACCCAATGCCTCAATTTATAGTGCAATGGAGATCAGTTACCAGGTCCTCCTTCAAAGGGATAGAATCCTCCTTCAAAGGGATAGCTCCTCCTAACAAGGGATTAGCTCCTTCTCTTATGGGATGCATGAACCACTTTGGAGCGAACAATCCACGTCAAAATGCCTTCTAGAAAACTCTAGAATTAACCCAAAGTGAGTTTTTTAAGATAAAAATTGTGCCTTTTGACTTTTACAGGGGTACGCACCCTCCCCTTTACATACAGAGCGTATAAGTACGCAAATATCCTGAAAACAAAAGGTGCGGGCCTGCAGGCAAAAGTGAGAGAAAGTGTGGAACCAGAGTTACATTGATTTTTTTATGTCTTTCTCTCATTTCTAAAGCTTGTTTTGAAGAGCTAAGGTCTGAGACTTGCTTAGGAAGCTGGCATAGGTGGTGATAGACCCATACCGACTGCAAATAATCAAGGTGACGATATTTTTGTGTAACACTCTCATTAATAGAATTGACAAAGATTGATTATGTATTAAATAATATAGTTCTTACACACATGAGTGGAACCTTATCTAAAGGGAATTTTCTAGATAATAAGGCTAATAGAGATGAATCATGTGTTGACTCATAGGAAAACTATACTCTTATTACTTGAGGGAAATTATACACACTAATTACTTCTTAACAAATTGACCGACTCTAACCACTACATCCTTGGACTCATAATGAAAAGGACTCCACAACAATGGTATTAAATTGTTCTCTTTTGACAAAAAATATGGTAACAGGCACATAGAGTCATTAGAAACTCATTGAATGATCAATGATGAGGAACATTTTTTGACCGTCACCAAAAGTAACCAAAAAGAGCAATGGTGAGGGTCAATAAAAGAATGTCACTAGAAGTGTCACCAAAGAGAGAATTAGTGATGGGCCTTTAACGACCCTCACCAAAAGTGTCATTGAAAATGCCTTCAGTGACAAACCTTAAAGGACCATCACTATATACACTTATGGCAACGCTTTTTTAAAGACTGTCACCATAAGCGACATTGGTGACGGACCTTAAAGGTCCGTCACAGGCATGACCTGCACCAATGACCTTTTTTATTGTAGTGTGTTATTTGCAATCTTATCAATCCATTGCATTAAGTAACATAGGCAACTTCACACATAGTCTGTAATACCTTTTTTCAATTTCGGATCATGTACACAAGCCTTGTTCACTGATTTGGGCTTTTGAAAAACATCATTTACTCACGCAAATGACAGTGCAGACCCCACAAATACTTGAGGAGTACATTTGGGTTCTGTTGTAGCAGTTACAACCATCCTCCAAAATTTTTCCATATCTTTGTTTTGGAGCCTCCCTACCAACCATCCTAGAAGCATGTATTTCACTATCAAGTAAATGAGCTTCATAGGTTTTTCAACAGCTTTCTAGCCTGTGCATGATGGTTTGTTTCACTGCCCTCACAGACTTCCTCTCTAGACTTGGTCTAACTGCTGGCTGATCAGCTCCCTTAAGAAACTGCACAATTCTGGAGGGGAACTAGACTTCCCTCTAGATATTATGCAAATTTGACTGGCAGTCTGCTGGGCTTAGAAATTACACAATCTTGTCAAACAACCTTCCTCTAGAAAATTGCGAAATCTGGCCCAGTAGTGCAGCTCATCTTAGAAATTGTGTAATTCTGGGCAGCAATCAGTTGCGCCTCCCAGAAATTGCGCAATTCCTCTCGACAACCATCTTAGGTTACTCCAAGAAACTGCGCAAAAAAACCTCTCAATCAAGCATAATTTTGCATGTGCCTTTAGGTTGACCTGTTCCCTTCAGGATCAACAAAACTTGACTTGCATGCATGGGCTAATTTTTCCTGAAATAGAAAAAAACATGAAAAAAACATCCCTAGATGTTAGGGATCTATTTTTAGCAGCTGGAGGTTACATGCAAAGATCATTTTAGAAACTTCCCTCCAAGTGTCGCTTTTTCCTAGATTTTTGGGATGCACATCATGAGCCTTAAACTTATTTATGCATCACTTTAGAGCCCATTCTTCACATCGATATTGGAGCTCTAACATCCCACATCACATCCAGGAGTCTTCAACACATCCAGCTCAACTATTTCTGGGTAAGTCTGCTTAACTTGTCTTTTTCAACATTTCTGTCACTTTTCGTGTTTTGTCTTGTGTGAGTGTTGTCTGCTTTATTTCTGTAAACGCTTGCTGTAGTTTGCATGCATGTTATCTTGTTCAATCACTGTTTAAATTTTCGTTTGCATCTCCCTGTTGTCACGTGCATGACTATGTTGTATGAATGGTCGCCAATTCAACGACTCACTTCATGCATGTGCATGTTGTTTTGTTTTCTGAATCTTGCATTCGCTATTTGGATGCATGATCATTCACTCCTGCTTACACTCAATATCACCATGCATTCACATCTTCATTTGCTTTCAGTTTCCCATTGGTGGGTCTGGGCAACCCTAGCCCGAACTCTGCCTCACCCGGACAACATTGCTGAATTCTATCAAGTCACTGCCCTCTAGTCTTGCTTTACATAATTTTGAGAGGCAGTGACTACTAGACCAGAAAATTGCACAATGCAGTCCCTCGACCTACATTAATTTCCATAAAAATTTGAGCATTGTGCAATCTCAGCACCCAACAGGCTAGTCTGGATTAGACATTCTACAATTCCAGCAGTTAACCAGCCTCCTGACAGTCCATATTGCCTTTTACGTGGTTCTGGTAGCTAATCTCTTGGCCTCCCAATGACAATTGTGCAATCCTTACTAGCAGTTCCCTGGTTATGTTGCACGTCATCCCTCAAGTTTGATTTGTTTTTAATTAACAGATTTCTTGCCATGCATGTCATCATGTCTCTATATATAGCATGTGTTCGTCCATCTCTTAGCAGTTTAGGATCAATGGCCTCCAAGAGAAGAGGGTCAAAGGACACCGACAAAAGCGAAACTGGAGCAGGAGTTGGACGAGTGTCTACAAGTTTGATGATCTATGAAGGAACCAAGTTGATCGTAGACAAACAAATCAAGATAAAATGGAAAGAGATCAATGATGTATTCTTAGGCACATTTGGGGAAGATATCGAAGATAGCCAAGTCTATGTGAACATTCAAAAATCTGGCTTGTACCAAATTGCATGCAAGTATCTTGCATTCCCATGCATGGACATGATACATTGGATCATCTTGCACATTGATATTGAGACAATGACATTGAGCAGTGTCATTGTGACAAAGATTGCTACCTTTAGGGCACATGATTATCAGTAGATGTACCACTTTCTGAAGCCAGTGATCACCATGGAGACACCCTTTAGCATACCCAACAACAATTCCAACTCTAGGGATGTCTTGAAGAAATGGATGAATGAGCTAGCCAAATTTAGGATGAAACCCAACCAGATTTACAACACGAAGATACCATGGAAGGCATATCAATACTTGGTCATCTTTGCATGTCACTTGTATGGCTAAGAGAGAACCAAGACCTTTTCGTAGAGTTGGGTGATCGCGTTGGACCAATTGGAAAGTGAAGGCAAAGCATGAAACTAGTCTGTCATGTTGGCTCACAGGTTGAAGGAAAAGGTAATAGGATATCGACAACTACCCAAAGGTCAACGAGAAGAAATCCACATGTCCGCTTACATCTTGGATGCAATCTGTGCTTGTCAAAGAGTTACTGGGAATGAATTGGGCATGGACATCAACGAAAACCTCTACAATACTTATTGTAAATTGTTTTCCAAATGCATCTTTAGAGGGGTTATCATCAGTTGTCAGATCATTTTGTCACCCTGATGTATAAGATGATATTTGAGTAGAATCCACCTTCCATGTCGAAGGTAGTGATGGAGGCACTAATTGACATAGTGGATTGGTATGCCTTACCATCCAACTCCTTCATACGGATGTACAACACAAAGAAGCCTCTACATGTTTTCTCGAAGTTTTCCATGGTCAAGCTCGTTATGCAACAAGTGTCATACCACATCTCGATAGGACTATTAGCTAGGCTACACTAGAAGAACAAGGCACTTTGGCGCACTTTTCCGTTGCACATTGGGTTGTATAAGATATGGAACCTCAAGCATGCAGATGTCGAAACAGAGGAGATTAGGAAATAATCCGTATGACCCACATTGTTTGGTGAAGGATCACTCCGCGAGAGTACAGTTTCTATGGATCCACTGGGCATGTCATTGGGTGGAGGAAGACCCATGGAGATATTGTCACAGCTTCTCCAGACATAATGCACCGATCAGGATCGTTATGGAATGGTTAGCGAAGCAGCGTGAAGTAGCAACAAAAGAGGTAAACATACCAGCCTGTGACAAAGGCAAGAGAAATATTTTTGACAATGCAAAGGTAGAACAAAGCTGTAAGTTTAGAGAAAACCCACTTGTGCATAAAGTAGCTTTGGAAATTGAGGCAAAGAGGGAAAAACGTGATAGGAGGACTGCGCAAAGGGAGAGAGAAAAATAGAGGATGGAGGAAACATTGAAGGAGTTGCGTGAGTTGAAGGATAGAAAGGAACAGGAGCTGCGTAGATAGGAGAAGGAATCACAACAAGAACATGTACAGTTGGGGGAACAACATGTACAGATAGATGAAACTATGCCCGTACAGGTAGTAGAATCATCTGAACAGTTGGCACAAAGTAGACAGGGTGAGCAGTCACAGGAGCAGGAATTCACTCAAGAGATTGAACAAGAAATTGAGCAGATGGATATGGATATGGAGCAGAAAGAGTCAGAGCAAGTCCCAAGTGACCAAGGAGACACTGAGATCCTCGGAGACAATCCAGAAGGAGAGATGCACAACATATCATTCGACGATTTGCAACATAGAGTTATGAAATCATGCAGAATGTCTACTTCGGAAGAGAACACATCTCCTATGTAGTTTGAAGAATGAGTGATTGTGTATGATGTGCACAAGCATCCAACAACATTCGACGATGCTACCAGAGCATATGTTGAAGCCACTAGCTTGAGTGTCAGCTTCTTGATAGCTGAGAATGAGTGAATGACCAAGGAGTTACAAACGACCAAGCAAGCTGGAGAACTAGTTACAGTATTCGCTCGAGTAGAGTTGAAGAAGGTGATACTGGATGAAGTATCGTCCCTTGAGAGAGTCATGCAGGCGTTGTATTCCAATTTTGGTACCGTGCATAAGGCAGTTATCCATCTCAATGGTTGGAAACATGATGGGTTAGGAGAGCACGTATCTTGTCAAAATTGCATACTATTGTTGAATACATGAAAACATGGACAATCAGATACAAGGGAGGTCCATTACACTTTCCCAAGATGATGAAACCCACAGTGGTCGAGCTGAAGGCATGAATTTGGAGTCAGATACACAACTATGAAGAACTCTCGCAGCTCATCACTAGTTTGCAGGCTTCCCATCCATGGGTATTTAGGAGTATGGATTTTTTTGTGTGCGCACATGGGTTACCATCTATTGGCACACTCACCAAGTAAATGACAAAGGCAAAATTTTGTCTGGATCTTGACTCGTGCTTTGATGAGTTGATGTGCATAGCCACCAGTGTAGACTTGGTGATCAGTGTAGACACCATGCATCTGTATGTTGCTGGTCCAGCAACACTTAAGAAAATGATGCGCATGTTATTAGACAAGTTGGGTAGAGGAGCGAGAGTAGTGTACTCGGGTGCAACAGAGGCAAGAGTTCACTTCCATAAAGATTTCACCACAAAGTACATGGATACCATTGTGGACTACCAGACTTGGCATCAGTTCGCCACCGTCGACCATCATGAGGATGTTGAAGAGCTGGTCTTCCACAATTGTCTGAGTCATAGTGATGTCTTGCATGGCTTGCTCAAGCCTATTTTGTCTCACATGGGTACATGTGCAGATTGTATGTATTGTCTTGTCAAGTGGAAGTCAAGTGTCAATAGATGAATGTAATAGTCATAGAGTAGTTAAAGATTCATGAGGGTAGAGGAACAGTCATAAAGGGGAATGTCAAGGGTCACCCCACCCTTTTCTATATATAGTCCCTCATAACTCATTATATAGGCTTTTGGTTAGCCAAGCTTTCGATAGGAGTATCTTAGAGAAAGCTTGGAGAGTATTGTAACGAGCTTTTGCTTCTCCACAGTGTAGAGTTAGTACATCTCTTTGGAGGAGCAAGCGTCAATGATTGTAACATTCTGCTATAGGGACTAGTGGTTGGTCATGGTTGTACTATATTATTGGAACTTTCACTCCTTAATATAATAGAGCCAACACATTTCATGCATATCTTGTTATTGTATTTTAGCTAACTTGTTTACTCTAATGATATATCTATCTGTTTACTTATGCATGCATGTATGGAATTTTTTTGTATAAGTATGTATGAATATTAGTTAAATGTGCTATTGGTTTAGCCATCACTTTGGATTTTCAGCTTAATTTCTTTCCAGTTTGTGATGCATCTTTGCTTGTGTGTTCCCTTCTTAGCCATGTGCTTTCACAGGTTTCCAAGGGGCACACTCACATCACCTTCCGTGCATTAGAACTGTTCATGCACCTTCCTTGACTTCTTGTATATGTCACACCCTTGCTACCAACAAGGATACCTTACTTTCCTCTGCGTGCAACCGAAGTCAAGGCAATATTGTACGACCCAGTACTGGGACAAATACACCAAATGGTCTGAGGTCTAGTTGGGACTTCTTACCGGGGAGATCCCTTAACATGTTGGTGGGTCCAACACAATCAACAGGTTCTTTGGAGAGATACCCAACATTATAGCCATATTTCTAATGTATGTGGTGTACTCTTGCATGCTTTGGCACAACTTTTGTTTGAAGTAGTGCCACTGGATCCACTGGTCCTCTACGCACCCAATGGGATAAAAATATGACTTAATGAGGGTTTTGAAGTCCTCCCATTTAGTCAATGGAAATTATCCCTCCAACCTCAATTTCTCTAAGTCTCTCCCATGAAGTCAGTGCATGGTCCTCTAATTTCGTCTCGCTCAAATGAGAGCTTTTGTCTTTCCTCAATTTGATGGATGCTGAAATGAACTTCCATTTGCTGCAACTAGTGGCTCAACTGTAGAGTGTCGATCTCACTGTGGTATGGCTTGATATCAATTTTTATTCCACTTTAAATAGGGATTGATTCACGACACTTTAGTTGGGTTGATCTTTTCTAGATTATTTCTTAAATTGTTTCTCCATTTCTTAATGATCTCCTAATCCCCCTTTTCATTTTTTAATCTACATTTGAACTCCCACCTTCTCCAGATATCCCAAGCTTATTTCTTAGGGCAACCATGAGGAGGTTTACATTGTGATTTATGTTCGTGACCTGTTGTTCTAGCCACAAAAACCTCACCTCTGCAAGATCAGGAGGGTCATTTATAGTTTCATCGACCATGATTTAGGTTGTACGATTTTTTTCCTCATCAATCTAGATCCCCTGTAATTCTCCATAAAATACCCAAGAAACCCGCTCTAATACCAATATGATCTGTAAACTGTTGTGGATATCCCATTGGGAAATTTGTCATAACAATTTCGATAAAATTATATTAAATTATGAAATCCCACACTATTACAGTTTTATTAAATTTCTAGATTTGTAGATTTTTACTGTAATTAGTGCATGCATGTGAATGGAAATTATGTAGAAAATAGAGAATGAAAAAATAAAATATCATGCAAACATAAGACACAAGAAATTCTCTATGACATCCTTTCAAGAAAAAACCCAGCTAGAAAGTGAGGTCGCTCCACTCTCTTTATCTATCTGAAAATATGTCCACAGGTATAATGAAGTGTGGCTTGTGGCCCTTGGGCTACTATAGTGTACAAATATTCTCTGTGGGCTCTACCTCCTGTCCCTCATGGCAACTTTTTCTCAGCCATCGAACAAATGCATTCAAAAGAATGGAATGGCTCTTCCTCTTAGTGGCTTGGTTATAAAACAGTCTGATAGTCCACTAGTGGTTAAGTTTGACTACATCAACTCTTAATTAGAGTTACAATATATAATATTCTAGAGTATTTTACATCACAATCATGTGGCTAGCCCATTTTTCCATGAATAATTTGGGCTTAATGACATCCTTCTGAGCCATGGTGGTGAAAATAAGAAGGTCAACTTCTAAGTGGAATAACGTTTTCATATGGGCTCCGATTGACACGCTTTTTGCACCGTTGCAAATATATTTGTGTGTATATTTATTTGGCACTAATAGAGATTTGTTTACCTATGAAAAATGTTGTTTGATGCCTCAAAATGGTCCTGGAAGGTTTCAGACCCTGCTTTGCGAAAATGGGTCCCGCTGGTAAAAACAGTCCCATGAGCTGATTCCTCCACTTTTTCCTCTCTGAATGCATCGAGATGGATGAAAATCAATATAATAATCCATCTGGATCAAAATATCACAAAAATATAGAGTACACAAGATATAGGCTCCAAGCCAAGGCAAAACCCCCCCAAGGGGCAAACCCAGAAAAATGATTTTCTTCTTATATAGAATCTACTTATAAAGAGACTTCCAATACCCAAAGACCAAAGCCAATAACTCTACCAAGCACCAAGTCATCCCCCAACAAGATCTTTTCCAAGGGAGCTTCCAAACTTCAACCCACTCAAATTCATCCCAAAATTTCAGCCTTGTAATGCTTCTTAGAATTTTGCCCTTACAATTTCGGTCTCCTGCAATTGCAGCTTCACATAAACCCTAACTTTTCATTTGTGAATAGAAAGAGAGAGATAGAGAGATTTAACCTAAGAAACTTGATTCTCCCTTCCTTCCTTCGTCCTTCTAGCTCTCCTTATCCTTCACTACTGTAAATCAAACTTGAGATGGATGTGTGCGTTAAATGAGGTTGAGCTCCTTGTATTTATAGTCTCCTTTAGGGATCAAATAACCCTTCCTTAGGCTGAATTGATTTTCTCTTGGGCCAACTTGGTCTTGGGATGTAAAATGTATTTTTCTTGATAAAAAAAAATATCTTTCTTTACTACAATAAGTCCAAATGGGACTATGACACATGACCAAAATTATTCTTTAACTTAAAAAGATCTAGAAAACGTAAAAGTGTGAATAACATGCTTTTGACTCAAACTTGAGCAAGAATCCTGTTGACCCTACCACCTACACCTACCTACAAGTCAATGAGAAAAGCCTTCAACCCCACAAGGTGTGGTTGGTGGTAGGGAACTAAGAGAAGGGGTTGTCACACTAAATCCCCTCCCTTTCCTTTTAAGCTATCTCCTAGGTTAGCTATGGGGGGTAGTCCCTAATATGGAAAACCTAGATAAAAGAATGTCAGGTTCTAGGACAGATGTTAAAGTGAAACTGTATTACTTTTAAGAATTATGAGCAAAATATGGTATGAGCAATAAAAAACATTAACATAATAAAACCATAAAACTAGTGCCTTAAGATAAATTGCTCAACAGGAATGATAGATACATTTACTCAAAACAAAAGTAGAATGCTTCCAACAATGAAAGAAAAAAAATCTTGAAATGGAGACAAAGACATTAACACGATAATCGATACAAGATATAAAATGTTTTTAAAATATAATCAATTCCTAAATTAAAGCATATATAGATATCTTGCAAAAGAAAAAGAAATTAGTGTTCTACTTGCAAAAGGAAAATGAAACAATTCTTGCCAACATATAATATTCAATAATGACAAGTAAAATGGACAATCTCAAGTGAAATCATAAGATGTATTAACATGAGATGCACCTATACTAGATTTTAATGCAATTAGTCTTGGTTATTTTTAATCTAAAATGCCTAATCTAAATGAGAAGTCGTTCTCTTGAGCTCTTACCAAAGGGTAAAAAAATGGGGTGGCTGTAAGAAAGAGGGGGTGAGGGAATGAAGTTGTCATTAATGATACCCGTCCCCGGAGTCTTACGAGCCAGTGTCCGCCTTCATTCCTATAAGGGAACAAACCACCTTCATAACGACAAGGTCACAACGCTTTTACCTTAATCCGTACCAGATGGAAGAACTTTCCAAGAAAGTATTTTTCCCTATACTTTCTATCAACCAAGTTTATGTTTGGAGGTTAATTGAGTTAAAATGCAAACTATGCTAGAATTTGTAAATGATATGCAAGTAAGTTTTCCCAAGGAGATTTGCAATGCTTCAAAATAATGGAAATTAGATAATGTGCAAAGTAAATTGCAAATGTAAATTTAATTGGAAAAAGGAAATTAGCCTGTAAGTGAATTAAAGTGATGCGAGTAAGTTTTCTTTGCAAAAAAAGAAATTGCCTCAAGTAGATAAAATGCTCACAATGATGTAACTTGAAAAATTTCTCTCAAAGTTGTACAAGACATGTAAACATAAGCTTCATAAATAAATGGAATTGTAAATTTCTCCAAGTAAATGTCACAAACCATAAACTTATAGAAATTGAAAATGAGATGAAGCTAAAAAGTGAATGATTGCTTGTAAAGTATGCTTTGAAAGTAAATGAGAAAAACCACAAATGAGCCTATAGTGAGGCAAATTGTAAGAGATAAAATGTTAGACACCTAAATTAAACTTGTTACACAAATTGAGATACTTGCATGTAAGAAATGAATTGCTCTAAAAAAAAAATCAAGTTATACTTCAAAGAAAAAAGAATGAAAGGAAAAGCATCAAATGAAACTTGTAGCAAAACTTAACTTATAAATTGAAATGTGATGGTGAGGTTGTGTTAAATTTAGAGCATGCAAAATGAGCTAAAAATGAAAGTTAGAAAAGATGATATGGAAATATTAATCCACCCACACAAAATCCTTCTTGTAAATAAGGAGAAAGGATGCCTTGGGTAAACCTAAGCTCCCACAAAACAAAAAAAAAGAGATATTTTATTAAGATATTACAATGGTGTAAAAGCCTCTTAAAGGGCTGCCCAAAAGATGAAGGCGATTTGTACAAGATGAGAGCTACAAATAGCTAGAATATCCCTCCGAACTATAGCAACCTTAAAGGACAATGACGTCGTTCTAAAATAAGAAAATTACAAACTCCCAAAGGCCCACGGTCTAGCCTTCTTTTCAGCTCCTCCTAGTGTCCCTGACCTCCTTAGAATAGATCTTGGGTGCTTGAGAGGTCCTACAAGAAAGACATAGTTTTCAATGGTCCTTCCTCAAGGAACTTGTTGTCAACAAAACTCCAACTATGGGGTGCAAATCAAAGACAAAATTAGTGTAGAACACATATAAAATAAACAAGTATGATACAAAATAATGTACAAAACCAAATCAAGTGATGGGAGTTAAGTTTGAACCCCATCACTTTCCTAGCACGGAAAATGCTCTTAAATAGCTAAATAAATAAATGAAAGCACAAGTTTTTAAAAGATATTTAAATTTAGAAGTATTTTCTTGTACACAAGCTATGTTCAATAAAATCTTTGCAAAAAACCACTTTATAAGATAAAACTATCGAAATTCAAAGAATCAATGAGATCTATTTCGAAAATGTGTCAAGAGTGGGTTGGTTTGTCCAAAGACTTCTCCTCACAATTGATATTTGAATACCAACAAGATTTTCCTCTACAAAAATTCAATCAAACATTAGTCCCATATAAATTTAGCAAATAAGAAATGATAGAGAAAATCTTGATATTTATTGGAAAATAACTAGAGATTTCCACACCTAGAGCATAGTCCTATATCAACTGCCAATACAATATATCTTTACATTAACAAATCTACAAGAGAATCTGGAAATAAAATTAGTCAAAACATGAGCAAAGAGAATTATACCAATAGTGAGCCAATCATCATACTCCAAAAGAAGAACAATTCATCAATGAACCTTAAAGTCTTTTATTGCAATTGAGAACAAGTGTACATAAGAGTAGAGCTTTCCCAAGCATAATAGCTTGCATTACATGATACAATATGAGAGTCTATGGCTCTATTTTATAAAGAGTTGGAAGAAAATCCCAATGAAGAATCACAATGAAAAATGGCATTGGAGCCAATCCCAAGGTATATAAATTAAACAAGTGGAATGAGGTCACAATCCCAAAGATAAATTTGAATTTATTGAATGGAGCTCCAATGCCAAGTGTAAAAATCAAATTTTGGCAAGTGGATATCATTTTCTTCTTCCTTTATGTGCCAAATTCGAATTTTGTGATGGAATGACAAGTGTAGATGGGTGGTAACCCATGTGGGGACAATTTCCCACAAAAATCTCCACCAAATATTCTCCTAAATCTTCCCAAATGTGCGCTAACTTCACAAATTCGAATTTCCAAGTAAACAATTTTCTCATTTAATTCCTGAAATTCGATTTTATTTGAGCACATGTACTTTCTTTGATTTTAGGAGTCCACATCACCTTGGTACTTCACTTTAACTCCTCCATAATTTTCCACCTCATTTCGACAACATTTAGCATGCAGATATTTAATTTTCTCCATTTATTTAATTTTTGGCTTAATTAATTACCAAATTTCCCACTAAACTTAGGAAAAGTGGGTTTTGAGGGTTCAAAACACATTTTTAACCACTAAGAATGTGTCATAATAGAACATTGAGGATGAGATGTGAAAATTTTACGAGCCATATGTGATACAACTTCTCTAGACATCATTTATTGCAATACAAATACAATTTTATTAGTAATTTCCGTAGTGCTAAAAATCTGAAAAATTAAAAAATGACTACCTAGACCTAACAAAATTTCACGAATTTTTTTGTGTTATCTAATATAGTAATATACATAGAATCTAGAGACTAAGATGTGTTAGGGGCTCAACCTTCAAACTGTCACCCCAACTTTGGGGTAAAAAGTGAGTGAAAAAACCCATAATATTATCTGCCTCTGAAAAAGAAGGGATAATTAACCAGATAAAAAAACACTCCAACATGTACTCATTTGTTGATCGAGTCCCAACATCCTAGGCCTGTTAGACTCAAAACTCATCATTAATATTATTAGTTATTACAATTCCCTGTAGGGTATGGAATCTCGGTACAAAAAAGATGATGATAAAATAGAAGTAGAGTTAAAAAACTTTGTTGACTGATGGTATTTGATGGTACAAGTGTCCTCTGGATCATCCTTGGGCATGGAGTCTTCATATAATAATCAAGTGCCACTCTAATGGTCAACATTTGCCTCCATATGGGGATGCATGCTATATATGAAGTGATAGTGTGCAAGAACCTGAAATCTGGATCCATCGATAAAAGACATATATCAGTAGTATCCATTCAAAATATCATGAAATGAAATCAAGTACAAAAATGAGGAAATGACAATTTATTCCTAAAATCAAACTAATTAAACAAAAATGACAAGGGATAAGGTTAGAAATATGATACAAAAATATGCCCCATGCAATCAAATGTCTTTGGTGAAATCCATACTAAGAACCTGCCTACTCACAGGCATGGGGGCTTCACTAGGGGAGAAATACTATACCACAGGGGTTCATATTGGGGGATATACATTGAGAAAAAAATTACATAATATATTGAGGGATATATAGGAGTAAAGGGTTTTTATATTTGGAGGTATAAAAAATGGAGCCCAAAGTTAATGAAAAAATATAGAAGGGTATAAAAAATATCAATGAAAAAATTGATACCTACAATATCTAATGAAAAGGGGGGTTTTTAAATTGGGAAGGTGTATTGGTTTCATCTTGGTAGGGGTTTAAATAAAGTGATTTTTAGAGGTATTTTCCAATATGTAGTCAAATTAGGGGTATTTTTTAGTATGCCACGAACACACATGATATGTCAGAGGTACATTGATTGAAGCCCCCATGCTCATAGGCAAGTCCATAGTTTATTTCTTTTATGTGGCTTGTCCAAATTTGACTATCATTAGACTACGACTTGCCCCAATGTTAACCTGTTTGTTGCAATCAAATATACCAAACCTCTTCCTTTTCTTTTATGACTATTGATGAGTTGAGGCTTGATACTGCTAAAAATTGGTGGTTCATTTTTTATATCTTTTTCCTTTTTTATTTTCTTCTTGGTTAGTTAAGATGGTGATGATGATGTAATTATTGTCAATCCTACTCCTTCTTGAAAATTCTCTGACAGAATATTTGAATTACCCAAGCTTTTTGAGCTATGGCTTTGTCCATTCTGCTTCTGCTTTGACATGGGCGATGGATCAATCTCATAATTATAAACCCAATTCCCCTCAGTTTCCTTACTATCCAAGCCTCCATAAATTAGCCATTTTTCAATGGAGTAAATTACCTCCTCATAATGAGATGAGTATTGCTTCAGTGGATTGGGATGTTTATGATTTGTTTCTTTGTTCTTTTCCCATTCGTCATTTAATGTAGGTTGGAATTTTTATACCTATAATCTTTCCATATCATCCAGCCTATTCTGAAAAGTGACTTAACTAGCCTTCATAACACTTATTTCCTTAGCATGATTCATTTCCATGGTGTTGATTAATTGCACTTATTTTCCTTCCATGGTGAGCAGCCTATTTTGAATAGAGGTCATCTTATTAAAATGATTGACTTCCATGGCCTTTATTGCTTGTGCATGATTTTCCTCCATGGTTTTAATGATTTGAAATTGGTTGAGTTGCATATCCTTAATCATTTGAGTCAACCCCTTGATGATATTCTTATCATTCTATTTTATTTCTCTTTGATCTTTCTTTCATCTCCATATTTTCTTCAAAGACATCAATTATCGATTCGAGAGAATCAAAGCTATTAGCAGGTAAGTTTATGAACCAATCCATAGAATTAACATCTAATGAAAAGATAAAAAGTCTCAATTTAACATCCTCATGGCTAGTATTATGGCAATATTTCCTCACACAAAGGTGGAAATTCCAAAGGTGAGTTTCAATACTAATGGCATTGTCACCTAGAAAACTAGGCAACTCTTCAATAGCCTCAATGGCTTCATCTGGAATGAAATTCAGATAGCTTGAAAAGTTAGTAAAATCATAAGGGGGAACCAAATTATTCATGATGTTATGCTCACTTGAGCCTGAAAAGAGAAAATGAATACCAGAGAGAGGCTCTTGTCCAAGATTAGCAAGAAATATACAAGAAGCAAGCTTCAAGTACAAATCCTTGCATAAAATGAATTAAGTGGAATCACCATTAAAAAAGAATATAACTCTAAAATCCAACATGCAAAAACCAAAATTTAGTTGATTTCCCAGGTACAATAAATCTTGTCCCCAGCAGCGACACCAAAAATGTTATCACTTGCCGCCTACACCTACCTACAAGTCAATGAGAAAAGCCTTCAACCCCACAAGGTGTGTGGTTGGGGGCATGGAACTCAGAGAAGGGGTTGTCACACTAATCCCAACTCTCTCCATTTGAGCTATCTCCTAGGTTATCTAAGGGGGGGTGGTCCCTAATGAAAAGTTAAGTTAAAAGATGTGGGTTTCTAGGAGAGTGTTATAGAGAAATGGATTACTTTTAAGGATTTATGAGAAAATATGATGTGAGAAACTTGAAATAACAACGCCTATCATTAACATGAGAAAAAATTATAAAATTTGTTCCTTATAAGGAATTTTCTTAAAAGATATATTTTCTCAAAGTAAAATGCAATTCTCTCAAAAGAGAAAGAAAAGTAACCCTCACATGTGAACAAAATTGTTAAGCATAAGATATGTAAGATACAAAATGATTTTTAGATAATAAAATTTATGAATTAGAACATGTGAAAAATATCTTGCCAAAACACAAAAATTAGTAACTAACCTGGAAGGTTGCATTTCTCAGTTTCCAACCCATTATTTTTCTGTAGTATTTTATTTGTGAAGATTGCATTGTGTTTATTTTGATATTTGTCATAGGAAATAAATTGTTACATTAATTAACAATTAGGAGAAATAATACCAGTTGCTACAATAGGATTACATACTGGAATTTTCACAAGTTTAACTAAGCAAACGATATTTATTTTAGTAGTAGCTCTTGTGATGGAGTCACCAAACAACTAAGTGCTACATAAGCTGTCAACCCAGGGAAGTCTGTTTATTTCAAAGGCAGCTACACATTGTATGTGCTCAATCTCAAAAGCAGTAAAAGTTGTAGTAATAAATATACTAGTCACACCTTGCTCTAATCAAACTGAAGCTCCACTCTGAGTTACAAGAAGAATAATATATTGCATACAATTATCAAAGAATGCTTAATTTCATTAAAAAGAGAAATCTAATGAAATGAATCAATCTGCAAAGGAAAGAACTAACTATGCTGTAACAGAGAACAAGACCCTATTCCCTAAGCAGGAATCTTCAACACCTATTTCTGATTACCATGCTTGCCAAATCACTCTATAAACTTAATTGCTAATAAAGCACTCATGGATTAACTGTAGATGAATTCGATAAAGTAATGCAACAATCAATTGAAAAAAAAAACAGAGTTCAGCAATAATGCATAAGCAACATTTAGTAAACAGAACTTTAACAAGGTATCGATAGAAAGCACACTTAACACACTGCAGAAATGTAATGGGTGAATCTTGTGATGAAGGTGGGCCCTGTCCTTCTCACAAGATTCCCCAAGAAACAGGAACTAGAAAGAAATGTTCAGAACAATATTTTATTCATCCATCAATATGTCATGTTACAAAAAGAGTCCAATTCTTTTCCTTCAACTAGACCTTCCCGTAGTCTATCCATCCCCTTCTAATGTAAATGTCTCCTCTTTTTAAAGAGGAGACATCTATTACAATTGATTACATTGTAAGTCTTATCTTTAACCCAATATGCCAAAATAGGGTAATCAGTTTTCCCATTAACAAAATGTTGTTACAATGGTTATGGTAATGCTAACTTTGGAATGTGGTCGTTACAACCAGTGTAGCAGCTCCTTGATGATCTTCTTTTGTTGCTGTCGAATCTAGAATGCAAATCACGGCTGTTTCAGAAATGAGATTTGCGCATTGTTCTTAACTGTTTTAGCAACATAAACTGTAATGATAACCCTATAGTCTCCAGGTTGTTTCAACAACATAGACTGCAATGATAACTGCTTAAGCAACTATCTGATTCAAAGATTAACTATGAAAGTAATGTAATTATATGTAAAATAAATTAAATGTATAGTAATGAGAACAAATTTTGTATACCTTTGGAAAAATGGATTAAAGCAATAACATGGACTTTAAATATAGGTTGGAAAATGATGACATAATAGCAAAATATATGGTCAAAAAAGGACAATGTAGGGTCCTAACTTCCCCCCCAACTGAAAGGGTTGCATGTCCTCATGCAACTTTACTTTGAATCTGAGTCCAAGTATTGGGCCTTACAATGCAAATTATTTAGGCAGTAAGTATAAAGGTTATATCAGTTAGATCTCTGAAGCCATAAAAATTCTGTAATATCTGCCATGCTGTTGCTTCCTCCTTTTTGGACAACCTGTAATGAGCCCTATACGCTTGTGCTGGCATCCATAGAAGAGTGAAATGAAAATGATATCCTACCCATTTTTTAGCACACTTCTAAACACATTTGACATAGTTAGGTAGCCATGAAATTGTTGCTTCAACATTAAGAGGACTAAAGGGAATATACTCCTGCCTCTCCTTAGAAGACTGTTGCCAAAATAAGTTGTTTTCTTGTAAGGCAAGAGCTCCCTTAGATTTAACAGAATGTTGGCAGTATTTTAACACTACCACTTGTAACTGTCTGATGTGTTCACTCATTCATGGTTCTTCAAAAACTAATGATACTCAGCAACGAAAATGGCAGCATTCTGTGGCTCCGATTGAATCCACAAAAGACGATTATCTTCATTATGCCTTGCTGAAAGGAAGGAATTCTACCACGTGAGCTAATTGGCAAGGAAAGAGACAAAGGCCCTAATCTGAATATCACAAACCAGAGGGTTCAGATTGATCTTCCTATCCTTAGGGATGGCTTCATTATGGAGATACAATTCACAGAGTAAATTTTGTTCACTGGTAGATGCTTCTGTGAAAGTTTTCACAAATTGTTTAGGTGCAGATACCTCATGAGGTCTCCCATCTATAATCACCTTTATTTGAAAGAACGCTAAGTATTCTGCAAGAAAAAGAGAGTAATTGGAGGATGGTTTCCTGAAGACCAGTAATCTTTCAACCAAATGAAACATGAGAAGCAATCTAGCTTTTAGCTATTTATTCTCCTTCTTCTGGGCACGAGACTGTTGGAGCACCTATTCCAAAACTTCCCAGTTTGAATATATATGATCTTGCCACGATGATTTATGCTCCTGCAAAATCCTATCTTGCGACATAACATATTCTTTCTTCCATTTATCCATTTGTGCTTGAGTGCTGCTGGTCTGAGTGAAGATAGTCTTTGTAGGCTGAGGTTCAGTCTGAGTAAACACAGTTTTTATAGACCGAGGTACAAGACTTTCAGTTTTAACAATCACAGTGGGCCAAGGTATTTGTAGTTTAACCTCTTTTTCAAAAAAATTTTAAGGCCCTGCTAGTTCTTGTGTGACAGCAAGGTGTTCCTCTTTAATTGTAGTAGAAGTGGATGCAAGGGTGGCTCCAGGTAGTGGAATTTCAACTATTTTATAACCATCTTGATGATAAATGTTACCACATTGACTGCACATATATTCGTTATACCAGTCTTTCTCTGTACTCTTCTCAACTGTGGATGTTGCATGGGCTAAAGTGTACAAATTAAGTTCTCTGTCATAGGCTTCCCTTGCCGTTATTAATTACCGCTTATAAGCTTCAAGTTCTAATTTTAGAAACTCGTTTTCCTGTAGAAGGGAAGCCAAGGTGACTGGCCTTTGTGTAGCAGTCATAGTCTGAGTAGCTGATTCTAGTGAATGAATGGCCTTTTGTTCCATAACAACTACATCATTTACAGCCTCAACAAGTGGTTCTTGTGTGGCAACTGCTAAATCATTAGTTGGTTCTGTAACAACTACATTATTTGTAGCATCCTGAGCATCCAGATTTTGCATATCAGCAGATGGTTCTTGTGTGGAAACTACTGAATCAGTAGTTGGTTCTTGTGTGGTAGCTACATCTTGGTCGTCTATTTTATGTTCATCACTAGGTGGTTCTTGTGTGGCAACTATTGAATCAGTAACTGGTTCTTGTGGGGCAGCTACATCTTGGTCGTCTATTTTCTATTCATTAGCAGGTGGTTCTTGTGTGGCAGCTACTGAATCAGTAGCTGGTTCTTGTGGGGCAGCTACATGTTTTACAACATCTTGGGTATCTAAATTTGGTGGATCAACAACTGGTTTTTGTGTGTCATCTGCTGAATCAGTAGCTGGTTCTTGTGTGGTAGCTACATTTTCTGAAAGAAACGATGTCACAAAATCCCGGGCGTCTTGCATTTCAGTGCCTGAGGGTGGACAGGTAAAGATTTAGGGATTTGGGACTGTGGTGGGGTATGGGGTTTTAGGCTAATATGTGGGGAATTTGGGATGGTAGCAATAGTTGCTGCTTCAGTAGATGTCCTCATTCATCTTTAAGGTAGAAAGGCAGGGAGAGCAGTAGTTTTCCTTTTGTGAGTAGGTTTTTTACGACTAAACCATCGAGTGCCAGTGGCCGGTAAGCCTGAAACCTGTGCTATATCATACTCTGAGACTGGAATTCGAACTCCTTGACCAGTAGAGTATCCATCTTGTAGATTACGTGCAAATTCAAGGACTTGCTGTGGATCAAATCCCTGAAGCCTTTGAAAATAATCTACCCAGCCTACTCGTTGAAAAATTTGGTATACCTCTGGGTTTTATTCTAATAAAGCTATGGATTCGGGCTCATGTCGAATAACAGGTCCTCCCATAGTTACTAGCTTCAGTAAAATGCACAGTGACAAACCAAGTTACTGTGCCCCAGACAGAGTAAATTTTGCAAGTGAGATCATGGAATAATAGGACAGAGACGGGGTGATAAGACGTAATCGTGGGTAAAAAACGATGGTGATTGGGGTGTTGTGAAATGATGGCATGTGATTTTGGTATTCCCCCCAACTACGACTGAAATAATGAGTTTAAATGTATGGGGATCATGGTAATAATGTCATAATCTTCTCATTTAACTATAGTTTAATAATATTTACACATAATAAGCACATACCTCATGTTTACCTTTGATTGATATTTGGAAAATATAGTATATGTTGCTAATAGATCATCAATGGTTATGGAAGAGGGTTTTGAAATATGAGGGTAGTTATATGAAAGGCCTGTATAATCATAGGAGAAGGTAGTGAAAGAACATAGTTATAAGACTAATGCAAGAGGTGATTCTCACCATGGAAAGTAATGTATGATAATTCCTTGAGAAGAAATGGTGTTTCAACAACGGGGATGATGGGTAAAAGTTGGTGTTTCAGCAAGAAAGGTTGGTGTTTCAGCAACGAGAAAATGGATGGAAGATGGTGTTTCAGCAATGGGGAAAGTAAAGAAAAATGTTGTTGTAAATGGGAAAAATAGAGAAAATGTTGTTGAAAAATACTTATTTCATTAATGATAAAAATAGGAAAGATGTTGCTGAAAAATAATGGGGGACATAGGAAGGGAAAAAGGGAAAAATAATCGAAATGGGGGAATGAATTGTGAATTGGAATGAGATGACAATGCTTCACAAAATGAAGCTTAAATCTGCTTGCAGTAAGATTGTTCTTTTCAACCAGCCTCTCCTACATTTGATATCTGCAAAATAATCAATTGTAACATGCCAACCCTTGACATGGATTATTAGTTAAGAAATCTAATCTAATACTAAAAAAATTAAATGCAAAAATTAAATGCAATGAGGGGCAGTAGGCTCCCCCAGAAAGATATAATGTGAATCTACCATGCAGGTGGCCTTAAAATCCTCTTTAGAAATAGGTTGTTGGTATAGACGAAGCGGCTACCCTTTTCTAGTAATGGTGTTCTAGAATCATCAATGGTTAGGAACCTTACTGTTCCATTAGGAAAAAAAGTGTCTATTTCGTAAGGTCCTAGCCATCTTGTTCATACTTTCCCTTGAAAATGTTCAAACCGTGAATTGTACAATAAAGCCCAATTACCTTTTTGGAACTGCTTATGCTTAATATTTTTATCATGCCACCTAGTTCTTTGTTGTTGAATCATAGTTGTTTGATGGATGGCATCTAACCTCTTTTCATCCAATTCCTGAAGCTACTGCAACCTAGTTGTCTGTGCATCAGTCAAATTAAGGTTAACAACTAAAGTAGTTCTTAAGGTTTTAATCTCAAATTCTACAGGAAAAACAACACTTTTACCATAAACCAATTCATAGGGAGCAAATCCTGTAGTGTTCCTCTAGGTAGTTCTGTAAGCCCATAATACTCCAGGAAGCCTTTGAGACCAATCCTTCCTATTTTCCTTCACTATTTTTGTTAAAATTCCTTCTATGAGTTTGTTTGTACTTTCCACCTGTCCATTGGCTTGGGGGTTGTAAGGTGTAGTCATTTTATGATGAATATGATATTTTTGAAGCGTGGCTTTAAATCCATGAGAGTTGAAAGGAGGTCCTCCATCTATAACTAGTTCTCTAGGCACTCCAAATCTAAAAAAGATTTCTTCAAATAGAAAGGTTAAAATATATTCTTCATTAGCTCTAATGAGTGCCTTAGCTTCCACCCATTTATTCATATAATCTATACAAACCAATATGTAAACTCTTTGACTGGATGGAGGATTGATGGGTCCTATAAAGTCTAGTGCCCATCTTTCAAAGGGTTCAAGTATTACTTAGGGATTCAATGGCATATCATCTCTATGATTAGGTTGACCCATTCTCTAGCAGCTATCGCAAGCCTGAACATATTTATTCGCATCCTTGAAGAGTGATGGAAAATAATAACCCATTATGAGAATTTTATGTGTTGTTCTATTATCAGCAAAATGCCCTCTGCAAGGACCATCATGACAAGCCTTCAATAGATCATAAACCTCATCTTCTCTAATGCATCTTTGGATCTCATGATCAAGTTCTATATGGAAAAGACACCCACTTATCTAGCTATACTGAGCACTTTGTTGAATGATCTTTCTTTTCTCCCTATGTGATAGGTGTGATGGTAACTTCCCTACAACCAGATAATTGGCAATGTCTGCATACCAAGGTGAGTGAGCAGATACTACAAATAAATACTCATCAAGAAAGGAATCATCTACTGGAGTATTATCATCGACCTTTATCCGAGAAAGTAAATCAACAACTACATTTTCTTTACCTAGTCGATCTACAATTGTAATATCAAATTATTATAATAACAACAACCACCTAGTAACTCGAGCATTTGTGACATATTTGTTCATTAAATACTTAATACCCGAGTGGTCAGTATGAACAAAAGTAGGGTAACCAATAATGTAATGTCAAAATTTATTAATAGTATAAATGACTGCTAAAAATTCCTTTTCAGTAACTGTGTAATTAAGTTCAGCAAGGGTCATGTTCTTACTAATGAGATAGATAGCATAAGGAAGATGGTTTTCCTCTTGTCCCAAGATAGATCCAATTGCAGTATCTGAAGCATCAGAGGATATATGAAAAGGAAGTTCTTAATCAGGTCCCCTTAGAATAGGAGTTGTAGACAACTGATGCTTGAGTTGATCAAATGCTTTCTGGAAAAGATCAGTCCACTTAAATTTAGAATTTTTCATAAGTAACACAAACAAAGGAGAAACTATTTTAGATTTTTTTTTGATAAATCTTCTGTAGTATCCAACATGTCCTAAAAAACTTCTTACATCAGTTTGTGTTCTAGGGATAGGAAGGGTCTGAATTACATGTACCTTGGATGGATCTACTTGAATCCCTTGAAATGAAATAAAGTGTCCAAGTACAATTCCTTCCTTCATCATCATATGACATTTTTCAATACTCAGGGAAAGGTGAGCTTGTACACAACGTTTAAGTACTTTCTCAAGGTTTTGTAATGCATATTCAAAAGTCACACCATAAGGGGTAAAGTCATCCATAAATATCTCCATAGAGTCATTAAGCATATCAGAAAAGATTCCTATCACTGCTCTTTGAAACGTTGCTGGAGCATTACATAGTCCAAATGGGAGAACGCTATAAGCAAAAGTTCTCCAGGGACTAGTAAAGGTGGTCTTGTCTTGGTCTTGGGGTGCAATTTTGGTTTGGTTATATCCACTAAAACCATCTAAAAAGGAAAAGAATCTCTTCCCTAGCAAATTGTCTAGAACCTGATCAATGAATGGCAAGGGGAAATGATCTTTTTGAGTGGCTTTGTTTAAGGCTGTATAATCTACACATACTCTCCATTTCCCATTTTTCTTAGGTACTATGACCAATGGAGAAACCCATTCACTATCAAATATGGGGTATATAAACCCAGCATTAAGCAATTTTTGAAGTTCTTCTTTAACAATTTCCCTCGAATTGGGATTCATTCGCCGCTGGGGTTGACAGACTGGTCGATACCCTTCCTTGATATAGATATGATGAGTACATAATTCAGGAGAGATTCCCTTCATATTTGTATATTCCCATGCGAATGATTCCTTATTTTCACGAAGTAACTTTATTAGTTATTGTGTTTCAGCATCTGATAAGTTGGGGTTTATGTTCAATGTTTTGTCAAGCTTGATTTCTACTGTTATGCTTTTAGAGGAGATAGTAGTTGATGTTTGAGGTAGATTTTCAGATTTAAGCTCTTCCTGGGTTTTAGGTTCCAAAATTGCAGTCAACTGGTTATATGTTTCAGATGTGACCGAGGAGGGTTCGAATTCAAAAATAAAATTACTAATTACTTCATCCTCCGTGGTATCTTTAAGAGTTAAAGCTTGTCCGATAGTCAAAATGGGTTGAGTAGCATTATCATCATAATCCAACCATACAGAATCATCATTATTAATCATAGGTGTGGCATGAGGATAAAGGGTAAACTACTTGGTTTCACATCCATTAGAAATTTTCATTGAACCTGATTTACTGCTGATAAAAGCATCAGCTGTAGCTAGCCAGGGTCTTCCCAAAATTAAAGGATGTCCCCCCAACTTTGTTTTAGTCCATAGTACGACAAAGTCAGCTTGGTAATTCCATGATTCAACTGAAATGATCATGTCCTCAATAACTCCTTCTGGTTTGATTGTGGAATGGTCAGCTAACTCCAGGATAGTTGGTGTCTCTCTGATTACATTCTTCATTTGTAATAGTTGTGAGGTTTCCAGGGTCATAATATTTATAGTGGCACCTAGATCTACCAAAACTCATGAAATACTAGTTTTTCCAATCTATACTATAACCATAGGATGGACGGGATCACCATATTTAACAGGAGGAGTTTTTCTGGACATTAAAGAAGACAAATAACCCATAACATGAAATATAAGGGGATCCTTAACTTTCCTACCATGTTTCTTACTACAAATGTCTCTAATAGTTCTGGCATAAATTGGTACATCTTTGAGCACTTGTAAGAGCGGAATTTTGACATAAAGATTCTGTAATTCCCCCAGAAGATTAAAGGCATTCAGCTCAGGTGTCTTAGTCAGAGCTAAATGCTCAGGAAACGGTGGCTCTACTGTTTCAGAACCTTTATTAGAGGGTGGCTCCGTTGTTTCAGAACCTTTATTAGAGGGTGGCTCTGCTATTTCAACACCCTTATTAGGTAAACTATTTTTCTCTGTCTCTTCTTTGTCAGAGTTAGAAGAGGTAATATCATCAATAATAGGCTCACCTATTCTCCCAGATCATAAATGAATGTCATTACACTATGTACAGAAAACAGGAGGCATAGGATGGTTCTGAATATCGATGACTTGCACAACTTTATTATTATTATGGTTAGGGTTTGGTTGTACAGGTAGCTGGGGTCTTATTGTCTGATTATTTGGTGGAGCACCTGATGGTAGAGGGAGTGGTTGCTAAAACTGAGGAAATTAGGTTGGGAACGGGATTGGTTGAGCTCTTCAGTTTGGGTTCCATTGATTAAAATAAGATTGTTGTGAAGGCCAAGGAGTCCACATTGCAGGGTCTATAAAGGGAGGGTTTGTTTGTTGCATGGGTGGGAAATTCATTTGATTAAAGGGTAGGTATTGCATTTGGTTGAAGGGTGGGTAGTTTGTTTGATTAAAAGAAGGATAATTATTCCAACGATTAGAGGATGTAAATGGCATATTAGCATTCATACCTTGTCCTCGTGATTGCCATTGCCTTCTCTGTGTTAGCAAATAAACTTCTTTAGCTTCCTCTTTAGTTGGTTGCAATGTTGCTTTTATTCCTAGTAAAGAAGGGCATTGTTGAGTTTCATGATCCTTCTCACAAATGGTGCAAAATTGGTACCTTGTCCAATGGGCATTCCCTTAGTGGATGTTTATCTCTACATTTGGGATAGAAGATAGCCAAAGTAGCTTTTGCCTCTACTTGTTTCTTCTTAACCTGCAAGGCATCAATCTGTGAAGCAAAAGAACTTAACATTTCAGTTTTTAATTCCTCAAGTAGATTACCTATTTCAGCTCTTATTGCTCCTCCACTAGCTGATTTTTGGACTCTTGAATATGTATTATCCCTACTTTTTGATCTATTTGCAGCTCCTTTTGAAAATCTCTTGTAGAGGTTAACAATTTCATCATATGATTCTTTAGATATGCCCCCTTTACCAAGAATATTTAGCATGTCTAAACAATCATCCCTTACCCCTTTCAATAATGTTGTTTTAAGAATATCTTTACTTACATTGGGATGATCGGATCTCTGCAGATTGTATTGTAGTCTTTCCACAAAGTCCTCCAGATTTTCATCCTCCTTTTGGACCATTTTAAATAGCTCCTCCCTTTTTTCTCTCGTCCGACAGTAGTCTCGATATTTGGTCAAAAACTTCTCCTTCATTTGTTCCCATGTTGTGCTTACATGACCTACCAGACTCATAAACCATCTTAGTGCATTTCCTTTTAGTGTTTCTGGAAATAGCTTCAATTTCTTAGCATTAGTAATATAATCATCACTTTTAGACAATATATCAAACTCAAAAAGAAACTCATCAGGATCTTCAGAATATAAACCATTGAAGTTAGGTAAGGCTGAGAGTGGGATATTCTTTAGGGAGTTACCCCTCTGGGAAGATCCCTAATAGGAAATCCCAAGGTGGAGAGAGAATTCTTACCTCTTCCCTCTCCTCCTACCTGTCCTCCACCAAAGAGTCCTTCATTGTTTCCTTCCATTGGTTGTTCTCCTTGTTAACACCCAGGTTGTTCTCTTTGACTCCCAAGAGAATACGGTCGGGGTAACCACTAACCAGTCTTTGGGCTGCAGCTTCTAGCCTAGATGCAGTCAGAGAGGGCTCTCTCTATTATATTTGTCACTGCTTTCAGTGAGAGTTTTAGGCTAGTTATTGGGAAGATTTTTGGTTGTTTCGTGTGTTTGGTTGGGAGGATGCTTCTGATTTCCTTTAGAGTATATCAGCAGGGAAGATTTAATCCATTGGGCAATGGGGTCTGAGACTGTCTTCTCTTGAAATCTTGATTTAGGTGAGGAGGAAAGAGTATAGGGCCTGTGTGCATTTCATGAAACAAACTGTGGTTATTTAAGATGAGATGAATACGACTAGCAATGAGCAGTTAAGATTTCATCACTTATGCTGTATTTTGGTGAAAGATGCTTGTTACCTAAGAGCAATCACTTGAATTCTTAAACAACAAACACAGTGATGGTATGATTTTAAAGGTAGCATTTAAGAATTACGATTTAAAACCTTACTTAACAGGAAGAAAACATATAAGACAGTTCAGATTGAGCCCAGGGTAGTGATTAACTAAATCCTGAGGATATCCTTTTTCTGTACTATCTAGAGTTTGAACCTACAGAAAACATGAGAACCATATGAAATAACGGGAAACTTATGTGAAATAAGGAGCCATAAGAAAACTTATTGAGTCATGTAATGATCAAGAATCCTGCACTTTTGATCCACATCCATCAAGAGACCAAGAGACAACACATCATTGAAGAAATCCCACTGCTTTTGTATTAACCTGTCTGCAAAGTATTACAATAATAGAGTTCACAGAGAATTTCTCAGAAGAAGTTCTTACATCCGGAGTCC
>APFE030516045.1:114677-158034 GCA_000404065.3 Pinus taeda
AATTTGGCAAAGTTGTATTTTTTGGTAGGGGGTTTATGTGGGCTGTATACAGAAAGCATTGCCAGCATGCCTCTGTCCACATGTTCACTGTTCTGATACCCCAATACATAGGCTATCATGTCCAGTAATAGCCTGCCCACCTCACTAAATTGATCATAGTGATAAGGAGGGGGTTCTGAGGTCTGACTTTCGGGCCTCATGAAGTCTCTGCTGATTCTCCGTAGTTCTTCATTGGTCAGGTTGTTACCAGCGTCCATCAACTGGTCCATGGAGAATGGGATGAGCAATTCTGTTTGATCAAAGTGTAGCATTTTGTTGATGGTCTCAGCATTGATATGAAAAAGGATCCTTCCTGATGAAGTGCTGATGGCTCTGTGCTCTGCATCATAATGATTGGCACAGAGGTGAATGATTTCTGGGAAAACATTCACAGCTGGGAGACAGTAGTAAGGCAGGTTTGACTCCCAGACTCCATGTGTGCTATGTCCATCCTTGTGGTCTTCTCTTAGCCTACTGAAAGTTTGCAAAAAATCCCTGCTCCCTTCAAAATCTCCAATGAGACTATCTTTATCAACTAGTGTCTGGGCTTCCAGCTGTTTGCTTGTCTGACTCTGTGAGGCCACACTGATGGATGAAGTTGCAGGGGAAGCCATGGTAGGAGCTGGTTTGTGGAAGAATTGTTCAATTATGCAATGAAGTCTTTCCGACTTTGACTCAGCTGTTAATACAGTGAGTTCTTCCTTTGCAGAGGGAATTAGTAAGTTGAATTATACTCTCTTTTGTAAAATTCACAGAATGTGATTGGCCAATGAGAATTTTTACAGGGCTTCCTCAGGTTTGTCTGTTTGGAGCATCAGTTGGACTGTACTCGGCAAAAGGGAACAATGCCGTGCACCTTGGGAAGGTTTTTTCGGGGTTTCAGCCCTCAAAACGAGCACTGTTTGGCTGAGTTGTGGTTTCAAGGTGCTGCGGGTTTCTTGACAGGCTTAGTGTGATAGGGAGCAGCAGAATTTGAAGGCCTTTATGGAGTTAATAGGCAGATTTACAGAGAATTGAGAAAACAAGGGCGAAATGGGGAAACTGGCTAAATACCTGGATAACCCGGCTTGGGCTTTTGCGAGCTGAGCTGTGGTCGCTTGGCACCGTGTTTCTGAACTTTTGAACGGTTGGATTCTTCAAATTGGCTGCCGGGGTCAAATTTCGCACCAGCTGGTCGTTTAACGGCTCTCTTTCTTAATCAAATGAAAATGACACAAAACGGCCTATTTGGCCGGTTATAACGTTAATTTTGGTAAAATAACGCGATTGGCGCTTTTCTGCTGGTGACGTCAGCATGACGTCATGGTGGGCCCGCCGTACAGTGATGACGTGGCGCTGACGTGCTGGCCAGGGTGGCGGGACACGGTGGCAGGATGATGCAGTGGCAATACAGCGTGGAGGATGACAGGGCGCAGGAGCGGGCGGTCGTGAAGTGACGTCAGGGTGACGTGGTGGTGGCAGGCGGTAAGCTGAAAGGTGGTAAGCGGGTTCCCCGCACCGCTTTTGGAGCCAAGGTGGTATCGGGGAAGGGGCTCCGAACAGCCTCCGCGCCCGCCACGCGTCCCTGTACGGGCCAAAAACCACCCTCCCCGGACGTTATCGGTCGATTACTTCGGGTCATGACAATGACTGCCCACCTTTAGATCTTGGCCAGCGGAGATCGGACGCCTGGCGGGTCCTCCGACTGGTCGTGCAAGTTTGGAAGGGCCCCGCCCGGCGATTAAAATATTCAGTTTAATAATGCGCCGGGGACTTTAGGTTTAATGGTTTTTTGCGGGTTTTACAAGGAAAAATGGCATTTTGGGAATGGAGAGTGGTCTGAGGTGGTGCAAAGGGTGAGTCTTGGGTTCTTGACCTTGACCAGGTGTCAATTCAAGTCCCAGGCAGAAATTGGTATGGCTATAGTGCCAGGGAGGGGATATTTAAGCATTGTGGGGTTTATACACCATGGTGTTTATAATAATATGGATAGAGGGGTATAGGGAGCTAGATAGTAGAGTTAGCTGTTAATATGGAGGAAACAGATGAGTTATGGCTGATTCAATCAGTTTTCTTTGAAAGGAACTTTGAAATAAGGAGTAGATGAAAATGAAAAGATTTTACACAAGAAATGTGGCTTCTTAAAGCCATAAAAGTATTTCAAATACATAATTTCTGTGCTCTGTGCCTCTTAGGAAAGGGTGTTAGTAAATGAGTGACAAAGAGATGAAAACAAGGGGATTAGTCATGCTCCAGTGTGTTACTCTTTCTGTATATGCTTCAGTACTTGATCTTGAAAGAGGCAACTGTTCTGCAACCCCAGCTACCTACCCAACTAGCTTTCCTAGCATTTTTTGTTCCTTCTTAGAGGGTGCATTTGGACTTGCAAACCCTTTGAATGCCTTTTCTTTTCATTGGCTTTTGCTTCTATTCACTATCTAATGCTACCCTTATTTCTTCCAAGGTCCCAGATTTAGCAGTTGGGAACCTTAAGTTTCTCTACCTAGCTACTGATCTGCCAAGATTTAACAGTTTGGACAGATATCATTCTCTATTCTACAACATGAAAATTGAAAACATGTCATGATCCAGATTAGACTGTTGGACCAGCCATCAAAATTGAGTTCTTATCAAAACTGATACAGACATTGCCTTGTCAGGGAAATATGAGATCTTTGCATTTGTCAAAGCTGATCATATTTGGACCTTTGATATCCAATCATGAAACATGAAACCTATTGGTATAGGTATCTAACACTCCTGTTGCACTTGCTCGGTCTTCACTATTTTCTGTTGGCCCCTCAATGTCTTAAACTGGTTCCTTAGTATTTTCTACTGTGTCTTCAACCCTTTTAGGGCCCACAAATTCCTCCGTTTCATAGTTTGTTTGGAGAGAATGCCGAGTCTTTGGCTTCCGAGAGCTTAGCCTCTCAGAAGTTTTACCTTATGATATAATCTCATCAATAAAAGTTTTTCTTCCTCCTCTTCTTTTACCCTTGCCACCTATAGGATTAGTTTTCTTGCATCCTCTCATGCACTCTACACATCTAAAAGAAAAACATAATTCTTTTGAAATCTATGATTGCCTTCCCCGACAACGGCACCAAAATGTTGGTCACTTTAATTGTTTATTAATTCAAACAACTAAGTGCTACATAAACTGTCAACCTAGGGAAGTCTGTTTATTTCAAAGGCAACTACACACTATATGTGCTCAATCTCAAAATCAGTAAAAGTTGTAGTAATAAATATACTAGTCACACCTTTCTCTAAGAAAACTGAAGCTCTACTCTGAGTTACAGCAAGAATAATCTATTGCAGACAATTATCAAAGAATGCTTAATTTCACTGAAAAGAGCAATCTAATGAAAGGAATCAATTTGCAAAGGAAAGCACTAGCTATGCTGTAACAGAGAATAGGACCCTATTCCCCAAGCAGGAACCTTCAACACCTGTTTCTGATTACCATGCTTGCCTACTCACTCTATAAACTTAATTGCCAATAAATCAATCACGGATTAACTGTGGATGAATTCAAGAAAGTAATGCAGCAATCAATTGGAAAAAAAACAGAGTTCAGCAATAACGCATAAGCAACATTCAGTAAACAAAACTTTAACAAGGTATGGATAGAAATCACACTTAACACATTGCAAAAATGCAATGGGTGAATTTTGTGATAAAGGTGGGCCCTGTCCTTCTAACAAGATTCCCCAGGAAACAGGAACTAGAAAGAAATGTTCAGAACAATATTTTATTCATCCATCAATATGTCATGTTACAAAAAGATTCCAGTTCTTTTCCTTCAACTAGACCTTCCTGCAGTCTATGCGTCCCCTTCTAATGTAGATGTCTCCTCTTTTTAAAGAGGAGACATCTATTACAATTGATTACATTGTAAGTCCTATCTTTAACCTAATATGCCAAAATAGGGTAATCAATTTTCCCATTAACAAAATGCTATTACAATGGCTATGGTAATGCTGACTTTGGAATGTGGTCATTACAGCCAGTGTAACAACTCCTTCGATGATCTTCTTCTGTTGCTGTTGAATCTAGAATGCGAATCACGGTTGTATCAGCAACGGGATTTGCGCATTGTTTTTAATTGTTTTAGCAACATAAACTGTAATGATAACCCTACAGTCTCCAGGCTATTTCAGCAATGTAGACTGCAATGATAATTGTTTTAGCAACTATCCGATTCAACGATTAATTATGAAGGTAATGTAATTATATGTAAAATAAATTAAATGTATAGTAATGAGAAGAAATATTGTATACCTTTGGAAAAATGGATTAAAGCAATAACATGGAATTTAAATATAGGTTGGAAAAGGATGACATAATAGAAAAATATTTGGTCAAAAAGGGACAATGTAGGTCCTAACAGTGTCTCTTGATGGGTTGATGAAAAGATGAAGAATGAGAGGATGAAAAGATGAAGAGATGGACAGAATTTTGATGAAGCATCGAGAATAAGATAAACTTATCCCTCATAATGGTGCAAAAATATGTGGCGTTGTCGGCTTAAACAAAAATATGAAGAAATGATGAGAATGTCAAAACATTGGGAACAATAAACTTATTCCCCAACAGTGACGCCAGAAAATGGTGATGCCTAAGCTAGATGTGGCAACATTTCGGGACAAGGGATGTCACTCTGATCCCCACCCTCTCCATTCTAGTTGTCTCACTAGCGCAGGATATGTGGGTTAGTCCCTATGAAATGTGAAGATGGAAATACCCGTTGGTAATTGACAACTCTGAGAGACACAAATGAGACCAATGCTTTAATGGAGTCAAATACTTGCTTAATAGATTATTTAACAAGTAACTGGATAAACATTAGCTACTCCTAAATGAGGTACAACACCTGAAATCTAAGTGAGATGTGGAATCTTGGTTATTATAAATTATATGTGTACCTAGGTGAATCCTTCCTCTCAACTATTTTGAAGCTAGTCTCTAGAGTAGGTTGTGAGAGAGAAAGTCAGGGGAACATAACAGATGCTATATTAATGATACCTCCCCTTGGGTTCTAACCATGTGATGCCTTTGGTGCTGCAGAGACTGTGTATCTAACGACTGTAAGATCATTGTGTTAACCACTAAAGACGATCTAAGCTTCGAAAGCTGGGTGAGAAAATTGGTCATGTTTCTATATCAACCAAGTTTATGCTTGGAGGTAAATTAATTAGTGCAAAAATAATCCTAAAATGCAAATGCACAATATGAGTGATTATTCTTAAGGTGAAATTGTTAAGGTACTCAATGATATCTCAATTTATAACAATGATGTAATTAACAATAAATAACGAAAATCTTCACCAAAAGATAAAGTGCTCAAAATAAACAGTGCCAAGAAATGTTGCCAAGATTACCAATAGACAATTGCTCATAGAATAGAAAAAATTCAATGTTCTTTTCAACAATGTCAATGCTTAAACACAATTAGCAAATTCTTGAAATTATAACAATGAAATGTCAATATGCTAATTAGATGAAAACAATTAAGATTACTCTTATCACAATATGATTAGAGAAGTGATTTAAGAGTGATTTTGATCAAAAAATTAGTGAATCCATAGGATTTGATTATTCCACAATGAAGAGTAATGTATTCAATGATAGAAATGACAAACTAGAGTTATTCTTTTAGGAACAATGTCACAGTAATATTAGCTATCAATGAAAAGAAAGAGAGATTTAATTCACAATGTTACCTTTTAAGCCAATCTTATCAAACAATTGCCAATTCAATTATTCCTTTAGATCACATATTTTCTTAGTTAGATGATGATGCAAACAATGAATGCTAATGCAAGAATAAAATGAATGTAATATGCAAATGGATGAAAGGGATGCAAAATGGAGTAGTCAAGAAACCAATGGTTGCAACAATAAGAAAGACACTAAATTCCATTAAAAAACACTTATTCAAGATGAACAAGATGCAAGGAACAAATTCCAAATGAAATTAGATAATCTCCAATGCTTTTTTCCACCACTGTAATTTTTATATCAGACCTCAAATTATTATGAAAACCTTCAAGAAATGATAAGATATGTTATGGAATGCATGCCCAACTAATGCAAGTCATATTCCAATGAAGAAATATGCTTGTAAGTTAATTATTATGCCACTTTTATATTATTTTACCACTGTTGTAGATGATTTTATGTTGTTGTAACAAACATATCATATCTGGAAATTACCCAACAATTCACAAAAACAATCACTTATATGCACTCAATTTGACTTCAAGATTAATTCTTAATGCCTTAGGTGATTTATTAGTAAATTTAGGCTCATATTAGATGTGTTTAGGCCTAAATACACTGTTTCCATAAAATTCTTCATAATTATAAATAAAGATAGTGATGAAAAACATAGATTAGAGAGAAAACCAAGAGGTCTAATGGCCTTGTAGGCAACTAGTTACTCTTGTAATGAATTTGAGCACTTGCAACAAAAATGTTAGATCTAAAATAGCTGCAAAACAGATTGGTAGAGACGAAACATTAATGGAAACCCAATCAATGGGTGAAGAATGACCAAATGATGGCTAGGAGAATAGGCTAGGGCTGGAAGAAGGCTAGAGATCGAGCTAAGGGTCCAAGGAAGGGTTGAATGAGTGGAAGTAAGGCCTTAGAAGCCCATGAATAAGGGAAAATATCACACAAGGGCTGATGTTAGGACAAGGAAAGGGCCTAAAAGGGTTGTGAAACAAGAAAATGGCCCTTTAGGGCCTGCAACAAGGGTTGGAAGGGGGGTTGAGGGCCTAATAAAGTAGCCCAAGGCCGCGACTAGGCTAAAAGAAGGAGGTCGAAACCCATAGAGGGTTGCAACCTATAAGGCCAAGCCCCTAAAAATCCTTGCAACTCACCCAAAGGATTCATTAAGGCTCGCGACTAGCCCTAAAGGGCTAGATGATAGGCTGAAAGGGGAAGATAAGAGGATAACTAGGCCTAGAAGGCTTAAAAATTTTTGAAACTTCTACAATTGAACAAAAATGCCAATGATCACTTCAAAATGTTGGATGACTTCCCTTCTTCAAATGGATGTTGAGTTTCTAGAAGTTAGGGAGGCTAGATCTTACCCTTAAGGGCTTAGATCAACCTTCCTTACTTGGATGAGTAGCCTAGAATTTTTTTTTACTTCAAATGCTTGAGCTATCACCTACACAAATGAATAAAAGAATTCCAAACCTCAAATATATATACAAATTTTAAAACTTGAAATATCCAAGTGCTGCAAAATAGCAAGGGTTAGAAAAATAATTTACAAAATAAATTTACAAGCTCTCATTAGCATATTAATTGCTTTTAGCCCAATATCAAATAGTAATTTTGAAAAAAGTTCTTTTTAAATAACAATGGATGATTAATTTTTGAAATCTAGATTGGCCAAAACATTTTTGCAAAATAATTTACCACAACGAAATCTTAGAGCCCAAACAAGGTCGGCTCTTCCACAAAGTTTGTGAACTTGGAGCCTAATGGATAGCATACCTGTAAATATCTATAATATTCTGAAGTTAAAATTTTTAGATCATATGGTGAATTAGATCACGTAAGATAAGTTGTACCAATGGAAGGCTCTTATCACCGACAAATGAAATAAGAATTTGAAAAAATTATTCAGCACAATATAGGATAACACATAGCTAGCACATATGACAAATCAATAAATATAAGGACACCATGAAATAAACCCCAAAGTCTTTCTATTATGATAAAGAATGTTCCTAGTAGAGCAGTAGCTCAATACTAATGTTACAAAGTTTTTCTCAACCAAAGATTATCCTCCTAAATAGAAGCTCAATAGCTTATTTGTATAGAGAAACCCCTCCAAGTGGAAACAAACGACTAGTTGGCTTGATCTTCATCAAAATAATCTCTACAATTAAAAATAACTTGATCATCTTTTAATATCCACCATCGAATTTTTTATTTTGATGAAAATTTTTATTTTTTCTTAAAAGCCACTTTTAATCCAAAAAGTAATAATTTGGATTAATTTCCCAAAAAATTTAACTTTCACTTAACTACCAAGGTCCAAGGGCTGAAGTTTTCTTAAAATATCATTTTTTCCCTTGGTGGGGGACCTCCAAAAATTGACTTTCTTTTGACCCGCTTATTTTTTGATTATTTTCCATTGGAGAGAAATTAATTTCTCTATAATTATTTTTTGACTCAAAATTAATTAATTTTATGGCTTAGGATTTTAATTTAATTTAGCTAGAAAAAATAATTAATTAACTATAGAGAGGATTAATAATTTTTCCACCCTCAAATATTTTAGCCATGGTGTCTGACTATGAGAGACCTGTTGTCACCCAAACTATACAAGCAAGGTGTGAAAACCCTCAGGACGGGGGTTTTCACTCTGATCCTTGCCCTCTTCATTCTAGTTATCTCTATACAACAAACTATGGGGGGTAGTCCCTATAAAATATGAATATGGGAGAATTGTTGGTAACCAACGAATCTGGGAGACACAACTGAATAACCATTGCAACTTGGCTGAAATAACAAGTATAAATGATTTGCTTAGATTATTATGGAAGACCAATGCCTTTAATGGAGTCAATTACTTACTTAAGATCCTGTCATTTAAAATCAATTAAATTTTGGGATCACTTTGCCCCTTGAAAATGAGAATTTTGAGACCTTAATCTTGCAAAATCACCAAGTATTTAGCTTTAAAACTTTAGTTTAGGGTTACAAGTCAATGTTGGGGCAATAAAGGCCAATAATTTGAGAACAAGGCTAAGGGATGCAAATTTGTGGGGATAAATGGGTTAGGATGACAGATCGGGGGCTGAAATGATAAGAGGAGGCAAAAAACTGAAAATCCGTGTCTCGAAAATATTTTTTTCTTTTGGATTAAATTTTTCCATTAAATCTTCAATAAATGTCCCTGCAAAATTATCTAGAGACTAGATCTTACCCTAAAGGGCCTAGATATTTCTCTTCTCTCACTTTATTCTTTGATCCAACTTACAAAAATGAAAATAAAAACACCCAAACCCCAAATATATATAAAATACTAAAAATCTCCAAAACCCAAGATAGAAAAAATAATTTACAAGTTAGATCTACATAATTATTCACAAGATCCACAAATATACAACGGTTTTAAAAATTTTAAATTTTTGAGAAAATATTTTTATGGAGTTATTTCTTTTGAAGAACGGCCAAAAATACTTTAGAAACCCCAATGTATATATAGCCTTAGTGAAGATTTAATCCACAAAATAAATATTTCGAATCCAAACAACAATGATTCTTTCCCAAGTTTGTGAACATGGAGGCCAAGCACTGAAGTGTACCTGCAAGTAGTATGAATTAATCTCAAAATAATTTGTTAGATCATATGGGGAATCAAGCCACCTAAGATTAGACCAAAACTATCAATAGTATGGTTCTATCTCCATCGATTGAAAAAAACAAATCTTACCAATATTCAACACAACATAGAGATGTCTGTAGTCAACACATACCATAAATTAATATGCAAGAACACCTTGAATTTCACCCCAAAGTCTTTATTATGAATGCAAAAATAGTTCTTAGTGGGACAATAGTTACAAAGTTTTCAGCAAAAAATTTCCAGCCAGAGATCAAGATGACTAGAGACTCAAATGACTCTCTAATTTATAGATAAATCCTCCAAATGGAAAAATAACGACTAGTTTATTTTATCTTTGTCAAAATGATCTTGGTTGTTGATAAGCACTTCAAGATCTTTTAATTTTAGCCTTTGATTTTGGTTTTTTATTTATGAGGAATTTTCAAATTTATCACTTAATTTCATTTTAATTAGCTCAAAATTAATTATTTTGATCTAATTTCATAAAAAATTGACTTTGACTTAACCATAAAAGTCCAAGACTCCAAATTTTCTTGAAAAATACAATATTCCTTTAGTGGAAGACCTTTAAAAATTGATTCTTTTAAGACCCACAATTTTTTCCATTTGGAGAATTTATTTTCCTAAGAAAATTTAATTTGACTCTAATTAATTAATTTTTGGCTTAGGATTTAATTTTATTTTTCTAGACAAAATGATTAATTTACACATGAGGGGATCTAAGTACTTTTCCAACCCTCTAATACATATGATTTTTCATTTACAAGGCTCAAAGAGGGAATACACATTTGGCTTAGACTCTCACGACACATAACCCATTTGTGACACAATATGATTTAGTAAACCAAGTGATTTGTAATAAAATAATCAAGCCAATTAGCTTAAATTATTCCCAAACCACTTTTACATCAGACTCTACTAAAACACTAGGATTCACCTAATAATTTGATAATAAATTTCACCCTAGCTTTGGGGTTTAAGTTGGAAGGAAATAGTTCATTAGATTAGCCGTGTCGAAAAGCATAGGTAATCAACGATGTTAAAAAACCTCATAGGATGGAATTCGTCATCAAATTATAGGCTTACCTATGTTGTTACATAGACTCAAGGTTTACTAAGATCATTTACAATTTATAACTTGCAGAATGGGATGACCATGACACATGGCTGCTGATATGTGATAAGATCCTTTTTGGAAAAATATGGTACTTCCGCTTCCTTAGAAATTTGACAATTTGACTGAAACACATTGTAAAGTAGCTTTAAAGTTAAAATAAAAACAATTTATAAAGGACAAGTCATGTAGTAAAATTTATGCTTGATTTTATAAAAGTCATGTTTTTCCATTAGTTAATGGAAATACCAAATGCTTTATTCTTAGTATTTGCATTAGATACATTCTTATTTTCGCAACTATGAAGCTCCTTGGGAATTAACACGATGCCCCTGTGCCAAAGAGTGTATGCCTTTTATAGTCAAATTATGCATTTGCTAATGCATGAATGACCCTCCACGGTGAGTGTATGCTTGTAGGACAATTCACTAGTATTGTTAATGTGTCTTCGTTTTGAATGATAGCCATCAAGATACCTTCCAAAATTTTTATTATTTTTTAGTATTATAGTTGCTTTGGTTTTAGGGTCTATGATGTTGCAAATAGTTTCATTTATATTTTTTCCTTTTTCTTTGGCCATGGTTGGTTTGATAAGTAGCGATTAAAGCACTTTAAAATGCTAACATTTTTTTTATCTGTTGCCTTTATATTAGAGTAAATTTTAATTATTCATCCATGTTTAATGCATTTTATAGTTCACTTAGTCTATTTCTTTTTTAGGCTTTCATTATCATAATATGATGACTTGCAAAATGTAAACCATATTAATCTAGTCTCATCTTGTGATTTTAAGCCCTTATGCACCTAATATTTAGTTTTTAAAAGTCTTTGTAGCCCTTTTTACTCATCAAATTCCCATATTATTGCTTCTTCATATCTATGTTTATGTATGGGGACACTCCTTGCACCATTTTTAGATTTGTTTATCCTTTTCTAATCTTCATATGATCAATATTATAATATGGCTCCAATATTTTCTTTCCTTCGCAAGATTTATGATAAAGTTAGTTCCTTGCAAAAAAAAATTATTGTTTTTTGTGCATGTTCAATTCATAGTCCTATGCATTGTATTGTATCATATCCACAAAAAGGAATTCTAGTAAAAAACCTATAGCTTCTTAATTGAGACATCTAGTGACATTTAATTGATGGCATGGATAAGTTGTGAGAAATATCATCACAAAATACTGTAGTTAAAGCATATGGTGAGGTTGAGTTATTTGATACTTGACAATTTTTATGGTCTTAATTTTTCATTGAAGAGGTATGGATTCCAAAGGAGGGAATATTTGATCAAAACATTAATTGGTCATTCTAATGTTATAATCAACACACTTAAAGAGTTAAGATAAATGTTCTTTGTTGCTCAAAGGTTCATCTCTTTTCTTGATTAGAATAGAAAGTTGGAGACTGAAGTGAAGGATGGAACATGCAAAATTGCACTAAGTGTATCAAATGTGGAAGCCCAACAAAGAAAATACTCGAGATGTTAAGGCATAAATTCCTTATATGTTGGTAGTATGAATCCATTGCAATGTGCGTTACAACTTATTGATCTTGGATCTTGAGATTGAAATGAAAGTGGTTTTATTTCACAAAGATGCTCATTTATTAGATTTCATCTTCTATTTGAGAAGGTTTTAAACACTTTGAAAAAATTAGTTTTCGTTACATGGTTTTTTTGTTCCTATAATTAATTATCCCAAGTACTTATTCATTGTGGGAAAGTATATGGATGTAATAAGAGCCTTTGGAAAACACTAGAATCCAAATCAAAAGTGCATGGATAAACTTTCCTTTAAATTTTTTAGGTCTGTGATCATTTCCTTGAGACCATATTGTTAAAGAATGCTAACTTCTAAGGCAAGATGGAAAATTTGGTCTCTTATATCATGTTGTCCATTTTGTAACTAAATTGAAATCCTTTGCACGCAACATATTCTCACATTGTTAGTAACAATATGTATAGTGCTGGAAACAATACTAAGACGGGGGGTGAATCAATATTATTAATTAAATAAGTTTCAATTCCCAATTAGATTTATATGTGCTACTCAATTTACCATATGTTGATTTTTAATCAGTGCATCACTATCTTAATATATAGTAACTATGTGTAGTGCTAACATAATAATCCATCACACATAAGCAACACACATGAACACCAAGATTTAAGGTGAAAACCCAATGTGGGAGAAAAACAACCTGTTGTTGTCGTCTCTATCTTATTTTAATATAAATAAAATCTGTTTACAATCTTGTAGTGGTGCAGACTCATACCCGTACACAGGCACCCACTTGCAGAAGGCTACAACCTTCTCTCATTTTCCAGCTTTTAGTGGAAGGGAGCTACAACCCCCTAGCTCATGTACTAACTGATACATTTACTAGTACCTATATATGGCTACGATCTTCTCTCTTCCTTTAGGGACTATGTTTCATTAATTTTCAGATTGGATGCTCTTGGTACACAAAAATACAATATGAAGGCCTCGTTTCTTTAAATTTTCACACTGGACCCATCAAAAACTTAGAAACTCAAACTACATCAACCAATAATCAGTTAATATGAACAGTGAGATCATTGTCACCAAAACACTGTGATGACCAGAAACTTGCATCATCATTTAAAACCACATGCAAACTCAAGAATCATACATCAAAATGCATACACTACATCAATGGACCTAACTGCGTGTATATGCGACTTCCTACAACAAAACCTGCTTATACCTCCAAAACTAATGAATCATAAAAACTTTTGAATCAAATCTATACCAACCAGTAATATTTTGAACAATAATGTCAATTGCAGAGATCTAGATAGTCAACATCAAAGATAACCCTTCTCACTTAATCAATTAATCAATTAGACACAAACTCCTTATTCATTCAGTTTTACTTTTAGATCTAAGAAGACTTCATTGAAAGACATTAGTAAAACAACAACACTAATCAAATAGATTAGTCATTTCTGAACAACAGGATTTTCTTTATCGTACGCTACTTGTAAGACTCTAAACTGCATGTATACGCGCCTTGATGAAGGCAAACCTGTGTATATATCTACAAATATTAACTTACAACTTCACTGCTATTCCAGACTTCAGACATACCTAGATCATGACATTTAAAGAGTAAAATATGTGTAAGCAATCATATCTAGCCCAATCAATATTATATAATAAAATGATAAGTCATTTCAGGTCCCATGATCTTGATCCAACATTGTATCCAAGGTGCACAAAATATTTTAGATCGTATAATAATCATAGCCCCTGCAACATAAAATAGACTTTAAATAGAAATATTCCTAAGAAACCCTTTCACTTTCGCACTTAGCCCTTTTATCTTCTCCTCCTTATATAAGTTTTGGCCATCCTCAATACCTTAGACCAAAATAAAACTTAGAGCCTGTGGTATTCATGGACAAGATTAAATAGTTGTTACTCTTGTCAAATTTGTGGGCTAATACCATGGTATTGACCCTTGGTATTATTTACTCTCGAATATTCTTGATTTTCCAACCCATACACTCTTTTCCTATTGTGAAAGTGTGTGCATACATATACGCTCTTTTTGTTCTGTGAACCTGTATGTATATGCCACTTTGTCAAGATGAACCTGCATATACAGATTAAACTATCTGAAAACATCCTTTTCCTTCAATTTATTGAATTTGATTGGTAGACCATTGTTCCAACTTCCCGTTCTTCTGTATCAATGCCCTGTTACCTCTAAATTGACCTATTACTCTATGAGTTGCCTTTTATCAAATCTGAGTTGACCTGTGAGTGAGTTGCCATCAAGGACAACACTTGTATCATAATGCCAACAATCTCCCCCTTTAGACTTGATGGAAACCATATTGGTGTTGATTACTACAAGTTGTAGAAACTGTTAGAGATATCAAGCAACACAAAAATACTCCCCCCCTTTGAAATCGAGGGCAAAGGGCGGACCGAGATATTCTCCCTTTGAGACACACTATGTTGTCCATGCTCCCCCTGAGTACATGCAGAGTTTGCAGAGATATTTTTCAAAAGAATGACATGACTCTATAACTCAACTATGTAAGTATGACCTTCCTATCACCAATGACTCATACATACATCAATCACCCAACCAAGTGGGGATACACCAAATTTGACTCATCCACCCAACTAAGTGGGGATATATCATTTTTTATACATAGATGAAATATAAAAATTATTACATCATCCTTCCTATGCATAGTGGGGAAACAAATTACATCATATGTCCAATAGGACTCATTCGAAAGTAGATTATGATAGAATGTGACATATTACACCCTAGATATTTACATGACCTATGCAACAATGAATATTTGAAACCTTAACTAAAATCAACAACCATAATACCAACAATGCAAAATGCCTGTGAAGGCTAATGTCCCCCTTGAACCTATGCTGCCTGTGCATTATCAACAAACCATTCATCAAGGCATCTTCATCAATCAAATAAAAATTAATGAACAAAGCATATCAATAGACAATAATAATCAATATTAGACTGAGCACCCATGCTAGAGTCTAACCCACTATTTTTCTATCAGAAAAACATATATGCTCCTTCATCCACAGAAACTCGCGTACATATGTGACTATCCTTCATGAAACCCACATATAGGAACCTTATTAATAGCAGGATGATGCAGAAACTACTCCAAACTTTAGCCTGAGATATTCAAATGTTTCTCTGGGAAGCGGTTTGGTGAATATATCAACAACCTATTCTTTGGAGGGAACATACTCCAATTTAACCTTTTGTTCAAGCACTTGTTCTCGTAGAAAATGGTATTTAATGGGCATGTGCTTAGTCATTGAGTGCATGATTGGAATTTTTGAAATACTGATGGCACTTACATTATCGCATAGAATGGAGATGAGTGGAATACATGTGATTTGAATTTCTTGAAAAGTTTGCATCATCCAAAGTAGTTGTGTGCAACAAGATGCATCAGCCACATATTCTGCTTGAGTTGTAGATAAGGCAAAGGAACTTTGTTTCTTGCTGAACCAAGACACTGTTTGTGATCCCATATAGAATGCACCTCCACTAGTGCTTTTTTGTTCATTAACATTTCCTACACAATCTACATCTGTATATGCATGAAGAGTAAGATCTGTATATCTAGGATACCATAGACCAAAGTCTTGAGTTCCTTGAAGATATTTGAATATTCTTTTTACTGCTTGAAGATGTGATTCCTTTGGATTTTCTTGGAAACTTCCAGCAATTCCTATTGCATTCATGATATCAGGTCTGGTACCTATTAGATAAAGTAGACTTCCAATCATAGATCTATATGCTGGTTGGTTCACTGTAGGTGATTCATCGTTAGAACTCATACTACATCCTTCTACCATTGGAGTACATACTAGTTTAGAATCTTCCATTCCGTACTTCTTCAGAATCCACTTGAGATATTTAGTTTGTGAAAGAAAAATACAATCTTTTTTTGGTTGTACTTGTAGACCAAGAAAATAAGTAAGTTCACCAAGTAAGGACATTGTAAATTATTGCTGCATAACCAAAGCAAAGTTCTAACTCATATATTCTTCATTGGTACCAAATATGATATCATCAACATAAAAACAACAATAATTAGCAGTTTATCATTTTCAATATTTGTATATAAGTTGTTGCTTGCAGATCCTTTGTGAAACCTTGTTGTTGTAGATATTTGTCAAGATGATAATACCAGGCCCTTGGAGCTTGTTTTAGACCATATAAAGCCTTTTTGAGCTTGTATACAAGTTTTGCATAATTTCCTAGAACGAATCCTTCTGGTTACTCAATATAAACTTCTTCTTCTAAATCTCCATTAATAAAAGTTGATTTTACATCCATTTGATATACTTTGAATTTTCGAACACTTGAAAGAGAAAGAAACAATCTTATGGCTTCAAGTCTGGCAACAGGTGCAAACCTTTCTTCAAAATCTATACCTTCTTGTTGAGAATACCCTTTACAAACAAGTCATTCTTTGTTTCTAATAACCTCTCCATTTTCATTCAAATTATTCTTAAATATCCATTTTGTTCCTATAATATTTTTATCATGAGGTCTAGGAACTAATTCCCAAGTATCTTTCTTTTCAATTTGGTCAAGTTCTTCATTCATGGCATAACCCAACATTCATCTTTGCTAGCTTCATTTACATTTTGTGGTTCTATGGAGGATAGTAATGCTAGATAACTCGAGGTTCCTGTAAGAGTTCTTCTTGTGTACTCTAGACCCTTTTTCTCCTAGAATTTGAGATTTTGGATGATTCTTCTGAACATACCTGGATGGAGTCTTTTCCTTGTCTTTTGTATCTTCTTCTAATGACTCATTTGTTTCTTCCTATATATCAGTTTGATCTGATATAGGAAAGCATTCATTGTCTTCCTCATTGTCATATTCCTTTGTTGATTTCATATGTTCCAGATTTTTGCATGCTTCATCAATTACTACATCAATGCATTCAACAAATTTCTGAAGTCTTTTGTTATAGAATTTGTATCCTTTACTTCTAGATGAATAACCAAGAAGAATTCCTTCGTATTCTTTGGGTTTAAAATTACCATTATCATCAGTATTTTTGATAAAACATTTGCTTCCAAAAACTATAAAGTCTTTTACAGTAGGAGGCTTACCATACCAAAGTTCACATGGAGTTTGATCACTATTTACTCGAACATTAGCTTTGTTGAGAATAGTCACAATAGTAAATGCAGCTTCACCCCAGAAGGTGGCGGGAGTTCCAGATGCATAAATCATAGCTTGAGCCATTTGTTGAACTGTTATGTTGATTCTTTCCACTATGTCATTTTGTTGAGGAGTTCTGGTAATAGGGAACTTCCTTTTTATTCCAAGTTGTTCACAAAAAAAAAAAAAAATCATCTGATATGAATTCTCCCTCTCGATCAGATCTGAGACATTTGATTTTTTGATCTGATTCCTTTTCACTAAAGCTTTGAAGGCTTTAATATTTTCAAATGCTTCATCTTTATGATTTAGTATACCTATCCAACACATTCTAGAACAATCATCAATGAATAAAATAAAATATTCTTCCTCATGAGGTGACTTTTTCCTTATTGGTCCACACAAATTAGTATGGATGAGTTCAACATGCTTACTTGATGATCCTTCTTTTTCACTGAAATTAACTCTAGTTTGCTTACCAACTTGACATGGTTTTCATATGGTATTTTCTAGGATGCTAATATCTGGAAGATCACGGACCACCTTGAGCCTACATGCTTTTCGTATTTGAGAAAAGCTTAGATGCCCCAATCTTCTCTGCCATAACCAGTTTTCATATGTTCTTCTTAGATAACATTGTTTTTTCCTCCTTTGAGTATGTATAAATTGTTTGGAGTTCTTGTACCTTTGATTATAGTCTTTCCTATATCAAGCTCACGAACCACACATCTGTTTGATCGAAACACAACTTAATTTCCTTGATCACACATTTGATTGAAACTCAACAACTTATGTTTTAGACCATCAACATAGATGACATTTCGATCTTTAACCTTTTCTTTCCAATAAACAAAACCTTTACCTTTAATGATAGTTGGTGTGTCATTTCCAAAGGAGACATTATTTCCCTTTTTTAAAGCATTATATGAATGAAGTTTCTCTTTATCACCTGTCATGTGTTTGGAGCATCCGCTGTCAATGTACCACATATTCTCTTATCCTTTTGAAATTAGAGCTATGCCACATCTTTCTGATTGAAATTCCTTCTTTCTCCATACCTTGGAATTTGATGATGTTTTCTCCTTTTGAAGTTTTGGCTGAAATTTGCTCCTACATTCAGATTCTTCATGACCAAAGTTATTACAAAATGAACATTCAATTTCATCTTCAAGAGGAGAAAAGTTATTATAGGAAATTTTCTTTATTCTTGTTACACTCCTTTGATTTCATGCTTCTCTAGTCATGACAATTTTGTAAGCAACACATTAAGCAGTCTTATGCCCAAAGTCATGGCATGAAAAAAATTTGTCCATTAAAGAATTTTCTATGATCAAAGAATCTTTTGGCATTGTTTACCTGTTGGTTGATGCTTCTATTGATGTTGATCCTTGGAGTAAATTGAGCATGATTTACCTGATGAGTACTTTTAGGATTTTGCTGACAATTGACATATTGTTCACTGCTCTTTGCTGCATCGAGATAACTTCTAGTGGAGTCTGATGACTTTTGTGATTGGGATGATTCTTCAGTATATCTAAGACCTGTATTTATAGGAGGAGAACGCTGAACTTTGATGACTTCATTTAACGTTTATGATCCTTTAGCAAATCTAAGATTAAGAGATTTTGTCTTCTCAAGTTCTTTTCTTAGACCAACAACTTCAATTTCTAGTTTTTCATTGTGCCTTTCTCTTTCAGTGAGTTGATGTGTCAACATGTCTATGATCATATTATTTTCTTCTAAATAGATTTTCAGTTTTGTGATTTCTTCAAGAAAGTCTTCCTCTTCTAAGGCATCCAAAAATTTATCATTGTCATAAGCCATGAGTAGTTTATAATCTTGTTTAGTTTCATCTTCATCACAATTAGATAATCAATCGCTATCTTCATGGGTATAATAACCTCTTCTATTAACAACCTGTTTTCTATTTTATTTTGCATATTCCTTTCCTTTTTCATGTTTATCTTTATGAGGCAATTTGGCAGCATAATGGCCAAATCTACCACAAGAAAAGCATTTGAATGGTAGCTTACCTCTGAATCTTTTGGTACCCCATTGAAGCTTCTTGACAAAGTTTGCCTCATCTTCTTCTTCTAAAACATATCCTGATTCATTTTGCTCTTCCTTTTCTTTTCCCTTTTCTGTAGCTTTGAAAGTGTCTTCTCTCATTTCTGATGGACCTCCTTTCCTCATTTCAAAGGCAGTTAGAATTCCATGAAGTTGAACCATAGTAGTAGATTGAAGTTCCTACTTTTCTTCTATGGTAGATACTTTTGACTCAAATTTAGAAGACAAATATCTCAAAATTTTCTCTACTAAATTATCCTCCTTTATCTCTTCACCTAGATTCTTCATATAACTAACAATATCATCTACACGTAAAAAGTAACTAGCGATACTTTTGTCACTATGCATCTTAAGAGTTTCCAACTGAATTCTGAGAGTTTGAAGCTTAGCACATTTTATCTGGGAGTCTCCTTCATAGCTCTGAATGATTTTGTCCCATATCTCTTTGGATGTCTTGAGTTGCATGACTTTGACAAATTCTTATTATGATGGACTTCCCAATAAAGTATTGACTGCTTTGGCATTGGTTTCGTATAACTTCTTACTTGTCATACTGTAGGTATTTCTACTGGAAATTGATATCCTCCTTCCACAATTTCCCAAACGCCGGCTCCAAGTGACTAAAGACAGGATCAAGTTCTTATTTTCCAATATACCAAGTTGCTCCCATTGAATATTGGTGTTTGGATAGATCCCATGCCTTCGTGATTGTTCATCTCGAAAGATATCCCTTCAAGCGATCAAGCTTCTTCTGAAGGACCTACTCTGATACCAATTGTTGGAAATTATAATAAGAGGGGGGGTGATTCAATATTATTAATTAAATAATTTTCAATTCCCAATCAGATTTACATACACTACTTTGGTGAAGTGAACTTGAATATGTACGCTACTATGATTAAAGAAACCAACTATACCCAAAGAACTTATGATTTAGTCAATTTATCATATGTTGATATTTAATTAGTGGATCAATATCTTAATATATAGCAAGTATGTGCATTAATAACATAATAAACCATCACACACAAGAAACCCACATGAACACCAAGATTTAAGGTGGAAACCCAAAGCAGGAGAAAAACCACATGCTGTTATCGTCCCTGTCTTCTTTTAATATAAAGAAAATCTATTCACAATCTTGCACTGGTGCAGACTCATACCAGTACACAGGCACCCACCTACAGAAGGCTACAACCTTCTCTTGTTTTCCATCTTCTACTCGAAGGGAGAGACAACCCCCTATCTTATGTACTAGCCGATATGTTTACTAGTATGTAAGCACCAAACTACAGAAGGATACGACCTTCTCTGTTCCTCCAGGGACCACATTTCATTAATTTTCAGACTGGAAGCTCCTGGTACACAAAATACAATATGAAGGCCTTATTGCATCAAATTTTTACACTAGACCCATCAGAAAATTAGAAACTAAAACTACATCAACCAAAAATCAGTTAATCTGAATAGTCAGATCACTGTCACCAAAACACTGCGTTGAGATAGGAAACCTGCATCATCATTCAGAACTAGCTGCAAAATCAAGAATCATACATCGTAATGTATACACCACCTTAATGAACCCAACCTACATGTATATGCTACTTCCTGCAACAGAGCTTGCTTATACCTCATAAAATACTAAATCATAAAAACTTCAGAATCAAATCTGTACCAACTAGTAATATTCTGAACATCTACTATCAATTGCAGAGATATAGACAGTCAACAGAAAAGATAACCCTTCTCACTTAATTAATCAATCAATTAGACACAAACTCCTTATGCATTCAGTTTTACTTTCAGATCTAAGAATAATTCATTGACAGACAGCAGTAAAATAGTAGCACTGATCAGATAGATTAGTCATTTCTGAATAATAGGCCTTTCTTTGTCATACACTACTTGTAAGAGTTTAAACTACGTGTATATGCACCTTGACCAAGGCGAACTAGCGTATAGATATGAAAATATTAACTTACAACTTCATTGCCATTCCATACTTCAGACATACCCAGATCATGAGATTTAAAGAATAAAACATGTGTAAGAAATCAGATCTAGCCCAATCAATAATAGATCTTACAATGATAAGTCATTTCATGTCCCATGATCCTGATCCAACATTGTCTCCATGGTGCACAAAACATTTCAGACCATATCATAATCATAGCCCCTGCAACATAGAATATACTTTAGATAGAAGTATTCATGAGAAACCCTTTCACTTACGCACATTTCCCTTTCATCTTCTCCTCCTTATATAGGTTTTGGCCTTCCTTAATACCTCGGACCAAAACAACACTTAGAGCCTGTGGTATTCTTGTACGGGATTAAATATTCGTTACTCCACTCAAACTTGTGGGCTAATATCATGGTATTGACCCTTGGTATTCTTTACTCTTGAATTTTCCAACCTATACTTGCTTTTCCTCTTGTGAAAGTGCACACATATGTATATGCTCTTTTTGTTCTATTAACATGCATGTATACGCTACTTTGCCAAGCTAAACCTGGGAATACAACTTAAACTATTTGAAAACATCATTTTCCTTCAACTTCTTGAATTTGATCAGTAGACCTTTGTTCCAACTTCTTGTTCTTCTGTACCAATGCCTTGTTACCTTTGAATTGACATGTTACATTGTGAGTTTCCTTTTATCAAATTTGAGCTGACTTGTGAGTGAGTTGCCAACAAGGACACCATTTGTATCATAATTCCAACATATAGTTTTACTGTTGCAAACCTATTAGGGAGGAAGTTTAAGGGAAATGAGGATATAACCATATATGATTGTAAGATATCAACTTCACCACACACAATACCTATTTTTTGTGGCAATCAACTATTGATTGCAGATAGAACCACGATTAAACCGATGCTTGAAATTTTTTAGGTGCCTAGTTTTATATTCCTGTGTAAAAGTGACCTATTATGTTGAGCAATATTCCATGCTCATTGTACTAAGGACCATAGGATGGTAGGAAGTTCCCCACTTATGATTAATTTAGATCATTGAAAGATTGTTTTTGTATTAAATGATTTCTTTCAATGAGATGTAGCCATATAACTATATAGATAGGATGCATTTTTGAATATTCGACCATTGTAATGATTAATAATACATATAAAGGTTTCCAACCTTTTCAAGTGTTCAAAAATGTAGTTTCATTTCCTTGGTGTGGTGTAAAAATATGATAATTTTAGTGTAGAAATTACGGTGTAGATTTGCAACTGCTCATGAAGTTTTAATGAAAATCACAATACACAAACCTACTCTATTTCTATGCGGAAGTTAATTCACAATTTAGAAGAAAAAAATCAGATATGCAATAAGAAATAACACACATTCACAAAATATTTTCCCTGGGGAAAGCAATCTGCTAAAAACCCCAATTCATACTTGCATTAATTTGATGAATATAGATGTATTACAATTGATTTGCTCCACTGAGCACAACCTGCAAGTGAATAACCTATCTCTCTACTCACTATGAAGCTCTTACCTAGACTTGATCAATTTCTGCCTTTGCTTGAGCTCCTATTTCCTTGCACAATTCCTGAGAAATTAGGCCCCTATTATTTAGGAATTTCTCCAAAATGGATTGCACAATTCCCAAGGTTAATCATCGGGTTGCAAGCAACACTTATAAAATCAAGACTAGTCTATAATGGATGTTACACTGCCTTGAAATCTCCATCATAGCTAGGGAACTCAAATTATCTACATGCACTAGTTATTTTGGGTTGATTTCTTAGTTAATTGGATTATCATTGAGTTTGACTGAAGTACCACTGCACCACTGACCTTTAACTAGTTCCTCCAACAACTAGAACTAGTTTAATTGAAAAGAACTTGAGATAAATGACTTTAATTGCTCCAAATTAGCAATTGCACATGCTTAACTGAACTCTAACTCCTTTAACTCAAATTTACTAAGTAAACTGGGTGACACAAGCCATGTCACATAAGTGAAATGCATATAAGTTGTCTGTTGATGTGGTATTTCAAATTTTCTCAATTTAATCATTGGAAAATCAAATTGAGAATTTCTTGCTGCATTTTCAACACTCCCTCTCAACAAGAAAGGGATTATGAACCACCCCTATCCGACACCTTTGGAACTCGAACTTCCCTGTTGACAATTTCTTTGTCAAAATGTCAGAATCTTGTTCCTTTGTTAGAATGTATTGTAGAAATATTATCTGCCTCTGCACGCAATCCCATAAATGGTGATACCTGATATCTATATGCTTGAATCGATTGTGGAATACATGATTCTTAGAGAGCTTGATGAAACTTTGATTATCACAATAGATCACAAATGGATCCATCATCTGAACGAACAATGAAACAAGTATACTCTCATCCAGATCGCCTCACATGCTGCCTAACTTGTAGCCATGTATTCTACTTCTACTAAGCAGAGGGCCACATGTCTTTACTTCTTGCTATACCAGGAAACAACTGTGGACCCAACACTAAAAATTCCACCTGATGTACTCTTTCGGTCGGATGGACTCCCTGCCCAATCTATATCTATGAAGCCACATATCTTCACTCCCTCTGTCCATCTGTACCATATTCCAAACTATGTAGTTCCTTTGAGGTACCATAAAACATGATTTGCTGCCTTCCAAAATAATTTGGTTGGCCCAACCATAACTTGGCTTAGTTGGTTGACTGCATAGCACATATCTAGTCATGTGTTCACAAGATACATTAGTGAACCCAATGGCTATTGATAAATGGTATCATCCATTTCCTCACCTAAAGTGGCATCCTCCTTCCTCCAATTGGTCGCTAGAGCTGTTTCCATGGGTTTACAAATCCCCATGTAGAATCTCTATAGTATATCATTTGTATAATTTCCTTGAGAAATAAATAGTTCTCCATCACCTTGTCATACATTCAATCTGAGGAAGTAGTGCATGAGACCCATGCCCTTCATTTCAAACTCCCTTGTAAGGTCCTCCTTGCAATATCTAATCAATTGATCATCACTAGTTAAAATCAAATCATCAACGTATAAGACAATAATAAGAAATTTACCTTCTATCAAGATATGATAGAGGTTTGCATTTGATTTGTAGGTTTTAATCCTATACGAAAATTTCCTGCATACGAATTCTAAAAATAGAAAATAAACAATGGTGAGAGCATAAAACATAAAACAAATATACGTAGCGATTTTCCTCTAGATCCCAAAACCGGGACTACCAGATTGATTTTTCATTATGTTGCTTTCAATGTTACAATACATATATAGACATGTTGAAGCATCCATAAACCCCAATCCATTAAAAATGGATTAGATCATAACCATAGTTTTGTTGACAGGATCTAAAAAATACCATGGACAGAAAACCATCATGACCAAAACTATGTGCAAAATCCATGCACAAAACCATAGGTAGGTCCGCCCACCTAATATAGGGTTCAATGTTTTTTTCCTGCAGTGCTGCCCCGGACCCTATGTAGGGGGCTACTACCCCCCATATGACTCCCCCCCTCGGTGCGTGGGGTAGTTGTGGAAAGAATATAAAACAACCCACACATGCTTCACTTTTGATGAAGCCCAAACCAATGAGATAATTGTCGATCCTAGTGTACCAAGCACAAGGTGCTTATTTAATACCATACAATGCTCGCTTGAGTCTTCACACATGAGACTCTCAATAAAATGTTTCAAAACCTTATAGTTGCTTGATGCACACCTTCACCTCAATAAATCCATTGAGAAATGTTGTTTTTACATCCATTTGGTGGATCTTCCACCCCATCTTTGCAAGGAGTGCAAGAATTGCTCTAATGGATGATTAACTTGCTACAAGAGAAAAATCTCTCCTCATTGTCAATTCCCTCAACTTGAGAGTACCCCTTGGCCAAAAATATGGCCTTATACTTGTCCATACTTCCTTCTGCTACCTATTTCATGTTGAGGATCCATCTCCAGCCCACTATTGGTTTATCTACTAGTCTTAGGACCACTTCCCAAACATTATTCTTTACAATGGATTCATGTTCCTCCACCATTGCATCAACCCATATAGGTTTCTCAACTGCTTCCTCAAAAGAGGACGACTCAGTCTCTACAAGCTAAGCCATTAGATCGATGTAGCTACTGTAATGATCAGGTGACCTTCTCTACCTACACACATTTGAAGTAGTTCCCACATTCTCCCTTGCATCCTACACAAGTCTGTCAACTTCCCTGGTCCTTTTCCTGCCCCCTGGTCCTTTTCCTACCTTCTTTGGATGATTCTTCTTGAGTGGATGTCTCCATTCGTTGCTCCTCTACTTGTGGATACTCAAAAAATTCCCAAGGCTCCTCCTTTGGTGTTAAAAGCTCCTCTTCAAGTGGGATCTGAAGCTCCATATCAAGAGAGCATCACATCGCTTTCTCCTAATCATCCTTTATATATATTCACGCCACTATAATTTTGAGGGGTGAAAAGTACACATGGTAGTTGTGTGGAGTTTTTGTGTAACCCAAAAACACCCCCAACTCTAATGTCGGCTCAAGATTCTTCCTTGAATCTTTTTTGACATGGCAATAAACAGAGGCTCTAAAAATCTTGAAGTGTGACACATCTGACTTTCTCTCTGAGAAAGCCTCCTCCAGTGTAGCCATACCAAGAATTTGATGAGGTCTCCACTTCTACAAACAAATTATTGTGTTACATTCCTCAACCCACAAATGCAGAGGTAGGCCTTGGTCGTGCAATGTCGCCGTCGTTGCTCCCACAATTCTGTGATTCTTTCTTTTAGCCACCCCATTCTATTGTGGGTTATGGGGTGTTGTCAACTCTCATCGAATTCCTTCTTTCACACATTTTTTTTTAATTCATTCGACACATACTCACCACCATTATCTTTCCTTAGAGCCTTCACCTTCTTGTCATTTTATTTCTCAACTAGTACCTTGAATTCTACAAACTTGGAGAATGTCTCATCTTTCTTCCACATGAAGAAGATCCAACACTTCCTTGAGAAGTCATCAATAAAAATAACAAAATATTTGTGCCTAGCAGTGGAGGTTGTCGAGAAAGGGCCACAAACATTAGAGTGGATCCTTTTGAAGACTTCATGTGCTTTGTTGTCTCGATCATGGAATGTGGATTTTGTGTACTTCCCCAAAGCACATCATTTGCATACATCCTGATCTCCTTTAGGGAGGTCAGTGGTTATTTATTGCATAATATTCAAGGCACCATGATGAAAATGACCAAGTATTGTGTGCCAAAGTTCACCGACATCGCGACCTTACACTTTCTCAACCTTAGTGCTTAATGCAACACATTCTTCCACATCTAGCTTATACAAGTTCTTAACCCAAACCCTGATCTTCTTAACCTGTCCCATGGCTATGTGTCTTAAGAATGATTTTCCATTGATAAATATCACATCATAATCACGATCTTCCAAAAATACAACATAAATGAGATTTTTCTTTAGACCCAGAACAAACATGACATCTTTGAGCCTAACAGGGGAGATTGACTCCCTTTGAAAGGTACTGAAAAAGTCTCTACACCCTATCATGTGGAATGAGGCACCTAAGTCCAAGTACCAAACACTTCCCATCATTGTGCTAGCCATGCATGTGATAAGGGTAAAGTCAAGCTTGAACTATAAAGACAAGGTTTCACCTTCTTCTCCTCCAGAGGTCTTCTTGCTTGCCTTTTTGTGTGGACACTTCATGGCATAGTGCCCAAATTCAGATTACTATTTCCTTCAATATAGACTTATTGCGTGTAACATTCGATTTAGTTGCTGTTCATTTACATTTGATTTAGGTTGTTGTTCAATATTTCATAACTTACTTTAGTTTTCTATTCCATTTTCGTTTTCTTTTCAATATTTCATAACTTAATTTAGTTTTTTGTTCCATTTTCATTTGTTGTTCAAATAATTTCTGAGATAAAGATTGTTTCTTAATTCCTGTAGATTGCACTCACTGCTTCATTCATTTCTGTATATTAAAGATGTGCTATTCAATCTTGTTAAGTAGATTAATCGATGTTCCTTTTCCTGTTATTTGAATCATCATTGCTTTTGTGTGAACATAATGATCTGAAACTGTAGTGAATGTTGACTATTGTTGTCTAGTTCCCAGATTGATGATCTATTTCCCTTATCGCTTCCCCATTACATCAGTTTAAAAAGGGAAGAGTTATTATTACTGCACCCTTGACTGATGAAGTGTTGTAGTTACTTAAATGAATGATTTGGTTACAAGCATTTTTCAATTCTTGCTATTACATTTAGAAGTTGTTTTCAACATTTAGTTGCTTTTGCAAAAGCACTATACTACTAGCATTACTCTTGACAAATGCCCACCTCAGACTGAGTACACTCTTTGAGATAACAAATCATACTTGGATTGATAATTAATGTAGGGTAAATAGAGGTGAGAAAGAAACTTTTTACTGCTCGAAATTTTGGCGCCGTTGCCGGGGAAGAGTGTATCCATTTGTTTCTTTTCGAAGTAGTGTAAAGTACCTGCTAGGAGAGAATTGGGTTTTAAAAACGGAAGGTAAGAACCTGCGTACGGAGCATGTAACAGCCCTGCTCCCTTGCTCGCTTTCCTACAGATTTGTTGTTGTTTTGGATATAAATCAACATTTGATTTGTGTGCATGAGTAAGCAGAAAAAGCCTGAAAAGAATCCTAAACCACTACCCAAGCCTGATAAAGCTAAGGGGCCGGTGACCCTTGGCCGATCGACCTTCATAGATGAAATCCTCAAAAAAGTAGAATCTCAGCCTTCAATAGGACCTAAAAAAGCTACTTCTAGACAACCTACTAGTTCCCTTTAGGCCACAGGATCACCATCTGTAGCCTTTGCTGAGGTGCACAACCAAACTGAGGAGAAATATTTTCAAGAAATTGATAATTCTAGCCCAAAATCATTGCAAGAAGGGAACCTTAGTAACCTCTATGAAGGAAGAGGAGAAAGAGGGGAAACCAAAGAACCAAGCTCCCTTCTTGGAGTAATTCAGCCATTAAGCAGCCCAGATAAGGGAAGTGCTACAAAAATCATTCAGAACGAAGTTGAAGAACCTCAAGAGCTAAAATCCCCCCAGACATTAGGAACTCTCATCATCCTAGATACAGGAAGTGTTGTTAAGGCCATTCCTGTTAAGGCCATCCCTGCTCTATCTAACCAACCTAGGAATACCCTCCTAGAAATCCTGGAAGGCTATTGGCACACAACTGACCAAATGGCCCAGAACCAACCAAACACCCAAACCTCCACATTGCAATATCCCATTGTAGATACTGCAGCCAATGCACCTATGAAGGCAATTACTCTCCAGCATATCCCTATATTTCATGGCCTAACATCAGAAGACCCAGATGCATTTTTGTTTGAATTCGATGTGTTGTGCAGAGGATATGACTATACCATCGACCCCCAAAAGCTAAAACTATTTCCCTCTACATTAAAAGGAGCTACTTTACGATGGTTTATGGGGTCAGGTGGAGGTGTTATAAATGACTAGGATCAGATGAAAGGTGATTTTCTAAAGAAATATCAGGATTATTATAGATCCAGAGAGTTAAAATATGAAAAGTTTTAGATGGTAGCTAGACCTAATGAAACATTAGAAGAATATGTTGAACATTTTCAGTATAATCTTGAAATATCTCCTTATGCATCATTACCCTTACCTGACAATGTATTAAAAACAACATTAATTAAAGGTATTAAGGAACAATGGATTGAAACACTAAATATTATGGGAAAAGGAGATATCTATCAAGAATATTTTGTTAACATCATTGATTTATGTATCTGGAGCTCACGAGGAAGCACAAGGCTAAAACCAACAGAATATGACAGGTTTATAAGGGACAACAAGATCTCCGGAGAAGGAGTAACTCGCGCGGAAATTGGAAATTTATTAGAAAATTTTAAAACTAACATATTGGGGAATCTGACAACACAGCTCGATATTATGCAAGCCAAATAGAAACAAGCAGAGGCAGAGAAAAATATGGAAATCTTATGTCGCAAATGTAGAAAGAAACACAACCACAAAGAGTGCCCATTAGACGTGGTTCAAGTTTGTGCCATTTGTACAAAAGACCACTCTACAGAAACCTGTCCCTCACTTCCTGGTTTGAAAGCAGTATGCAAAGAAGAAGAACTCGAACCGGTGTACATACTTAATTAGTGTCGTCAATGGCAGCCGTGATAATCATGTATGTTCCCCAATCCAGCTTCTTCTTTCCAGCCTCCACAATATCATGTTCAACAATATAATACAATGTGGAAAAATCAACCTCCCTTCTCAAATTGGTCACAACAACCATTTCTTTCATCATCACCATGGCCGAATCAAGCAAGCCAACCTAATTGGCCAAATTTTCGCTACGCCCCACCATATTAGCAAAATAATGTGTATCTAGCACAATGGTCCCCTCCTACTTCGCAGAGTCAAGCTTGGCAGACAAACTGGCAAAGAATGATGAATCAACCAGTAGGAACCATTCCACTCCCTCAACCTACACTACTAGCACTGCAACAAAACCCCCAGTCCAATTTAAGACTGCAACTCCTAGCCCAACCCAACCCGAACCCAAATAACAGACTGGTCCAATCTGTTCAAATAATTGAAACGCCAGAGCTAGAAACTGATCTAAGAGAGTGCAACAACCTTCAATTAAGGTCTGGAGTCATTATAGAGACTGAGGGAGATAAAAATGTTCAAGTTGAAAATCAGTTACTAGCAGAACAACCATTACAAAAAGAAGATGTGGTCAAAAAACAGACTCATGACCAAGCAACCACATCTTCTCCCCCATTCTCAGAATGATTAATTATACCACGACCTATTGAACATCTTGATTTTGATATTCTAGGAGAACTTAAGAATTTGTAATCCCAATATATCCAAATACCATCAAAGAACTATGTATAAAAAAACCAAGGAGGAGAATAACAAATAACCCAACAGTCCAAGTAGTTGGCACCTTATCCGACTTGTTATCAGGAAGAGAAGCACCTGTCAAATATGAAGACCCAGGAAATCCAATAGTAACAGTGCAAATCAATGGACAAACCTTTTCAAATGCCTTACTGGATTTAGGGGCTGCAATTAATATCTTAACAACCACCACTTGTCAAAATGGGAATTACATTAGTAGAACTAACTTCTACTTTATTAGAACTAGCTGATTGATCAGTGGTTAGGTTGGAAGGAACACTACATGATGTCATGGTATCCATTGATTCCTGGGAATATCCTACTGACTTTCTGATAATAAACCCCAAAAACCGACTTGATGGACATCCGTTAATTTTAGGCATACCTTGTCTTGCAACTGCTGATGCTTATATTGGCTGCCAATAAGGCAGTATGACCATAACTAGAGGGAGTAATATCAAGAATCTAGCCCTATACCCTCCAACCCAGCCAAGTGTAACAATAATAAAAACTAACAAACATCCTGTATCATACCTTACCAAAAACATTGGATCCCCATTAACTATAGAATATTCCCTCGATTTCAAAGATCAAATAGAGGATGATGTTATTAACAAATTTATTAACCAAGCTGAAACCAGATCCCACGTACAATGTCACATGATAGCGGCAACGTTTGATAATGAATTAGAAGAAGATCTTCTCAAAGACACTCATGATCAAACAATACCTACTACCTCTATTTCAAATAGAAAATCTGCAGAGATTGAGCCAGGAAAAACTTTAAACATCAATAATAACCTGACTCCTGGACAAGAAGAGAAGTTGATCCAACTACTAAGAAAATAAAAGGAAGCATTTGCATGGGATTATCTGGACATGAAGGGAATCGATCCCTAGCTATGTACACACCACATTTATGCAAAAAAGGATGCAAGACCTGTTCGCCAACCCCAAAGAAGACTTAACCCTCATCTAAAAGACATTATGAAAGCTGAACTACAAAAACTTTTAGATGTAAACTTTATTTATCCTATCTCTAATAGCAAATGGGTCTCTCCACTTGTGGTGGTGCCAAAGAATAATGGAAAGTGGAGAATTTGTGTAGATTACAGAGAATTAAATAAAAGCAACCCAGAAAGACCACTTTCCCCTTCCATTCATTGACCAGGTATTAGATACATTAGCAAGAAAGAAATTCTTTTCTTTCTTGGATGGCTTCAGTGGATGCAATTAGATACAGATTGCCCCTGAAGACCAAGACAAAACTATTTTTACCTATCCTTGGGGAACGTTTGCCTACAAAGTTTTACCCTTTAGCCTATGCAATGCCCCTGCCACATTTCAAAGGGCTATCCTCAGCATCTTTTCAGATTTAATAAATGAAGGGCTCGAAGTATACATGGATGATTTCACATCATACAGAGATGATTTCAACCGAGCACTAAACACATTGGAAAAGGTGCTGCAACGATGTATCGCTACCAAGCTCTACTTAAGCCATGAGAAATGTTATATGATGATGATTGAAGGACTCATCCTATTTCATTACATCTTGGCAGTTGGAATACAGGTAGATCCACCCAAAATTCACATAATTTTGTTAATACCTACTCCTACCACACAGATAGAGGTATGCAGTTTTCTTGGATTTTCTGGTTATTATAGGGGATTTATAGAACATATTTCTCAAATAGCTACACCTCTATATGCACTAATGGGGAATGTTGATTTTTTTTGGACAGATAAATGTGACCATACTTTTGAGGATCTAAAAAAGCTTGTGTCAACAGTGCCAGTGCTCAGAGGCCCAAATTGGGACTTGCCAGTTCAAATTTCATCAGATGCTTCAAACACAGCTATTGGAGCAGACCTTGGGTAGGAAGAAGACGAAAAACCATATACAATCTATTATATTAGCAAAAATTTGTCTCCTGCCGAGTTAAACTATACTGTTACTGAAAAAGAATTTTTAGTTGTAATACACGCTGTAAATAAATATAGGCATTATATCACTCGATATCATGTTGTTTTATATACAAATCACTCTGCCATAAAATATTTAGCAAATAAACCAATTACAAATGGTAGAGTAACAAGATGGTTGATTCTATTGCAGGAATTCAACATCACAATAAAAGACCGACCTGGGAAAGAAAATCTTGTAATTGACTTTCTCTCACGAATGCCAAAGCTAGTGGATGCAATAGAAGTCGAAGATCAATTTCCAGATGAACATTTGTTTGTTGTTACCGTCAAAACACTCTGGTATGTTGATGTTGTGAATTATTTAGTAGTAGGCAAATTACCAAAACATCTGACTCCCAATGAACGAAAACAAATTGTCCAGTATAGTACTCAATTTTCTTGGATTGGGGACTACCTATTCCATACAAGAGCAGATATGCACATTAGAAGATGCGTCCATGAAGATGCAATTTTTGACATTCTGAAAGCTTGTCACGACAAACCATGTGGTGGACATTTCACCGATCAAAGAACTGGTCTCAAAGTTCTACAAACAGGGTATTATTGGCCCACAATCTTCAAAGATGCAAAGAAATTAGTTATTGGTTGTGATAGTTTCCAAAGGGCAGGATGCCCTGGATAGTCCGACGAAATGCCCTTGAACCCATAGCTAGTCATTGAACCATTCGAGCGTTGGGTGCTCGATTTTGTTAGTTTGATCAACCCATCATCAAACCAAAAAACATATATTTTGGTAGCAAGGGAATATGTGATCAAATGGGTTGAAGCAGAGGCGCTGCCAAGAGCTACAGAGGATTTCGTCATTCATTTATTGTTCCAAATATTTGTGTGATATGGCCTCCCAAGAGACATAATCACAGATGGGGGACTGCAATTTGTTGGTAATAAAATTGTTGCAACACTAAAAAACTATCATATTCAGCATAAAATTACCTCTTCATACCATCCAGAGGAAAATGGCCAGGTAGAGAGCACAAATAAAGTAATAGAAGCAATACTAACAAAAACCATTATGTTACATAGACGCAATTGGGCTACAATATTTCCAGAAGCCTTGTGGGCATACAGAACAACATGGAGACACACTACTAGTTATTCACCATATCAACTAGTATTTGTAAAAGAACCCATCTTTCCAAGGGAATTCGAAATACAAACTTTGAGAACAACACAAGAAGTCGGTCTAGATTTAAACGAGACCCAGATTAATAGACTAAAGCAAATTAACAAGCTGGATGAAATCAGGCTCTATGCTCTTCAACATACCGCATTAATCCAACAACAGAGATCCAAATGGCATGACACCCTCATCAAAAAGAAAGTCTTCTGCGAAGGAGAGTGGGTGCTCCTATACGATTCCAGGTTTCAAGATTTTCCAAAGAAACTTCAGACTCACTGGCCAGGACCATATGAAATCCAGAAGGTACATGATAATGGTACCATTTCTCTAACCACCATTGATGGATCTAGACACACCTTTAAGGCAAACAACCACCGAGTTCGATTGTATTGCAAACCACTTACTCGACAATCCTTTTACTAGCAACTCCAGGAAGATTTCGATATGCAAATTTTGGCTAAGGAAGAGAACTCTTCCTCACCTTTGGTTCAATAAATTATTTGGTTGTTTTTAAATTTTGTAAATAATTCTTTTGTTTTGTTTGAGTAAATTACTTTTTTTACATATTTTTGCATTTCTGTAACATTTTGCATTTAGTTGTTCCTTTTGGATGGAATATCATTTTCACCGTTCTGTTTTTCCTTTTCGAAGGAACAACACTTCTGCATTTTGATTTTTCCTTTTGGAAGGAATAACATTTTCATCGCTTTTCTATTCCTTTTTGAAGGAATAGCGCACTTGCACCTTGTTGTTCCTTTTCGAAGGAACAACATTTCCACCATTTTGTTATTCCTTTTCGAAGGAGCAACATTCCTGTCATTTTGCTATTCCTTTCCGAGGGAACAACACTTTCATGTTTTGCTATTCCTTTTCAAAGGAACAATACTTCTGTATTTTTGTTGTTTCTTTCCGAAGGAACAACACTTTTACGTTTTGTTGTTCCTTTTCGAAGGAACAACAATTCTGCATTTTTGTTGTTCCTTTCCAAAGGAACAACACTTTCAATTTATGTTGTTCCTTTCCGAAGGAACAACACTTTCGTTTTCTGTTGTTCCTTTATGAAGGAACAAAAATTTTGAATTTTCTCTATTCCTTTCTGAAGGAACGCCACTTTTGTTTTCTTTTTTTCCTTTCTGAAGGAACAACACCTCCATTTTTTTGTTGTTACTTTCCGAAGGAACAACATTTTCACATTTTTTGTTTGCGCTTGCTTTCTCTGTTGTTCCATCTTAAGAATAGCATTTGTGGAGTGCATTTTTTTTCTTTTTTTGTGTGTTTTACCATTTAGATCATGGTCATTTAAGGCACAACTATACATTTATGCAACAATACAAAAACTAGAGGATACTGAAATCAACGAATTACATAAAAATCATTTTCTTTAGAAGAAATTGCTTTGAATTGATAAGAGAAAAGAGGAAAGGACACAACTATTAACCACCTTGCTGTCATTATTTTACTAATACCAATATGATTGATTATTTTTATCATGATGGTTCTTCCTAAATCCCCATAATTTTCTTTGATCATTCTTATTGAATAAGAATAAGGGTATTTTTTTCTCTATTGAGATGTTAAGACTTCTTCCACCATCCCTACTCTTAAGGAGTGTTGAACCACTCTCTGTATATAAATAGGAAAAGTGCTATATAAAAGAAAAAGAAAAAATGTTTATATGATTGCTAACATGATTTGTCAGATGAAGGATAGGGGGTCTCATCAAGAGCCACCCTACCGTGATCATAAGGAAGAAAGTGAAGTGGAATTCCCACTATGGACACCACACCAGGGATATGATCCAAGAGGCACATCAGAAAAATAAAAAGTCCTTGGAACAGGAGGTCTCATCACGAGCTGACCTTCCCACCTTTCACTCCTTCCTGGTGAATGGCATTGTGATTCATCTGGTTACCAAGCCAGCACAATGGCCTCCATTCTGACATTGCACAACACTTTCCTAAGCATACACAAAGGATTATGGTTCCAAGGGTGAAATAAACAACTCTGTCAAGGTTATGGACACCTGTCGGCAATAGAGCTCTGTTGATGGTATTGAAGTCAAATTTCTTATACCCCAATAGTAATTATAAAACCCTTCTTCTTATATCTTTATAAGTGGTTCAAATGAGATTATGTGTTTGAACCTTTGATACATGAAAATCATTTACAAATCAATTATGACATAAAAGTCAATAATGACCACATAGGACCTTTTGTTCACCTTAGCCATCCTATCCTCCAATTCTCGCATCATATCACGACATTTCCTATCATACACCATCATACACCTCGATTTCGGTAATCCACTCATCGTTGTAAACATGGCATTTATCTATACGTTGTTCCTTTATGACTCTATATGATGGCATTTCAACACGTTGCTCCTTTATTTGACGGCTGAGGACGGCCTCTCACATTGCAGGGGGCATGGGTGATCTCCATAATTTGTTGGCATACGTGTTAGCTCATCATTCGGAAGAATTATGACTCAGGAATAGCAAAGCTTAATGGTATTTTGTTTCCCAATATGCATGGTTTATTGTTCCGAAGCTATTTCCGTGTTTTGCTCTGCAAAAATTAGCAGTAAGTTCGAAATTTGAACAGCTTGCTGTTCTGTCATCTTCTCTGTGTTTTCTAACAATGAGCTAAAAAATTTGAACAACTTGTTGTTCCATTTCCATCTCTGTGTTTTTACAGTGTGCTAAGCATGGGAGGAAGATCAATTCGTAGTGAGCCATAGGTGTTGGTGGTCTCCGATGTTGCACAAGATATCCTAGCAAGGGCAGGATGGATAACTTATCTGAACCGTCTACAACAATCCAATGAGACAGTGGCAATTGAGTTTCTGCAAAACTTGCGTGAACATCATTCCATGGTGAGAGGGAGATAGATAGTAGTCACTGACGACATAATTGAAGAAGTTTCAGGACTGCTAGCCAATGGACCTGTGTGGACTCTGAAAAAGGTGAGATTGCGAGACACCATTAAAACCTTCCAGGATGAAGGGCAGAACCTGACTGTAAAAGGGAAGGGAGTTCTACCGACAACCTTGGGAGAGTTGTGGGCAGAATTGGTGAGGATTATCCAGAGCTACATCACTTTTGACGGCAGGAAAGACGTGGTAAGACCACACCATCTTAAACTTTTAGCTGTATTAAAGAAAAAGTGCACTGTGAATTCACCTGCGTTTTAAAATTATTTATTACATGATGTTGCCCGAAGTATGAAGAAATCTTGCCAACTAGAGTCAGTAGTAAGCCACCATGGGTTAATACGATTGATAGTCAGCCATAGTCTTGCCCAACATTAGAGCAGTTGGGAAGAACTGATTTCCGCGATAGACGAGGGACTGGCTTTAGCAGCCCCAAGAGAAAACATATTGCCAGTACATCGAGCAGACCACTGAAATGAAGAAAATCTGTTAGATTGGTGAGGATCAAAGGAATGCTGAGAAATTGCCAGGAAAATAGTAGTCATCCTGTGGAGATACATGATTCAGGAGACGTACAACCCCCATAATTAGAAGGAGGGGAGTACGAAAAAGAATTGGAGGATAAAGATGAAGGAGAACCAGAGGAGGAGATTGAGAAATCCAGTCAGGAAGAAGAGGAAGTAGAGAAACGCAGTGAAAGTCCATTGTAAAATCCACTGCAAGAAGATGAACTGGACCAAATTCTAGCCAATATGGGTGAATACGTGCAAACTCACAGCCCGCTCAAGCCCCATACCGAAGAAGGACCGGAGGAGAACTCTGCTCATGATAAAAGTGCTTCTGAGGAACTGTGTGATGAGGAAGAAGGACCGTAGGAGCACTCTGCTCATGATAAAAGTGCATCCGAAGAACTGTGTGATGAGGAGGAACGATAAGAAGGCCACTCTACCCATAACGAGAGTGTACCTGAGGAGGAGAGTGACGAGAATGAAGAAGAGGAACAATCCATTCCTAGTCAAAATACACTTGAAGAATTCCACGATGAAGAGGAGGTAGAAGAAGAAGCTACCCAGGAGACAACAGAACAAACTAGGGTTTCTACCCATGAACAACTTGATCATCATAACACTGAAGAAGCCCCCCAAGAAGAAAATAAGGAAATTGGCCAAGATGAAGGTACAATACTTCAGGTACAAAGACTAGGCCTGAGTAAACAAACAACTATTCCTTCCAAGAAAACAGAGGAAATTAAAATATTGTGAAAGGAACAAAAGAGATTGCTTAACGTAATTTAAGCAAATTCGAAAATAGATAAGGGTTTTGAAAATGGGGAAGAAATCTAAAGGAATCATTGTGGTAAAGAATGCAACCGCCCCAGCAAAACCCCTTAAGAAAAAGATTAAAAGGAATCAAGTCCAACCTGCTATTCAAAATCGAAAGGAACAGCATGTGGCTATTGCACATGTCGAAGTACAAACGGATAATGTATCGGCCTGTGATAAGAAGATCCAAGTAGATCTCCTGCCTAGAAATATTATGTTGAATAAGTACCCGAGGATAGTAACTTTGCGAAAATATTTGGCACAATTCCAGCAAATAGTAGAGAAACTTATAGAGAAGACTGTTCCTCGAGAAAAGTACGAGAAATCACAACAACAGTTGAAGAACATTAATGCATCAGAAAGCCAGGCCTTTGAAGGATGGAAAAAGGCAAAAAAAAGAGTAAAAAAGGTAACCCATAGACTAGAAATAGTTATCAAACAAATGGATACCTTATGTTCTCCATATACTGACATTCTAGCGTGCAGGGCACCTGCTAGATACTATGCTTTGTTTTTAATGGAAAGATATTTACAATTGAAAATTAAAGTTGTCAAGGTAGGAGTACCTATGTAGGTAAAAACGATTGATGACTTCATAAATTGTTGTAAGCATTATGGGGTGAAATTTCAACGATTGTTATGTGAATTTTATTTGCACAATCATGTATTAGATGGAGAAACAAAACATAACCTTAGCCCTTTTGTGGGTGATGTCCAACTGCAAGATTTTTTTTCTTTTGGTGTTAATAAAATAAAGTGGCTTAAAGCCTACAATGTATTTCAAAGATAGGAAAATGGATTAGATCTATGGGTGAGGGGTGAACCTAGAGACCCACTGCAATTATGGAATAAACATAGGAGCCTAATGAGAAATCAGGGAGGGATCGAGGCATTGGGACGTATTCACACAATAGTCATCCGGCAAGGGATAGAATACTTCTTTACCATCAAGGACCTTGCCATAGCATCAGCCAAATTCCAATACCAGACTTCTAATCAGAACATCCAAAATAGAGAACCATTCAATTATGAGAACTTTAAGCTAGCTGCTGATGGCTTGGGTATCTATGGTGATCTCATTTTTAGAGAAGGGTTGTCTTGGTTAGGCTGTAGGTTTCGAAGTCCAGTCATTTGGCAGCCTGCACCAGGATATCAAGCCTTGTATGAAATACCTGAAGGTCAGACATGACATCTTTTTGAACTCTTAGCTAGGCATCATGGTTGTAGACCACCTCATGAGATCCCTTCTCCAGTCTATTCCCTAACTGCCTTGCATGTCAATTACAATGTTTTCATGAAGGCATGAAAAAGGGTAAGCAAGGGGGTGTGTTGAGCATTAGAGAAGGTATGTAATTACCACTTATTTTGTCATCTTTTCCTTAAATTCATAACTTCTTTACATTATGAAATGGGCAGATGGTGAAAAATTATGATAAAGTTTAGAAGATTTATGAGCAATGTAAAATGACTAATAATTAACTTTTCCTATGCAGAAAAAGAAGAAAATGGAAGATCGCCATTCCAAAGGAAAAGACAAGATGAAATCAATTGATGTCCCTTTGACAGGGAACCATATCCAAATGAGGCAATCCAGATTGGAGTGTATAAGCTAGGAAAAGGAAGAGGAGATACCAAATCAGTGCAAGAGAACAAAGAGATAACTGGGAAATAACGATATGGCAAATACCTCAAGATCTTTTGATCCTGAGGGATCACTACCTTAAACATTATCTGTATTTTTGATATTTCCCCTTCGCTGTTATAAAAAGGGGTAGCATTGCTAGCCCAAAGGAGGAGAGATTATTGTTGTTTTATGAAATTCACTGTTGTAACTTAAACTTTGATCATTGACTCTTTCAAAGAGTGATTACTGTAACTCTGTTTTGATGCTTAATACATAAAATCTTTTGCCGTTCTGTCTTTAATTCTAGAGTAATCATAGCAGTTCGTCCCTGGAGCTTAAGGGCCCAGCCCTGGTGGATCATTTGCTTCCTGTACCATTATCTTCAATTCCAAGTCGCATGTGGTTTGATTTCTTTTATTTACTTTGTTCATTAATCTGTTGTTCCTTATTATTTCCTGTATTGGCTTTGTTATATTTCACTCATATTTGAATAGTAAGGTTATCTTCTGCAACTGGAATGTTATGCTATTCATTATGAATTTGTATTGCATTGTCGTTCCTTTACAAATTGATATTATTATATAACATTGTTGTTCCTTACATATTGCCATTGTTGTTTAGTTACAAATTAACAATCCTTTGTATTCATAAATCGGTACTATTATCTATTTACCTACGGTATACTTCTAAGCGTGATTTCTATTCAATGGGATTGCTATTCCATAGTGACTGCAATTGCTGATTCTTCATAACTGTGATTAATAATTGTTGTACCGAAACTCAGATTACCGTTTCCTTCAACATAGACGTGTTGTGTGTAACATTCGATTTAGTTGTTGTGCATTTACATTTGATTTAGTTTGCTGTTCAATATTTCATAACTTACTTTAGTTTGATGTTCCATTTTCATTTGTTGTTCAAATCATTTCCGTGATAAAGATTGTTGCTTAATACCTGTAGATTACACTCACTGCTTCTTTCATTTCTGTAGATTAAAGATTTGATGTTCAATCTTGTTAAGTAGATTAGTCATTGTTCCTTTTCTTGTTATTTGAATCATCATTGCTTTGGTGTGAACAGAATGATCTGAAACTATAGTGAACGTTGACTATTGTTGTCCAGTTCCCAAATTGATGATCTTTTTCCCTTATCACTTCCCCATTGCATTAGTTTACAAAGGGAAGAGTTATTATTACTGCACCCTTGACTGATGAAGTGTTGTAGTACCTTAAATGAATGATTTGGTTACAAGCATTTTCAGTTCTTGCTATTACATTTAGAATTTGTTTTCAACATTTAGTTACTTTTGCAAAAGCACTATACTACTAGCATTACTCTTGACAAATGCCTGCCTCAGACTGAGTACACTCTTTGAGATAACAAATCGTACCTGGATTGATAATTAATGTAGGGTAAATAGAGGTGAAAAAGACCCTTTTTACTACTCGACAGTGTCAACATGATGAGATACTACAAAATAGTGTCATTCTTCTACATCTTGATATTTCAAAGTTTATGCTTGAATGCCAACTTTTTGTGGTCACTATTATTCTCGAACAATTCTGTCATTGCTTTCCACATTGCAAAGATAGTTTCTTTCCCATGGATATTTGAGAAAATGTGATCCCATACTCCCTCCAATATTATTCTCCTCACCTTGGATACTTTTTTATTCCATTGGCAAGGTTTTGGGCATCAAATTTCGCTGGCTTTGCATTAAATTCTACTTATAGAAAGTAATAATTAAAATGCAAAATTACCATTTAGTGACCCGTACAGTTCCAAAAGAGTGCTTCCATCATCTATTCCATGAGCTATAACATCCTTTAACCAAAGACATTATTTAACGATTGGGCATGTTGATTGAAGTGTAACAATTTTTTTTTAAATTTTCACTTCTTTCGATTAGAATCTAATACAATCTTTGATGTTTGATTTACAATAATTAATATAAATAAATTCCAGGTTTATTAACGGTAAAGTAAAACTATTAGGATATGTAATCGTGGGTTAATGTTTTAGTTTCAAGGTTAGAATAAAAAATAAAAAATACTGATAATTATAATTCATATAAATATTAATTAATAAATATAAAATTATTTAATGAATAATTGGATAATAATGAATTACACTTTACTGTATTTGTTTCTATACTTAAATTGATACAAATTTATTATGAAAAAAATATTTTTTGTTGAGGTAATTTCTCCTAAATTGTATATTTAAATTATTTTTTATTATATTAAATTGAATTACATTACTATAATTATAAAATATTGAAGATAATAATTTATAACAATAATAACATAAATCACAATAATATATCATAGATTTGCACACATATAATTTACAATAAATATGGGTATGTAGAATATTCTATTTTTTTTAAATACTGTTTTAGATATTTGGTAAATGGTAAATAACTTGATTACACTCCATTACAATAATTATAAATAAATGTATAATAACATTTCTATAAACTTTTTAGTGTTTATTAATTATATAATATAAGCTCATTATTATTGAGTATTTACATACATATTTTCATTGATTATTCTTATTGATTGTATTTTTTTTTAATTATTCTCATATTTATTCTAAAAGTCATATATTACAATTATAACTATTTCTCCATCTCTCTCTCTATATATATGAGGAAAATCCATTATAAATAAGTTTTAAAATCAATAATGGGGACAACCATCACTGACTACTAGCTCCAAAAGCACGATGACTAATCATTATTATTTAAGGAAAACCACATGGTCTATAAGGGAGTAGACTTTCACTCCTGCTAGATGTCTCTCGGTCATGGGCCATTAACCTATTTCCTTATGTTTGAAGAGATAATCTCTTAGTCAAGCAAAAGAAGTAGCATCAAAGGCAAGTTGACTAATCATTATTATTTAAGGAAAACCACATGGTCTATAAGAAAATAATCTCTTAGTCCAGCAAAAGAAGTTTTAAAGCACATTCGAGGCTCAATTAAACCTAGATCTATTAAATATAGAGAAGGATAAAATTATTATTTTGAAATATTTTAAAAACTTAAATAAACTAATAATAATGAATAGATCGAAATAATTAAAAAAAATCATATAATAAACTTAATCATCCTCGTGATGATAATAGCTTTTAAAATGGTCAAAACTGATCACTTTTAAAGTTCATTATTCTTATTGTGTCATCCTATCTTAATTGATGTCTCTTTTTGCTTTGAAAATATAAATTTATTAATATATTATTTATCTTTTTTTTTATGTTTTGTATTTTAACAATTTTACATTCGCTATTAATCAACATAGATTCATCTTAACTTCAGATCTGCCAAGCTTGAGAGGGATCAAATATCTAGAGATGCAAATATATTTTTGAGTGCAAAAATTGTTTAAAGGTTTGCACCTAACTCCTCTTGGCTCTTGGTAGATATAAAGTTAAATAGATTTATGATGATTTTAAGAAAAACACTAATAAAATGTTTTAACTATAAGAACTTTTTAGTCATTTTAATACACATTTAAATATTTTATTTATGATTCATGTCCTCCTTATTAAAATGTTAATACATGCATAGGAGGTAAACTATCTTTTTATATATACATGTTAACACATGCATATGAGGTAAACTATCTTTTTATATATATATGTTAACACATTTTTCTAAAATGCATATTGAAATATTTGATTTAGAAATCCACATTGATTTGTTTTGTTATTAATATATTTTTATTTCAAATATCACATGTCAACTGAAGATATAGAAAATTGAAAGATTGAAATCTATCTTATTGGGAAAAATTTCCTAGAGTTGCTTTCTCTCTCACAACATTTTGTAAAAGGTGAAAAAGCTAGTAGCAATGCTCTAGCGCTCGTTTCTCTCTATTAGACATTGTAAATGGTAAAATCTAAGGAACACATCAGTTGGTCATGTAATTTTTTTATTCGAAAGAATAACAAAAAAAAATAGTTTTTTTTCCCCTAAAATAAAAATAAAAACTAAAGATATAATGATTAAACATCATATACTATCAATAATATTATTTTAAAATGTCATTTGTCAACTCCATATTACTCCAATGAATTACATATTTCCTCTATAGTAAAAAGTTTTTTTCTTTCTTCAATTGCCTTATATCTTTA
>APFE030516051.1:0-12535 GCA_000404065.3 Pinus taeda
AACCACGTCAAAATACTGGTGTATTGATCTGTGATCTGTTTGTGAGCGATGTCCTTTTGGTGTTCTGTCTGAGGAACTTACCCTGTAAATTCCTACAACTGGACCCTCAGCTTGATGACTTAAGAAGGAAAGGTCTTAAATTCCCTGTCAATTCATTCATTCCCCTCACAAAACCCCTTTCCTAAAGGTTAAACTCTTTTTTCCTAGGAAAACCCCTTAATAAACATATTATATGAAAAAAACCCACCAAATTACATTTAGCCTAAGTACTAAGTGTATGGAAAGTGCATAACATTTCAGGTACCTAAGTATAATACCCCTTCCACTCATTTCACCTCATATTAACTTTTTAATTAAATATATAAATTCCTGAAAAACCCACTATCCCGTATATATTTAACTACCTTATATAAATTAACCCCACCCCTTAGTTTATTTATAAACTATTTTACTACCCCCATATCACACAAAATACATTAAAACCCTGCCCTCAGTCCCTAATCCCTCATTACAGACTGGCCCGATCCCCTAACCTTGGATTAGTCCTTAAACTAATCTCGAAACCACCGTAATTAAATCCTAGGCCCCCCCATTAATTCCTGTCATTTACCCCCGCGCAGCTTCACCTCCCGATCACCATTGATCGTCTTCCCCCCCCCCCCCCCCCCCCCCAACATCTAATGGCCCGTAATCATATCAGTCACACCCAATGTCTGCCCTTTAACCACTCGATAGAATGGTTTTCCCCCCGACCCTCGATGCTACATGTCATTCAATGAATGGAATGCGGTGACCCCTCCAGGATACCACCAAGCCCACAAAAGCGGTGCAAAATAAACTGCTTACCACCCTCTCGCTAAATGACAAAACTGTCTATTGTTCACTTTGCGCCAAGATTCAAAAAAATCAAACCTTTACCCATTTAAACACGAAAACCCTAGTTTTGCTCGTTTTCATCTGTTTGTGCAATAAAACCCTGTGTAACCCTTTAGAGCCACCTGAAGCCTCTGCTAACCAATTCAAGCATGTTTTACCTCCCGAAAGAACTTTGGACTCACTCCATAGAACTATAAAGCTCAATAAAGCCGTTAATGACCCTCCCTGTCAACCCAACATTTTCCTAATAGATTGTTTTATTTTACAGACGATCAAAATATCGCAGCTTTGGATAAACAGTCTTAATACTAGTCATAAGACTTGTTTTCTCTGAGATTGTTATCAAATCTATTCAAACAAAGATAGAAAATAAACATACAATTAAAATACAAGTAGAGGAAACATGAAATTAAATGATTTATTGTTGAAATAGACAGTGAAAACCTAAAATATATAGTGAAGGTAAAAGGGCACGGTAAATAATAATAAAAGTTTATCAGGGTTAAAGAGTATCAAATTGAAGACCAAGTGAAGTAAAGAAGCTAGCATGAAGACAAACAGCAGGGAAGACAGTTACAAAGCATACAGATTCATGTCAAAATGAAGATAGATGAAAAAACAGAGCGGTAAAAGTAAACAGTAAAGTAAACATGGAGGAAATAAGGGTTAAACAGAGATAAAAACACTTTCACCAGAAACAATGAAGTTTATCCAAAGTAAAAGTGAAAAACAATTAAAAGAAATTTGAGGTTAAAAGATGAAATAAGAGCAGAAATGGTACATTCTTCAAAAATTTCCTCTTTAAGTCATAGTTTTTCAGAATTGCATTCGGCCAATCCAAGATGAATTTTGAGAAACTAGAGGAGGTTTGTGTTTATAAAATACTAATGTACAAAACCCTATCTCACTTTTTACACAGGTATTACCAAAAGTGAGATAAGTACATGTCTTCATAGCCTATTGTTTGGACTGTGCAAAATCCTATTTTTGACATCGTTTTGTAGAGAATATTGTGAACAGATGGAGCCGAATTTTTGGAAACTGAGAGAGGTTTATCTCAAAAACATGCTTTTCTACAATAACCTCTTTCACTTTGTACATATCTATCTCTAACTTAGATATACAAAGGTATCAATGGACCCTAATTTTGCAGAATTGTTGGGGCGGAATGCACAAAGAAAGGATGCAGTTAGTGACTTGGATGCCTCATCATCAATTAGGAGTTGCTAGAAAATTCGAATTTCTCTTATTTTTCACCCTCAATCCATAAATATAGTGCCAAATAGATTCATTAGTTTTGAGTGTCCTTTATTTAATTTTTATTAACGTAAAATGGTTCGAGATATTTGTAAAACCAATCTTGATATTTTTTCAAGATATTTCAGTTTAGATTTTGTATAAATAATTCTTCATTTGAAGTATTTTGGTGTGGATTCCAAGAAATTTCTACAGAATTTTTCTCTCAAATCAAAGTTCTATTATATCAAAGACTAGATTGGCTTGTTGGATCAAGGAATAAAGATCAGATATTTTACAGGACTCTTGTGTAAAGTGAAATACAAATAAGTATTCTCTCATGTTCAATGTTTTTTTTCGTTATGTTTTTTCAATTATTTTATGTAAATTTCTAAAATCTAAATGTATAGCAAGGAATGATATTTAAAAAATTGCTTGAATGCACTCTGTCTTGACTGCTTTACATTCTTAATATTTTCTCCTAAACTATCTTAGCTAGGGAATTCTTAACTGCTCCTTAGCTTTCGTAGTTTCTTCTCTGGTCTATAGCAAATGATTCTTAGTTGCCCTTTGCTCATGATCACCCTCTGTTTTTCATTCTAATCCCGGTCCAAGGATTCTTAAGTTCCCTTTCACCCTAGTTAGAATCACTTCACCCATTAGGCCTAAAGATTTGCATTTTACTTTGCTAGCCTGCTCTGTGAACATTCCCTTTAATGATCTAGTCCAGTTATGCTAACCATTATTGACTCCATAGACCAATGGCTTGAAGACCTAGCTCTATCCATCTACTCCAAGAATTCCACCACCCAACCTTCAATTCAAAATCAAAACCCCATGAACACTAAGAACTAGCCTGAATCCCATAAGAACAAAGCTAAATCATATAGAGAGCCCTCTCTATACTTAGGTTGGCTAGAAAATAAGCCTAAAAGTTGGTTTGTGGTTACCCCGGTGATCTCTTTCCTTAAACTTGGGTGATAACACACCCCATAACCCACAGCAGAATGGGGTGGCCAAAAGGAAGAACAGATCAATTGTGGGAGCAGCTCAAGCGATGTTGCATGACCAAATTCTACCACTTCATTTGTGGGTTGAGGCATGCAATATAGTAGTATACTTGCAGAACAAAAGCCTGCACCGCATACTAGGGATGAAGACACCAATGGAATAATTTTCCAAGAAGTGACTAGATGTGAGTCACTTCAAGATCTTTGGATCATCGGTTTATTTCCATGTGACCAAAGATGCCCAAAAGAAGCTAGATCCAACAGCTGAGTTGGGGATACTTATGGGGTACATTGATACACCCCACAACTATCGGGTGTTCTTGCCTACCAGTCAAAGGACAATGGTACACAGAGATATGAAGTTCGATGAGCAAAAATCCATGCGAGTATCACTTGAGAGGGAGCTCAAGTTGCATGCAGAGGAAGAACTTTTGGTTCCAAAGGAGGAGGAGCCTTAGACTGATGCGGAGCAACCACATGCAGAGGATTCAAGAGTGGAGACATCCACTCATGCTGAGTCTTCTAGAGATGGATAAAAATGCTCAAGGGAAGCTGACAGGTTGATGATGGATGCACAAGAGAATGTGGGACAACCATTTTCTCAGCGCAGACAGAGGAGGTCACCCGAGCGGTACACTGGTTACATGGTCCTAGTTAGGGAGTGTGTAGAGTCCGAACCTTCTTCATTCAAGGAAGCAATGTAGCAACTAGACTGGGTTGATGCTATGGTAGAGGAGTATGACTCTATCATTCAAAACAGTGTGTGGGATGTTGTCCCAAGACCTCACAACAAGTCGGTGGTGAGTTCCTGATGACTTTAGTGTTGAGAAACAGAAGGCAAGATTTGTTGCCCGTGGTTTCTCACAGGTTGAGGGGATCGACTACAATGAGATTTTTTTCTCCTGTAGCAAGGTACTCATCTATCAGATCGATGTTGGCACTATCAGCTCAGATGGGTTGGAAGATCCATCAGATGGATGTGAAGACTACATTCCATAATGCGAAGATTGAGGAAGAGGTGTACATTGAATAGCTAGAAGGTTTTGAGACCTTCGAATATGAGTCACATGTGTGTCGACTAAAGAGGGCTTTATATGGGTTGAAGCAAGCATGTCGTGCTTGGTACACCATGATCGACAACTATTTCACCGGGTTGGGCTTCACCAAGAGTGAAGCGGATGTGAACCTTTACCACATCATGGTAGAAGGTAGGCCATTAATCATTATTCTTTATGTGGATGATCTGATTTTAACAGGTGATGATTATTTGATCAAGTCTTGCAAGGAGGACCTTGCAAGAGAGTTCGAGATGAAAGACATGGGTCTTATGCACTACTTTCTAGGCATGGAAGTGTGGCAGAAGGATGGGGAAGTTTTTGTGTCTCAATGCAAGTATGTCAATGAGATACTCAGGTGATTCCACATGGAGAAGTGCAAGCCCATGAAGACTCCTCTAGCTGGTAACTGGAGGAAGGAGGATGATACTTCAGGTGAGGTAGTAGTTGCTACTGTTTATCGGAAACTCGTGGGTTCACTGATGTATCTAGTGAACACATGACTAGATCTGTGCTTTGTGGTGCATCGACTAAGTCAAGCTATGGTTCAGCCTACCAAGCTGTTTTGGAAGGCAACGAAGCATGTGCTAAGATACCTCAGAGGTAGATCTCAGTATGGATTGTGGTACAGATGGATAGAGGGAGTGAATCTTCAGGGCTTCACAAATGTAGATTGGGCAGGGAGTCCATCAGACCGGAAGAGCACTTCTAGAGGAATCTTCAACCTTGGTTCAGCTGTAGTTTCCTGGTAGAGTAGGAAATAGAGTTCAGTTTCACTTAGCTCAACAGAGGCTGAATACATGGCTACCAGTCAGACAGCATGTGAGGCCATTTGGATGCGGAAGATTCTAGTGGGATTGTTTGGTCAGAGGATGGATCAAACTATGATCTACTGTGATAATCAGAGTTGTATATCAAACTCTCTGAGAATCCAGTATTTCATGACAAGTCCAAGCACATTAATATCTGGTATCATCATCTTCGAGACTGTGTGATAAAGAGGATCATGTTGTTGTTGTATGTTTCGACCAAGGAACAGGATGCAGATATTTTGACTAGGGCATTGTCAAAATGCAAGTTCGAGTTCCAAAAAGATAGGATTGGGGTGACTGATAATCCCTTTCTTGTTGAGAGGGAATGTTGAAAATAGCAACAAGAAATGCTAAAAATAGAAGTGCTAAAAATAGCACTGCTATAAATAGCATTTCAGGATACATTCCAATTTTTTTAGTTAGTCCCTAAACTAAAATTGAGATTAAAATTCGAATTTTGATTCTTAGCAGCTGTTTGTAAAATAATTAATTAATTCATCTTGAGTTAATTAGTTGTAGAAAATCAAACATGAAGTCTATGTGAAGACATCCAACAGTTTCCCCTTTGATTTAGGAAGCTATCCCTTGATTAAAGGAGATCAGGATGAGTTGTACTTTGAGTTGTAATTAGTTAGCTCAGTTAACTAAGTTAAGTCCAATTAGATTAGTTCCAATAGTTTTTGAAACTGATTTTGAGTTCAATTAGTTAATGCATGCATGCATGTAACTGCTGCACTTCAAATAATTGAATATTTTCTCATAAATAACTCATGCATGTCAGTTCAGTTAGAGACCCAGCTGAGATCAGATGATGAGACAGTGTACTATCAATTGCAGGAATATTCCATTGAGGATATCTCTTGCATGCAAAAGGAATTCATTCCTTAGAGATTGTGCAGTTACTTCTGAGTTTGATGAGTGTGTGATGAGGCCAATTTACACAGGTGGCAACATTGGACCCCACGAGAAATTACGCAAGGAAATAGGAGGCTTGGAGGATTGGAGGAAGACATATGTTGTGTCTATTTAGTCTATGAGCTATATTGAGGGATTGTACTGAGAGCTAGATAGCTTGTGAGCTAAATCTTTATGTAATCTGAAGATATTTCCACTTGTATGATAATACAGATAGCGGGGTTTTTAGTTGAGGCTTTCCCCAGAGTATTCTTTTGTGTTCATGTGTGATTATTTCTTCTTCATCTGTTATATGTGTTCTAATTGATCCTGCTCAAAATTGATTAAGCTTCTGCAAGTTTGTTTGTAGAAGTATATCAAGTATTTTTCTTTAGTATATTGCATTATCAGGTGATCTAGAGTGAGAGTTTCTATACTTGTTTCAGTTTTATGATTCTGTTGCTTTGATTTCTGTATGATTTTTGGATGATTTTGGTTTAATATCTAATTTTCATATGAAAGGAAAACCAAGGATTTAAGTTAAATTCTCTTTCTATTAAGTTATGAATCACAACTAAAAATCATCCTTTTGCATTTCTTGAATTGTTTCTTGAATTCCAGTTTATGATTTAATGCAATGGTAATGTTGTTGGAGTAGAACTATGAGGAAGGACAACTAGGACCTCCTAAGTTAAGGGCCTCTTCTCTTGCTATCTACACATCACAAAATATTTCTCTTTAGTTTCCTTCTTGGGGATAGTACTGTGAGGAAGGACAACTAAGACCTCCTAAGTTAGGAGCCTCTTATTTTTCTTACTGCATCTTGAATTAGAGAATTTTTAGTTTCTTTAAACTTAGAACTTATTTGTAATATGCATTTCCTTTAACTTTTGAGCATTGTTTCCTTAAATTGATTTTGTAGAAATTTCTCTATGGATCAGCTACCTCTGATACCATGTAAAAATTCTCATTGTAGATCACCTGATAATGCAATGTAACTAAAGAAAAATACTTGATCTACTTCTACAAACAAACTTGTGGAAGTTTAATCAATTTTGAGAAAGATCAAATAGAACACATATAACAGATGAAGAAGAAATCAATCACACATGAACATAGAAGAATAATATGGGGAAAGCCTTAGCTAAAAACCCTATTATTTGTATTATCATACAAGTGGAAATATCTCAGGATTACACAAAGCTTTAGCTCACAAGCTATCCAACTCTCAGTACAATCCCTCACTACTGCTCATAGACAGAATAGACAACACATGTGCCTTTCCTCTGCCCTCCAAGCCTCCTATTTCCTTGTGTAGTTTCTCCTGGGTCCTCAAGCTGCCACCTATGTGTAATTACCTCACACACTGCTCACTAACCTCTGAAATAACTGTGCAATTCTGAAGGAGATTAATTCCTTCTGCACGGATGAATTTCCTTTATAGGAAAATTCCTCCAACTAATAGTACAATGTCCTTGTCTTTAATCTCAACTGGGTCTCTGTCTGAACTGACATGCATGAGTTATTTATGAGAGAATATTTAGTTATCTAGAGAACACTAGTTGCATGCATGCATGCATTAACTGACTGAACTCACAATTACTTCCTCTAACTGTTTGGAACTAATTTAACTGGACTTAACTCAGTTAACTAAGCTAACTAATTACAACTCAAATACAACTCATCCTTATCTCCGTAATTAAGGGATAACTCCTCAATTAAAGGGACAATTGTTGCATGTCTTCACATAGACTTCATGTTTGATTTTCTCCAACTAATTAACTCAAGATGAATTAATTAATTATTTTTCAAATAGCTAGTGATACTAAATTCGAATTTCAATTCTCAATTTTGATTCAAGGACAAACCAAAATTGGAATATATCTCGAAATACTATTTATAGCAATGTTATTTTTAGCATTTCTATTTTTTGCTATTTCCAATAGAGTTGGAGTATATCATGAAATGTTATTTATAGCATTTCTATTTTTAGCATTTCTTGTTGTTATTTTCAACAGATTTTACCTTAAATCCATATATTTTGGACATGCTTCCAAGTCTACAAACTTGTATTGACAAGTAAAACACCTGTGTTACTTTACTTCATAATTTGACCTGACATTTTTGGTGTCGTTGTAGGTGAAGCATATTCAAATTTAATCAAAATAGGAAGATCGTTTATAAAATGTAAAAAAAAAAAAACATAAAAAACAAACAAAAACATAAACAATTAATTAATATTTTTCGTTATGGTCATTTATGCCTAGGCAAAGAGATGAAAAGGGTAGATACACAAAACAAGACCCCCAAACTATTAAACCATTCATAGAAGCAGGACTACCTCCATTTGAATTAACTACACCAATTACTGGAAAACCTATATTGGAAGAGTTAGAGGAAAAACAATGTTCAGGAAAAAGGTTAACTCTTGTTGAAAGACAAACTTTGTTATCTTATGAAGTGAACAGAAAATAAAAACAAATAGGAACATCTTCCATAGGAAAACAAAGAGAGACAAGAAAACCAATTGATCAACCTATTCTTGAATAGTTAGATCAGCCTATCCTTGAAAAATTAGATCAACCTATCTTTGAGACTATTTTTGAACAAACAAAACAAGTTGAATCAATTTGTTACTGAAACATTTGGAAATACTGAAAAAGATATGGCAGAAGAAGGGCAAGGATCTAACATCCCAATACTCACTCCAAAACAAACGGTACAATATGAAAAGCAAAAAAAATAATGGCAAAGAAAAAGGGAGGAAGAAACACGAAGAGAAGAAGAAAGGAAAAGAGAAGAAGATGCCAAAAGAGAATATGATCATAAAAGAAGACAAGATGCGAAAATAGAGAATGATGAAGAAGCTACTTTTGGATTCCCAATTCTAGATACTAGGACAATTCTTGGAGAAGAGGTAAAAATTAAGAATATTCCACCTTCGGTTTCACCAAATTTCTATGGAATTTCTTCTGAAGATCCCAATTCATTCATGTTTGAATTTGACATCTTATGTCGTACTTATGGTTATATTGATGATACAAATAAGCTGCGTCTTTTTCTTTCTACTCTTAAAGAAGTGTCATTAAAATGGTTTATGGGATTAAGAGAACACATTATAACTTCTTGGGAGAACATGAGGAAAATTTTTCTTAAGAAATATCAACCCTATTGTAGGCCTAGAGATTCAAAGGAAGATATTTTTAGGATGTCTCAACAAGAAGATGAGAGTTTTGAAGAATACTTAGAATGATTTCTTTACAATTTACAAAAATCCAAACAACATTCTCTAAATCCTGATACCATTAGAACAATTTTTCTCAAAGGAATACGAGATGAGGATCTTGATATTCTCAATGTGATAGGTAAAGGAGATATTTCATACTTACCATTCGATGAAATTTTTGAATTATGTCAAAAGTATTCTAGAGGTAGAGCCAAAACAGGAAAAAGAGATATAACTTCAAGAGCTTCTAAATCAACAACAGGAGTAACAAGAGCAGAAATAGGGAGTTTGTTAGAAAAATTTAAAACTGATCTTTTGAGAACCTTAGGAACACAATTTGATGTATTGAAAGAAAAGAAGAAACAAGAAGAAGAAGAACAAATACTATCAATCTTTTGTGCTAAGTGTAGGAAGAAGCATCCTTTATGAGAATGTCCTTTGGATAATATACATGTTTGTGGACTTTGTACAAAAAATCATGTTATAGACAATTGTCCAACATTAAAAGAGTTGCAAGCAAGCCAATTAGAAGAAACTCAAGGATTTTATTATATGGCACCAAGAAGAGCTTGGAAACACGTTTTGCAGGTATATATCAACAATTTCTTCAACAAATTCCCAAGAATTTTCAGTATCAAAATTCATGGAATACTCCTATGCCATGGCAGGTTTGGCCTCCTCAGCAAAACCAAAACAAACATTCACAAAGTTGGCGAGGATATGATTATGGAACCTAACCTCCCCATTAATTCTACCCTCAACAACCATATCAACAACAATATCAACAACCATATCATCAACAATCATTTCCATATCAACAATTCCACGAATCCCCTCAATCAAATCCATTCACACAACAATCAATGCCTGCACTAACTCAAACTCAATAGCTTCATCTACTTTTTAACCAACCACCACCCAGACCAACTCAATTACCAGCTCGGCTAGTATCAAATCTGAGTAATAGAGTGGAAAGGCCAGCCTATAATGTGGAAGAAACAACATTATTTCCTACATGTTCTATTCTTCATATTCAAGACATTCACTTGAGGTCTGGGAAAATTCTACAAAAAGATTCTCCACCAATCATAGAAGAACAAATTGAAGAAGGAGAACAATCTGAAAAATCTAATCCAAGGAACCAAATTCAGAAAAGTAAAACTATTATGATTCAAACACCACCTTTCCCAAAAAGGTTAGTGGGTCAGAAAACTTGAATTTCTCTTCATGAATTTGATATTATAGATGAATTAAAGAATTCGTATGTCAAAATTCCTTTGTTGCAATCTATCAAAGATATTCCAATCTATACAAAAACAATAAAGGAATATGTATTAAGAAAACTGGTAGAAAGAAAAGAGATCCACCCACAATTCAAGTCATTGGAAAATTGGCTAGTCTCATGTTTGCAAAAACAATAATTGAAAGGTATATTGATCCTAGGATACCTATGGTTACCATTTCAATTAATAATTTTTCAATTCCTAAAACTTTAATTGATCTAGGAGTTTTTTAAATGTCATGACAACAAAAACTATGAAGTATTTAAAATTGCCAAATATCCAACCTACTACTACAATTTTAGAACTAGAAAATAGATCTAAAGTTGTACCGTAAGGAATACTTAAAGACATCATTGTTTCTTCGGATTCATGGGAGTATCTTGTAGACTTTCTGATCTTGAAACCAAAAACAAATATAGGAGATCATCCTTTAATTCTTGGTAGACCATGGTTAGCCACAGCAGATTCCTTCATTGGATGCAGATCAGGAAGCATGATCATAGCACATGGAGATGAAAGGAAACATATCACACTCTATCCTCCTACTCAATCTCTTTCTTTACTATCATGGCCTAATGACCAACAGGAAGAAACTCTACCTATTTTAAACATTAATCAAACCTTCAATTTTAGAGAAGAAGAAGAAAATGAAGATTTAATAAACCTTTTTATCTCAGATTAGAAGCTACGAATAACACAATATGAAGCTACAAATCATCTTCTAAATCAATGTTTTTAGGAAAATTGTACTATTCAACCCTTGCAGAATTCATTTGAAACCATTTTTCCTATCAACTCAATTACCAATTCTCAAATAAAAACCATTGAAATCAATCTTGGAAAGAATTTAAATATTGGTAATAATCTACAATCATCACAAGAACAACGGGTAATTGCATTTTTACAAAAATATTCAAAATGTGTTGCCTGGGACTATACAGATATGCAAGGTGAAACATTCAAACCAGTAAGACAACCACAAAGAAGAATGAAGCCAATGATGAAGGAGATAGTGAAATAGGAATTGCAAAACTATTACAGGTAGGATTTATCTACCCTATCTCTGATAGTCAATGGGTTTCTCCCTTAGTTGTGGTACCAAAGAAAAATGGAAAATGGAGAATATATGTAGACTATAGGGAACTGAACAAGGCAACATTGAAAGATCATTTCCCACTACCATTCATTGATCAAGTACTAGACTCATTAGCAGGAAAAAGGTTCTTTTCATTTCTTGATGGATTTAGTGGTTATAACCAGATCAAGAGAGCATTGGAGGATCAGGATAAACCTACATTTACTTGTCCATGGGGTACATATGCTTACAATGTTTTACCTTTTGGATTATGTAATGCACTTGCTACATTTCAAAGAGCAGTCCTAGCTGTCTTTGCAGATATTATACATGAATGTGTTGAAGTCTACATGGATAATTTCACTATTTATGGAAGTACATTTGATGATTGTTTAAACAACCTTGAAAGTTTTATAAAGAGATACATAGAGACAAACTTATCCCTTAGCAATGAGAAATGTTTTATGATGTTAACTGAGGGGATAATATTGGGACACCACATTTCCTCTTCTATAATTAAGGTAGATATAGCAAAGATACAAGTCAATGTAAACTTAATGCCACCAAAAACACAGAAAGAAGTAATAAGTTTCTTGGGTTATGTTCGCTACTACAAAAGATTCAATGAAAACTTCAGTAAAATAGCTTTACCCTTGTTCAAATTACTCACAAAAGACATTGAGTTTCAATGGACTACAAATTGTCAAAATACATTTGAAAAATTGAAAGAAAAATTGTCTATAGCACCCATTCTTAGAGGACCAATTGGTCATTGCCATTCCACATATCCACTAATGCATCAGGCACTAGTGGAGGAATTAGAGGACCCCTGAAGATCTCATGAGAAATGAAGGTCTCCCAACGGATGTTAAGGAGACTGAGATGATGAAGCACAATGATCTTGATCAGGGAATAATGATAAAGGTTTCTCATCTGCTGAGGGTAAGGATTCCTTTGGACAATAAAAGCCATCTTCTCAATACTCCTGAACAAGTAATAAGGGATGTTTAACATCCTCACTCTGGTAAAATGCATGAGGAGCCTGATATGATAAGTATACAGCCTGGA
>APFE030516070.1:0-36778 GCA_000404065.3 Pinus taeda
GCCACACTTTTCATGAAGGTCCGTGATTTCACAATCACATTTTCTACAAAAATCTTCGAATCATATACAATTGATCTTGTTCGAGAAACACTATTTTTCTATAAAATACCATTAATATATTATTATTCTATAAAATACTATTAATATATTATTTTTCTATCAAACAAGCAGTGGGACTATTATTATTATGGGTTCTTATCTGTAAATGAAAGTGTTAAGAAAATATAATCTTTTTGATAAACAAAATATAAATAAGTAAACTCACACCACCAAATTTACGAAAAAAGTAAATGGAAAAATAACTGGGAAAATATTAACAACCTTTTTATTACTAACAAGAATAATTACAAGCACTTTAGCGAGCTCAACTCTCCATTGCTCAATGTTGAATACTAAATGAACTCAATCTTATATAATAGAAGAATTCCCCAATATATTTGAGGAGAAATTTTTGTTACAAATGAAATCAATCTTATATACCAGAAGAATTTATGGTTGAGGAGAATCCTTTGTTACAATCAAAGATTTCATTACATAGTAGAAGTCTCACTCACATTGAGACGAGACTAATTTTTTTTAGAAAAATACAACCCTATAATATTTCCACTCACATTTGAATATTTTCATTCATTCTGAGTTATAGTTGGAATCATACTTAATAATCTCTCACTCACACTTAAATATTTGCATTTATTTTTTAACTATATTCGGATTCACACTTAACAATCTCAACCAAATTTCTCATCACCTTTGTATCACACTTGTTCAGTGTATTTTCCCCAACTCTACCTGCCCATGATCTACTACTTGGAAAATAAAATGATATCAAAAATCAATATGCATTATTTTAGAATGATATGCTAGGTTTTTTGCTAAGTGAAGACCGCTTTGACTACCACAATGCAACACATATTTGTCTTGTTTTATTTTCAACTCTTCTAGAAAGTGTTGCATTCATTTGCATCTATTTACAAGTTTTTGTTGTAGTGATATATTCTACCTCTATTGTGGAGGGAGCTACTATCTTTTGCAATTTGGACACCCAATATCTTCTGCAATTTGGACACCCAAGACATTGTTACACTCGCAAAAGTATATAAATAAGTAGTGGTGAACTTTATACTATCGACATCTCCAGCCATATTCGCATCTGCATACCTTCAAGTTTGGAATTATTGTTACCCAAACATAAACAATAATTACTAGTACCCTTGAGATACCTTAAAATCCACTTCACTTGTTGGGAATGTTGTTTTTCTGTATTTACAAGAAACTTGCCTACAATTCCTATTGAATTTGCAATATCTGATCAGGTACATGCCATGGCATACATTAGGCTACCAATTGTTGAAGCATAAGGAGTCCTTCTCGTTTACTCTTTCTCCTTATCATAACAAGGACATAACTCAACATTGAGTTTGGTGTTACATGCAAGGGGTTTATCAACTAGATTGGCATCCTTCATATTGAACATGTCTAATACCTTTTCGATATATTTTTCTTGTGATTGACACAACTTTTTTTCATTCCATCGCATATGATTCCCATGTCTAGTATTTCTTGTAGTGGACCCAAATCTTTCATTGCAAATTTGCTGCCCAAATCCTTCTTCAACTTGTTGATCATGTTCTTATCATATCCAACAATTAACATGTCATCAATATACACTAATAATAAATGTGCACTTCATATCTCTTGATGTAAACACAATGATCGACCTCTAATATTTTAAAACCATGTTCCAACATAAATGAATCAAACTCTTACAACATTGACGCGGTGCATGTTTTCGTCCATAAAGGCTCTTTTTCAAAACTAATTCTCTTTACCTTTTTCATTGAATCCGTCTGGTTTCTCTTGTTGAAAAGTGTAACTAGGTTCAGTCCTCATAATGAGATGTGCAAATGTGATTTTATGTAATTGATGTAAAGAATAAAAATAAAATTATTTTTGTAATGCTTGTCCCATGGGTTTCATGAGCAAGGAATTTTATTTTTAGTAATGCCTCCCATTGAGAGCCGTTATGATTGGTCATAAAGTAAAAAAGAGTCTATGTCATGTATGAAGGACCCTTTTTGAGCATGTTACATTTTTGTATGAGTTATTAAATGTATAGAAAAGCCCTCCAAGACCAGGCAAAGTCACCTCCTTCAAATTGGCTTCAAGAAGAATAATATTATCTTCACCAAAGGACACGTCATCTCATCTACATGTGAAGTCAACTTATTATCATGGCAAAAAACTATAAATATGCTACTCGGCCTCATTTCAGAGCAAGGATTTTCAGTCAAGGTCTAAAGTTAGTAAGTGGTGCAAAGGTCACCCGAAGGGAGCCTTATAGTAAGTGAAAAGAAGGGAAGGAAGAACAAAGTCCCTAGAATTGTTTTGAGTTTTTTTTTAGGGTTGAAGTTATCCACATGTGCGAGGAATATTTGTTGTTCAAACTGCAGAAAAAAATCAAAGTATCATAGTTAGATTTGAGGACAACTCAAAGAGAAAGTAAAGGTGATACTCAAGCCAGTTCAAGGGGAAGAAGTTTTCTTCTAGGCAAAGGGAAAACAAGGGTCTATGTTGGTCCATCTACATGAACCAGGGTTTTTGATCCAGTACCAAGAGTTGCAAGTATGTCCCTAGGAACCGAGACTTAGAGAGATAGCCGAGAAGGAGGAAGAATCGTGAAGTGTGTCTATTTTTGACATACGGAAGAAGGAAATCATCAAAGAAACTTTGTGTCTTGGTCTTGGAGAGGAAAATAGGTCAAGGTTCTTGGTCTTGGTATTCCTCTCAAGTGGGAGAGGTTTTGGCCCTAGCTGATAGCCTATATTCTGTTCCTCTTATCTCTTGTCTCTTTATGGTTTATGCATTAGTAGTTGTTTGATGAAGAATAACACTATAATAAGATATGTAAAATAATATCCTAATCTAAGAAGTAGAAAAAATTCACAAGCAGTTATCAATATAAGAAAAATTACCTAATTTCAATGCCCTAGATTTCTCAACATGGTATCAGAGCTAAGGTGACTAAATCAAGGAAGGACATCTTATCAAGGGACACTAAAGAATCAAATTTCAAGGAATTAATCAATGTCAATATCATCTTAATGTCAAGACCTATAAAAAAAAAGCATCATAATCCTAGATCAAAGAAGTCTACAAATAAGTATTAGGATCATCATCAAGAAAAGAAGGCCAAAACCATACATATACTCAAGTTGAATAGATCTATGAATCAAGGTAAGCTTGAAGTTTATTCATCCAAGAAAATCACTTAAAGATCAATATCATATTATCATCAATCAAAGAAGAATTCCTGGGATCTACTCTCAATCACTTTGAACTTGAAATGTTTTGAAGACTATTCATCCAAAGAAATCTATATCAATAGGCGATGCCATCAAGACTCTAAGGAGATCTATCTCTCATTGAAACAATATTCCTACCATTGAAGACATCATCAAGAAGTCATCATTGATCTTCAGCAACAAGACTTCGCCATCAAAGGATCCTAATGGATCTCCCTCTCTGTGAGATCAAGAATCATTATTGAAGAAAACAATCTTCATCAAGGAGAAGTTTTCTATTCTCTATATCATCATCAAAAACAAGGAAGCAACAAGGATAAGAAGAATTCTATCAAGTAAGTACATCTATGTCCACATCTAAATCTGCCAAAATGTCTTTTTGTAAGTAAATCAACAAATTGTTTAGGGCTTCAAACTATCTTGCATGGAAGAAAATAAGAGATTTGGATCTCATTGAAAATGAGGTGATGGAACATGTCAAAGGGTCTTTCAAAAAATCAAGAAAGGAAGATGCTCAAGCTCTTGAAAATTATATGAAAGGGGAAGTTAGGTCTCAAAGGATTCTTATAGAATCCATCAAGTATCCCCTCATCCCATATGCATCAAAACTTGAAACTTAAAATGAAATCTATGAAAAATTGGTAGAGTTGTATTCTGTAAGCATTGCTGGAGAAGTCATCTCATTAATGAAAGAAATATACATGCTAAAGATTTCAAGGGAAGATGGAATAGCCTCATATTTCATGAGGATATCTGAAATCTAGTATCAACTACAAGATCTAGGAGAAGTCATGTCTGATAAAGAAATTACTACAGTTGTACTAAATACACTACTGGAGGACTGGGGTAACTTTATTTCAAGTATTTATGGGAAGAAATAAGCTACTCCATTCTAGGATCTATGGTCACTGTGAAATATTGAATAATATAGACTAAAGGGAAAATATGATGTGGGAGTAGCTGAGCAAAATCAAGCTTATGCTACGATGACAAGAAGAAAGGGAAATTTGGAAATTCTAGTTCTTGGAAAAAGAAAAGGGACATGTATAAGATTCAATGCTATGGGTGTCAATAATATGGTAACTACAAAAGAGATTGTCCTAGGATGAAGTCAGATTATAATAAAAGAGGAAGAGAAGAAGCTCATATCACTGAAGAAGTAGAGGAAGCTTAAAAGAAGAATTCCAAGAAAGAGGAAGGAAGAGATCTCTACTATGACTGAGATAGTTTTCCTCACCTAAGTTCTTCTCAAGTTCCTAAGTATTCTATTGCAAGATATGGCTATCATGATTGACTAAAATGAAGGGATGCATCACGGCATCTTAGAAGCATTAAAAGAAAGAGCTCGTAACATCAACATAAAAAAGCATTGCAGTCAACTATGGAAAGATAAAGCTCTTGGAAACTTCATTTTTAACATAGGTGGCACTCATGGGAAAGAAAGAAAAAGGTCATATAATACAAGTCTCATCATAGATTTGTCAAAAGGAAACATCTGATGTATGGGGATACTCTAGATCCTCAATATTCTCTGATGGAATCTTCATCAAAAGGTTCATTGATCAAGAGAGGAAGCAAGTGTTTTATCAAGAATTCTAAACTTGTGGAATTCATGGGATGATGGTATGATGACATAAAATGAGAAACATATCAAGGGATTGAATCTTCTTCAATCAAGGAAGCTATTGCATGAAGACTGGATGACCCAAAGGAAAATGAGGTATGTATGGTTATATTCAATATTGAAAAGTCATGTCATATGGCTACAGGTAACATGAATCAATGATCTATCTTGAGAGCATGATCAAAAGGAAAAAGGATCTCCTCCTCAGAAAGGATGCAAGAAGGCATGAGTCACACATTGTCTATATGAAATAAACATAATATGTCCTCATATGTAATATGATGTGGTTGAAAACAACTGGAGGAATTCTGATTGGAAATTCCTAGGAAGGAAAGGTGTGAAGAAAGGAAGGAAGAGATTGTGGGATATGAAACCATGGAAAAACGTCATCAACATCAAAATACCAAGAAGATTTGACAAGGATATCACCATGAAATATATCAAGACTTTGATGGAGTCTGAAAAAGAAAGAGACCCTTGACAATATATATCTTTGGGATATTTATTGATATGTATGGAGGATACTGATGCAAACTAGAATATGTCATGAAGATAGACCATCACAAAGGTAATTTTGATTTAAGTGTTCATTTCTTATTTTTGAACAAATATCTATATGGGCTTATGAAGGGTTGCCGAGGTAAGAGCTATGGATATCTTCCACCACCAATGCCCATTTAGTAGGATGAAAGATCCTTAAGGAAACATGGCATGAACAAGGAATCATGGCATGAAGAAAGGACATACATGGGTTGAAGGATCACTTTCTAATTATGATATGACTAACTCATAAATGAAAATTATAGATGGTATGTTCCCTATAAATAAGTCACAGACATGAAGTCTCTCAAATAACGAAAAGAAGTTCATGACATCGCAAGGAGGAGTACTTCAAGCAGTTGGTTGCCCCATCATCGCCACCAGAGGAGCTGTTGTAGTTCCCTAATTAAGAGGGATCCTAGAAACAAGTTTATCACTTGGAAGAAACTTGGAAGCAAAATTATTAGGCCAAGAGGTACCTTAGATACATTCCTCCGTAGAAAAGATTCCATTCCTTTATTAGAATAGATATGTCCTCCCTAGTTAAGAGAGAGCGATAGACACATCATTCTTGTCCTCACTTGGGAAGACAAAATGGAGGATTGGGTAAACATCTGGCATCTAATGTTCTTTGAGGATGATTTAGGGCATCCAAGATAATAGTAGTCGTAAAGGACCAATATTCTTTGAGGACTGGGAATCCATGATAAGAATAGTCCTGATGGAACACACCCTAAGAATGCGAGTGGGGTATATTCTGAGGGGGGCCACAATGAGGGTATCTATACATCATCGGTATCTCCGGCATTGTGCTCAGATCTCGTGGATATATAGAGCTATTAGTCAAAGCCTTGCTATGTGATAATTCTGGTTGATATGATGTTATGCAGATGGGTTATCAATCTCACTCTTCTTATGAGAAATTCCTTAGATTGAGAATGACAAAGTACTGTTATGAATACCTCCCTAGTTAAGAAGGAGTCTTGAAAAGTGTAACTAGGTTTGCTATTCATAATGGCATGTGTAAATGTGATTTTATATAATTGAGGTAAAGAAGAAAAATAAAATTATTTTTGTAATGCTTAGCTCATGGGTTTCATAAGCAAGGAATTTTATTTTTAGTAATGTATCCCATTGTCAGCCCTTAGGATTGGCCATAAATTAAAAAAGAGTCAATGTCATGTCTAAAGGAACCTTCTTGGGCATGTTACATTTTTGTATGAGCTATTAAATATATAAAAAGGCCCTCCAAGACCAAGCAAATTCATCTCCTTCAAGTCAGCTTCAAAAATAATAATAATATCTTCACCAAATGACACGTCGGTTCATCTACATGTCAAGTCGACTTATTATCATGGAAAAAAACTATAAATATGCCACTCAACCTCATTTCAAAGCAAAGGATTTTGGTCAAGGTCTGAAGTTAGTAAGAGGTGTGAAGGTCAGCGAAAAGAAGGGAAGGAAGAAGGAATTCCCTAGCATTGTTTCAACTCTTTTTTGAGGGCTGAAGTTATCCACACGTGCGAGGAATATTTGTTGTTCAAAATGTAGAAAGAAACCGAAGTATCATAATCATATTTGAGGACAATTCAAGGAGAAAGTAAAGGTGATACTCAATCTGAGTTCAAGGAGAAGAAGTTTGCTTCTAGACCAAGGGAAAACAAGGGTCTATGTTGGTCCATCTACATAGGGTTTCTGATCTAGGATCAAAATTTTCAGGCCTATCGCTAGGAACCAAGACTCAGAGAGATAATCGAGAACGAGGAATAATCATGAAGTGTGTCTATTGTTGATGTTATGTTCCTATACCAATAGGAGTCATAATTTTTGAATAGCTAAGGTCAAATCTGTAATATGTACATACCTTTGCTTCCTGCAAATGTTTTCCATATTCAAAAAAATAAAATAAAATAAAATAAAAATAAAAAAATGTAAAGAGGGTATGTCCTAAAAGAAAAATCAAAGGACAAAAAGAGAAAAAAAGTTTAAAAAATGAAAAAATGAACCCCAAGAAAGAAAAAGACCATGAAAGTGTGCAAGAAAAAATGCCACTACTATTTACTTTTGATGCAGAATAAAATATTGCGTGCAGCTTGTTACCTTTTCCACAATCCATGGATGGTCAAAATGTTTAAACTTGGTTATTTCATGTTTTCAATTTTATTCTTAGAGATAGAAAATAAAATCTGACCAAACTGTTTAATCTTGGCAAATAAGTTGATAGGTAGAGTAAATAAAAGGAGCTTAAGAGTTTAATCTGAGCCCTTGGATGTAATAAGGTTAGACTTAGATAGATTACTCTTGTAAAAGAAAAAAAAATGTTTTGATAAGGGTTTTCCAGCTTAAGTGCACCCTAATAAAGAGAAGTAAAAATGGTAGGATGAGTAGGTGGGTAAGTAGTTGAATGGTTGCAGAATTGTGATGATTGATTAGATAAGATCATATCATTCACCTTCATCATCAAATTTCTAAGTATGGATGAAATTGAGCATTTACCAAAGTACACAAAGTCGATTGATTAACCTTCCTCATTCATTACATTTTTCACTTAACTAATTTCCAATGAAAGTCTTAAAGTACCTAAAATCTTAAGTTAAAGGGGCTCAGAGTATTTCTCTGACTTCCAGAGGGACCGGACCCTCGACCCAATAACTTATAGGTCCTAATTACTAAAAATCCTCTCATAAGCATTCACCCCCTTCAAATTCACTCATATTCCCAAATAAACTTACTTTTCCCTAATAAACCCCTTTCTCTAATGATAAAACCTTAGAAAAGTAATCACCTCCCATGTAAGAACTCCACTTTACAAAAAACCCACAAATATACGTTCAGCCTAAGTTTTTATGTTTTTTATGTGAAAAGAAAAAACAAATTGCAAAGAATTCATTTTATACTTAGTGCTAAAACATTCTCCGCCTTCGTTCATATTAACTGGTAACTTTATTTATATTAAACTCCCAAGAAAATAACCCTTTTCCCTATGTATTTATTAAAAACCCCTTAATATTAATATCCCGTCCTAAAAGTTTGAAACATAAACTTTATTAATATCATGAATGATTAATTGGTTAATTAGTCGATCAATGATTAATTAATAACCAAAACCCTCTGCCAAATAAAAGAGATTAATTAACCAATTTGCGGTTAATTAATAATCGACCTCCACCAATGAAATCACCCCTGACACACTTAATCCACCATAATCCGTGATTAATTAATCCCACCACGCTTAAACCTCCGTCGGACCCCTCCATTAAACCTCATGTCAAATCCCCGCCCCGATCACTGTATGATTAGGCCCCATTTGATTTAACGGTTGATGATCATATCAGGCGGCCTCTGAAGGCCGACCTTTACCCGCCCAATATGGGTTGTTTCACCTTTCACCCCACTGCTATGTGGCACCCAATGAGTGGCATCTGGTGGCCTCCCCTCGAAACCACTCCAACCCAAAAGTGGTGTGATCTAAACCCACTTACTGCCTCCCGCTAGACGACAAAACGTCTCATACCCTGTTTAACTCCAAACGTACCTTTCCCATGTACCTGCCAAAACAGTTGAATTTGCAAATAAAACTAAAAAAAACTCATTGTTTTTAGTTTTATCATGAAAAACACTGCTCAGAGCTCCATGCAAGCACCAGAGTATGTGTAATTGTCAACCCACGTCCAACTGCCAACCTGCTGAAGTTGCTAAACTTCCACACCACCCTTCAGTCATGTATGCTTCCTGCAAACCATGCACAGTTGCCCATCAATCCGTTCAAAGCTGAAATCAAGTATTTACCCAAAATCACTGAGAAACCCTATTTAATTCCCCAATTACTCAATTGCTTTAAGTTATTAAGTGATTAAGTAAAACAATTGCCCAACCACTCCAAACCATTCTGAATTAAACCAATTTTCCCCCAATTTGACTGAAAACCTTTCACTCTCATCCTTGAATCCACAAGAACCAAGGATGGCTACTCTAGTTGCATTAAATTTCCTACCAATTTCTACTCTCCATAGGGACTTAGACCATCTCCCATTGGCAGACAAAGACTTTCAAATCAAAGATACCTCTGTCCAAGAATCCCCATTGAAGATATACTGCAGGTAGAGAGACCAGTACTTAAACCACGCAGACAAAATAGCTCTTTGGGAATCAGGTTTGCCCAAGTACCAATTCCCTAGAGTTCATATCTTCCCTGAGATTGTCCACTATTTCCATATGAACTACAGTCCCAGCCAAAGAGCAGTGATGACTCCTAACCATACTGTATTATTTACCATCATTGTTGAATCCACCAATTAAATGCTGCAGTTGCAACTAGGGCAAAACTTGACCCGCCTTTCTGTTAGAGACTTGCTTAATAGATTCCCTAAAATCACCTCCATCAAACTTGCTCAGTTATTCCAGACCTTCATTAGGCAAGAACAATACATTCCAAAGCACCCTCCCCCATACATGTGGACCATATTCTCTGAACTTAGCCAAGACATCATAGCAATGATATCCAGTGTGTTAGGCCAGACTACAGGTGAATTTTTTGATGAGATTATTATAACCTTCATGTCCATTTACACTCCTGGGCAACCCCCTACCATCATGTTTGACTATGCTAAGTTCATTGCAGATAATATACATGATCAATTCATGAGAATGGACAATGAAAGAGTATTCAAATATTCATCAATTTTATATCATCTTTTCCTGTATTATCAAGCTGATAAATTCCCATTTACACTCCAAAAGCTTGATACCAGAGGCAACCCTAGATCAGTAGCCTTCTTGATTTCATTAATCCATCAATATGACTATCCATAAACTTATACAGATTTCATAGATCTCTTTGTGCACCCAGTGGCAACTATGTTGTTAGGAAGTCCTCCCCCCAGAATCAATGCAGATATCAAGAGGGTCCTACAATTGTCCAAACAATATAGAGTGGAAGATTGGTACTTGTACCAAAATCACACTGAAATCAGGATATATGGTTGTGAATTAGCACCCTACAAACTTCTAATATACCTCCCCATGAGATTGTTTGCTCTGGAGTACTAGAGGGAAATGATTAATTCAGATGAGGTACATTTTGTGAAGGCTAAGAAGAAAGCTCAACTAATAATTAAAGACCATCTTGGCCCCTTTATATGCAATAGTAGGGAAGTTGGAAAGGAAGCAGAAGAAATCCTTCAAAGGCTGAAACCGAAACAAAGTTTCATATGGAGATATGACCCTTTAGATTTCATCTACAATAGAAGACAAAAGAACAAATTATCTCCCTATATCCACCACAGAATTCCTGAAATAGAGCAGTATGCAAATCAACTAGAATGGGTGGAGAACACTTTAGTAGACCGAGATAGCACAAAAGTTGTTGTCAATAATGTTTTGATTGATCTAGAAAGAAGACTTGATGAAGATTCCTTTGTACAAGTGCTAGGGGAATCCCAATCCCAAAGGGAAACACAAGAACACAGTGAGCAACTAGCAGAAGAAGGACCTCAAGAGCAATAAGAATCAGAGCAACCGGACATATCAGAAGAGCTGGCTCAGCCAGAACACATCATGAGTAATCCTCCTATTGTACAGACTCCTTTAAACGAGGAGAAGAATCCCAAAAGATATAGAGAGGATGCCACTCCTTCTAGCAGACCTGTTGCACAGACTTATGTCAAGAGGCAAAGGTTAAATCAATTTTTAGAACAAGAGTTCACAGAGGAAACAACTAGAACCACAGGTACAGAAAGAGAAGAAAGCAGGTAGACCACTCCTTCTGGAGGTACACAAGAACCTTCCATTTCACAGGCTCAAATGCTAGAGAGACAACAGAGCGTGGAAGTATCCTCATTCAGGGCTCAACTGGCCAGAACCAGGACATTAGAGAGAAATACAAAGAAATAAAGGCCGGAAACGAAAGATTGAAGGCCCAAAGCCATGCACAATACCTTAAAATGGCTCCCACTAATCAAACAAGGCTAATGTCAGCCTTTGATGTAAAAGAAGGTAAGATGCAAATGACTTTCATGAAGCCTACCACATAGCAGCCCAGGTCTATAACAGATTACTTGAAGACAGATTTTGAGGTGTTGGCGAAGGATATACATCCTATCGACCAAATATAATTACACAAACAAACAGGGGAAATGGTTTATTCCACATTGACCAACAAGGCCATTGCAGCACATCAACTCCAAAATTCGTTGAATAATATATCAACACAATTCCAGTTAGAGAAGGCCTCTTCATAGGCCAAGGATACCGGGATAAATTCCTTAGAGGACTTAATCATAGAGTTGGGGCATGATCCCAAGGATGTAAAGGCTGCAAAAAAGCTAATCAAAAATAAAAATGATGACATAGTTGCATTGAAAAAGCATCTCAAAATTCCTCCTCTGCATCATCCACAAACAGATGAAGTATTAGAAACTCGAAAGGAAGAGGAGCTTATGGACTTAGTCCTTAAGTTGAATGATCAATTAAAAGAAACAAAGAAAGAGTTGGATAACTTGATTCAGTCTAGACAGAGTGAGTTGGCCACCACTCCACAAACTGTCATTCCTACAGACTCTACAACAGTGCCCTCCACATTGGCTACTTCCTTAGCACCAACAGTTCCACCAGCTACAACAATTCCAATCACAGGTACATCTACAAGCGTAGGGACATCCACAGAAAAGACATCTGAATTGGTAAAATCCATGGAGGAAATTACCATCCAGGCTACTGAGCTCAAAAAGCTTAGAGAAAAAGTGTCAAGTTTGGAAACTAATTGCAAACTTGCACAAATACAACAAAATGAAGAAGCTCAGAAGAATTAAAGAATGGGAAAAAGGATAAAAGTCCTTGAAAAGCACTTGACATTACAATAGCCACTAGGAGATATAAAGGAAATGCTTTGGGCCAACATCATTGACTCTATCAATGATGTTTGGCCATCTATTCAAGTAATATTTTAGCAAATTGAACTAGTGAAAGTGGCCACCAAAGTAATTCACAAGACAATAGAAGAGTTGGGAGACAAGCCTGAAGAGGCCAATCAATTGATAGCTCTCTTGAATAGCAAGAATAGGTACCAGCTGGATGAATTGGGCATAGAAGATAGGACAAGGACCATCATAGAAATCAAGAAGATTCTTACTAAAAGGAACCTTATGCTCAATCTTGAGAAAAAATTCCAAAGCATCCAAGCTGATATTGATAGATTTATGACAAAGTTTGGTATTTTAAGGGAAAAAGGACTCCCCATTCCTATGGTAATCCATGAAAATATTATGACCCAAGATGATTACACTTAAAGACTAAACAAGTTGGCCAACAGGCAAGCTAGTACTTCAGGGGTAAAAGCTCTACCCACGAGAAAGGTATTGTATGGTAATCTGGAAAATCTTTTTTCCCTAGAGCATGAAATAAAACACCTGTTCGTCAAAAAGCCAAATTTTTCCTAGTACACTGAAGCTGATGAGATATATAGAAAGATGCTAAAGATGAAATTACCTGAAGGTGAATGGTGGATGAAAATAACAGATTTACTATAAAGTTATTGTTGCAAATCTACATGGTAGCCAAGTAAAACAGATAAAACAAAGTCAAAATGTAGCAGGTAAAGAGTATCAGTAGATTGAAGACAAAAAGTGATTCTAACACACAACTATAAAGCAACTGAAAGAGCCAAATTCGAATTACAATAGCTAGCACAATCACAATAAAAAGGACAGCAAGAAGGCAGTTCTCCATCTGTCTCTATCTTCATGCTTGAAGATATTTTTGTTTTCCTAGAATAATTCTCATATTGTTATGAGATAGTTTGTAACATTTTTTGTATAAATACTTCACATTTTGAAGTAATTAGGGTGGACTAAAATACATTTCTGTAGATATTTTATATCAAGCTAAGGAGCTATTGGATTCAAGACTAGATTGGTTTTGCTGGGTCATGAAATAAAGCTAAATACATTTCACTAGATTCTTGTGCACAATTGGAACCAAATAAGTATTATCTCTTCATGTTTAATTATTGTTTTCTCGTCATGTTATAAATATTCACATGTTTTTTCTATGAAATCTGAATAGTAAACAAGGAAGAATATCTCATAATTAGCTTTAATGCTCTCTGTTTTGACTATTTACTTTCTCATTGTTTTCTGCTAAACTATCTTGGTCTAGGAATTCTTAATTGCTCCCTTACTTCCATAGTTTCCCCCTTTAGGTCCATAATAAAGGATTCTTAGTTGCCCTTTGCTACTAATCTCCTTCTATTCTTCATCTTGATCCCGGTTTAAGGATTCTTCATTGCCCTTTTACCCTGGTTAGGACTACCTCATCCATTTGAACCTGTAGATTTGCTTTTTGATGTGCTAGCCTTCCCTGTGAGCTCCTCCTTTAGTAATTGATCTGATCCAGTTAAGCCACTCTTTGATTGACTCCATAGCACAATGGCCTGAATACTTGTTCTGCCCATCTGTTTTCTTAATTCTATCACCCAATCAAAACCAAAACATCATGAGCACTAAGAACTAGCCTGAATCCTACTCAAAACAAAGTTAAATTATAAAGTGAGAGCACTCTATGGACTTAGGTTGGCTAGAACTCGAGTCTAAAAGATTAGGTTTGTGGTTACCTCAGATTATTCCTTCTTTCGTAACTTCTAGGGAAGACTTCCGAGTGATAACATAGTGGCGACCACACAGGGGAACTCAAACCTCCAGTCTTAATAAACCTTTGAGAAATTCAAATTTTTATTTTCAAGCCTCTTAAAGGGTTTATTAGAATTTATTTCAAAAATTCATAGAAAAAAGAAAATAATTAGAAAAGGCTTGAAATCTGGCTTCAAGGAGAACTCACTATACAAGGGCCAACCCCGATCCAAATCCTCCCCTGTATTTAACAATCCCAACCTTATTTCGAGAATAATTAGAAGACAAGAAAGTTCAGTAAGCCCAAGACCTTTATTTAGATCCAATTCCTGCCCTAATGAGTGGTTGTTCATAGAAGACCTCCCTTTTGACGAGTATTTTAACCTTTCCCTATTTAGAACCAAGTTTGAGAGTGCACTTGAGGACACAGTTCCAGATCTAGAATTTACAGCAGAACTTGAAGTCCAAAGGGAAAACTTGTCAATTAATCAGTACCTTCTGAATTCCCCTCATTCATCCCTTACCACTGATAGGATCCCTGAACTTTCTGAGACAGCTTCAACATCTTTCAGTTCACCATCATTTCCTCACATTTCTGAAGTTCATTCCTCATCTCCATTCATACCTTCGCTTCCCCATCAGCCTATCACTACCCATCAAATACCTGTTACCCTTGTTACCCCAAATCCCCCTATTACCCCAAATCCCCCAGTTATCCGAACTCCTACTCTCAATCCTGTCCAACTTAGAGTTATGGCACTCAAATATGCCCCTCTTGTGATGCCTTCTCCTCAAGGTGTCTTACCACCAGACTATCAGAGTAAAATTGTCCTATTTGATGGCACTGGATCTTACATAGCACAACAACACACAAGAAAAATGACAGTTATTTTGAACTACATGAAATTGACATAGGAGATGTCCAAATGAGAATTTTTTCCCAAACTCTAGCTGGAGATGTAAGAACATGGTTTAGATCTCTACCTAATAGTAGTATAGATAGTTTAGAATTTTTTTACCAGTAATTTTGAAATAGGTGGGAGAAGAAAAAGAACCCTCTTCAAATTCTTTCTGAATTTGAAAACCTCAAGAGGGGACCAAACAAAACCATTCAGGACAATTATACTAGATTTAACAATGTATATAATGCAATACCACTAGACCTTAGGCGGCTTAGCCCTGATAAATTTTCCAGATGGGTTTGACACTGACATGGCTTTTCAACTTAGAGAAAGGAATCCCCCTACACTAGAAGATAGGCAAAGTGTAGCAGTTAGTGTAGAAGCTAATCTGCTATCCAAGAGAGCTAGGGTTAGAAACAAAAGGAGAGCACCCTTGAAAGATGAAACTTCACCCTTTGATAAAACAATAGATGCTTTAGCTAAAGGAATGGAAAAATTGATGGATAGGATAGAAATCATTGAAAGGAAACCTCACTGGAATAACCAACAGGCACCTCCAGTAAGGAATCCAAACTTCAGGAAGAACCAGAACCAAAATACTGGTAAAAATGGGCCTGATCAGAACATTAGACCTCCTTTCCAAGAGAACTATGCTGAAACTTCCCATCAAGATGACCCTGAGCTAGACACCCAAACTAACTTAATGAGGTTAGATGACGAGGAAACGGTATTTCTAACTCGGGATGACCAAGAATTATACATGCTTCAGCAGTTACATACCCAAACTAGAGAATCTTTCGACTACAAGCAAGGGCATGATTCTACTATCTTCGAAGTGCATGAACAATACAATTTGAGGAGCAAAAAGAACTCTGATATTCTGGACCAAAACAAGAAAGAAGTACCTAATCAGCCTAAGAAAGTGAAAGTTGCTTCAATTACAAAAACTCTACAAATCCTTTCTAGATCAAATCAGAACCCTCCCAGCCCCACCATTGAATATGTAACCAATGTCCAACCTTCTAATGAGAAACCTTCCATTTTAGTTCCCCTCAAGAAAACAGTGGAACAGTCTCCAGAAATTATATTATAAAATCCAATTAAAAAGACTCCAAACATTGAAAAAGAAGAAAAAACTACTCCAAACCCTGTTGCTAAGATTTCGAATGTTCAAACAGACAAATCCCCTTTGCCTTTCAATTTGGGAGCAGAGGTGGTCAAACTTAAAATCTCGATCCCTTTAACAGAACTGGTTAAACATGAAACTTACAGATCTCAAATAAGTAAATCTTTAAACTTCATTGAGAACGAAGACTCTATTAACTTATTTGATGATCAACCTGAGTTAATTTTCGGTCCTGATGCCGATGGAAAACTAGTGGAAGGAGGGATACCACCCTTCTACATTAACCTTAACATCCACGATTAAATCCTACATAATTCCATGCTAGACTCTGGGGCTTCACACAATCTTATGCCTAAATCTGTTATGGAGAAGCTAAACTTGGATATCACTAGGCCTTACAAGGACCTGTTTTCATTTGATTCATGCCAAGTTAAGTGCCTAGGACTTATAAAAGACCTGTGTGTTTCCCTAGTGCAGTAACCTGCTAAGACCATTCTTATGGACATAGTTGTTGCTGATATACCACCTAAATATAGCATGCTGTTGTCTAGATCGTGGGGTGCCAAACTCCAGGGATCTCTGCAACTTGACATGTTGTATGCTACCATATCAGTCTTTGGACATCCTAAAAAATTGTATAGATAGACTCTGATGAAGTATGTAGTGAGTACCCAAGAGAGACTTCAAAACTTTCCTATATATTCAATGCATTATGATATTGGTTATTTCATTCTTTACAATGCTAAATCTAACCAAGAAAACACTTCAGACAACATTATTGCAGAACCAAAAGAAATTACAGTAGCAAAAGACAATCAAAGTATCCAAATTCAAGAGATTTCAGATAATAAAGATAACCCAAATACCTTAGTCAAAGAAGATTTTGTTCCCCCATACAGTAAGAATTATGAACATGAAATTCTATGGCATCTTGAATTCGATGAGTCAGTAAACAAACTAGGTGCAGGAGTAGGAGTATGGATTTACAACTTAGAAAATGATCATTCATAGGGTCATGCCTACAGATTGAACTTTAAATGTACAAACAACATGGCCGAGTACGAAGCACTTCTGTTAGGTCTCAAATTGGTCAAAAGGTTAGGAGCCATAAGAGTCTCTATTATGGGAGATTATGAGTTGGTAATAAAAAAAATTAATGCTGTTTATATGACTAGGGATCCTAGGTTAGGATTTTATAGGGGAAAAGTTGTAGAAATACTAAATACTTTTTTAGAAACCAAGCTTGCCGTTATTCCAAGAAAACACAATATGCAAGCTCACAGTTTAGCTATGTTTGTTAGTATTTGCAAGTTTCCATTTCAACCTAACCATCAGTACACTGCTGAGGTTAGGTACAAACCTGCTATTCCTGACAACTTAAAGAACTGGAAAGTGTTCAATAATGATCAACAAATTAACAATTTTTTAAATTTAGATGATGAATTTGTTAATAGAAACATAGACACAAACATAACATTAGATTTTGATTACACTCATAAAGTAGAAATTAACAAAGTAGAAGATGAAAGGATAGATAGATTCCATCCCACAAAGTTTACATAATCAGATATTCGAAACCTAAAACAAATTGAAACTGATGAAGCAATCGATGAAGAATCTGAAGTCATCAGTCTTAAACATAATTTTTTTCCCAAAGGATTAACTCCTTTGGAGGACTTGTTTGATTCAAACGATGTCCCTAAAAAGCCAAAAATGGAACCCTTAAAATCAGACATTGAGGAGTGTAACATAGGCTCTGAAGAAGATCCCAAAATGATAAAACTTTCAAAGTCTTTACCTCCCAATGAAAAAATGAAATGCATAGAACTGTTAAAGGAATTCCAAGATGTTTTTGCTTGGAATTATGAGGACATTGAGTCCTATGATACCAGCATAATAAAACACACCATTCCCTTAAAAGAAAACCAAAAGATTTTTAGACATAAGCTTAGAAAGATTAACCCCATTCTATTGCCTTCTATTGAGAAAGAGATCAAAAGAATGTACGAAGCTAATATCATTGCACCAATTAGATTCTCAGATTGGGTTTCTAATTTGGTACCTACAAGAAAACTGGTGAAATTAGACTGTGTGTTGACCTTAGGAATCTAAATAAAGTTTCACTCAAAGATAACTACCCTCTTCCTAAAATGGATCACATATTACAGAGGGTAGTAGGTTCAACCAGAATCTCACTGCTAGATGGGTTTTCTGGTTATAACTAGATTTTAGTCCACCCAGATGATCAGGCAAAAACTGCATTCACTACTCCATGGGGCATTTTCATGTATGTGAAAATGCCTTTTGGGTTAAAAAACGCAGGGGCCACCTTTCAAAGAGCAATGGACATAGCCTTTCCTAAGGAAATCCATGACTTCCTGGTAATATACCTAGTTGATATCATGGTATTCTCTAAATCAAATCAGCAACACCTGGATCATCTCAGGCAGGTCTTCACCAAGTGTAGGAAGTATGGAATTTCTATGAATCTTAAAAAATATTTATTTGGGTTGGAAGAGGGAAAATTACTATGCCACGTAATATTTGGATCGACCCAACAAGAATTGAAGCCATTTTGTAGATACCACATCCTAGACATCAGAGAACTACAAGCACTTTTAGGTAAAATAAATTGTTTGAGAAGATTTATCTCTAACTTAGTTGAACTAATTAGATTATTAAACAACATGTTAAAGAAATATTTGACTATTAAATGGACTCTAGAGGCTAAAAGTCTTTCGAATATATAAAGCTATCCTTAACACAAACACCAGTTCTCATCAGTCCAATGTTTGAAAGGGATTTAATCATATTTTCTTTCGCCTCAGAACATACCATTGCTGCAGTCCTACTGCAAAAAAATGATCAGGGTTTTGAACAACCAATAGCCTTCTTTAGCAAAGCCCTAAGAGATGCACCTTTAAAGTATAATATAATGGAAAAGCAAGCTTTTTCTCTAGTCAAAGCTATTAAATATTTTAGAGTTTATATCTTGTATTCTCATATAGTAGCTTATGTTCCCAATGTTGTAGTCAAAGACATCCTAACCCAGGATGGACCAGATGGAAAGAGAGGGAAGTGGATAGCTACCATATTAGAATATGACTTAGAAATTAAACCTACAAAATTGATCAAAGGCCAAGGTTTAGCCAAGCTCATGGCTGCATCGAACTGTCAGGTCCTAGACATAAATTTCATTGCAGAATTGGATAATGAAGAGGAGATGGCGACTCCACAGATCAGTCAGGCCTTTAGTGACTCACCATGGTATGCTGACATTATATACATTCTACAAAATCTTCAAGCTCCTCCTCAGTTATCCAGGACTAAAAGTAGGTTCTTAAAAATGAAATCTTTGAAGTTTTGCATAATTGACAATGCTTTATTTTGGAAAAATCATGAAGGCATCCTGCTTAATTGTTTGTTAAAGGAAGAATCTGACAAAATGTTACAGGATTTTCATGTAGGTGACTGTGGGGGACATCTTTACTAGAAGACCACGGCTGATAAGATCTTAAGAGATGGTTTTTACTGGCCCACTCTATTTTCTGATGTAAAGAAATTTGTAACCTCATGTCACAAATGTCAAATTTTTGAAGGAAAAAGAAAATTATTACCATTACCTATGAAACCAATATCTACTGAAGTACCATTTCAACAGTGGGGTCTTGACTTCATTGGTGAAATTCATCCCCCTTCCTCTGCCCAACATAGATGGATCTTGATTGCCACAGATTATTTTACAAAGTGGATAGAAGTTATACCCTCAAGACAAGCTATTGATACTGTCATAATAGGTTTCCTTAAGGCCAACATTCTGTGCAGATTCGGTTTCCCAACCAAAATCATCACAGACAATGCAGCAGCTTTTAGATCAAAGAGAATGATTGATTTCAACAAAAAATATCATATAACCCTGGGTCACTCCACAACCTACTATCCCCAAGGAAATGGACTAACAGAATCTTCTAACAAGAGCTTAGTAAATATCATCAAAAAACTATTGGAAGATAACAAGAAAACCTGGAACAAGAAGCTAGTAAATGCCTTGTGGGAAAATAGGCTGACCACAAAGAAATCCATTGGTACCAGTCCTTATCAGCTAGTCTATGGAATCGAGGTTGTTTTCCCATCTTCCTTGGGAACACCAGTGATGAAATTGCTCCAAGAAGCACAGGTTGAGCCAAATGATATTCAAAGGAGGATAAACCAGATAATTCACTTACTGCAAACTAGGGAAGAAGTGTATATCAGATCCCAAGTTGTGCAGGAGAGAATCAAGAATATTTTGACAAAAGGACCAAGGCAGAATATTTCTACGTAGGAGATAAAGTTTTGAAATGGGACTCAAGAAGGGAGGATAAATTAAACATGGGAAGTTCGACTTCCTATGGAAAGGCCCTTACATCATTTATGCTTTTAGGGGTAATAATGCTTTTTTCCTCAAAGAATTGGATGGTGCGGAAGTAGAAGGAGGACCAGTTCATGGTCGAATGCTTAAGCACTATATAGATCCCAGACACTGATTTCACTAATCACTTGTACATATTTTATTCTTCAAAAAAGTTTAGTTTTGATTGGATGGTAATTTTGGAGTTGAAGTCTGAAGAGAAGGCCCTAAGCTTCAAAAGTTTCACTGTCATAAATATAAATAAAGTAGCAAAGTAAAAGGGAAAAGTTGCAGACTAAAATCACAGTAATTCAGAAGGCCATTGATCTACTAGTTCTTGACATTTCACTAGGAAATGCCATCCCCAAGTGGAGCCACTGTTATGTTCATATACCAATAGGAGTCATAATTTTTGAATAGCTGAGGTCAAATATGTAATATGTACATACCTTTGCTTTCTGCAAATTTTTTCCATATTCAAAAAAATAAAATCAAAAAAATAAAAAAATGCAAAGAGGGTATGTCCTAAAACAAAAATCAAAGGACAAAAAGAGGAAAAAAGGTAAAAAAAATGATGAAAAAATGAACCCCAAGAAAGAAAAGACCATGAAAGTGTGCAAGAAAAAATGCCACTACTATTTACTTTTGATGCAGAATAAAAGATTGTGTGCATCTTGTTACCTTTGCCACAATCCATGGATGTTCAAAATGTTTAAAATTGGCTATTTCATGTTTTCAATTTTATGCTTAGAGATAGAGAATAAAATCTAACCAAACTGTTTAATCTTGGCAGATAAGTAGATAGGTAGAGTAAATAAAAGGAGCTCAACAGTTTAATCTAAGCCCTTGGATGTAATAAGGTTAGACTTAGATCGATTACTCTTGTAACAGAAAAGAAAATGTTTTGATAAAGGTTTGCCAGCTTAAGTGCACCCTAATAAAGAGGAGTAAATATGGTAGGATGAGTAGGTAGGTAAGTAGTTGAATGGTTGCAGAATTGTGAAGATTGATTAGATAAGATCATATCATTCACCTTCATCATCAAATTTATAAGTATGGATGAAATTGAGCATTTACCAAAGTACACAAAGTCGATTAATTAACCTCCCTCATTCATTACATTTTTCACTTAACTAATTTCTAAGGAAAGTCTTAAAGTACCTAAAATCTTAAGTTAAAGGGGCTAAGAGAATTTCTCTAACTTCTGGAGGGATCGGACCCTTGACCCAATAACTTATAGGTCCTAAGTACTAAAATTTCCCTCATAAGCATTCACCCCCTTCAAATTCACTCATATTCCCAAATAAACTTACTTTTTCCTAATAAACCCCTTTCTCTAAGGATAAAACCTTAGAAAATTAATCACCTCCCATGTAAAAACCCCTTTTTACAAAAAACCCACAAATATACACTTAGCCTAATTTTTTATGTTTTCTATGTGAAAAGCAAAAACAAATTGCAAAGAATTCATTTTATACTTAGCGCGAAAACATTCTCCGCCTTCGTTCATATTAACTGGTAACTTTATTTATATTAAACTCCCGAGAAAATAACCCTTTTCCCTATGTATTTATTAAAAATCCCTTATTATTAATATCCCATCCTAAAAGTTTGAAACATAAACTTTATTAATATCATGAATGATTAATGGGTTAATTAGTCGATCAACGATTAATTAATAACCAAAACCCTCTACCGAATAAAAGAGATTAATTAACCAATATATGGTTAATTAATAATCGGCCTCCACTAACAAAATCACCCCCGACGCCCTTAATCCGCCATAATCCATGATTAATTAATCCTGCCACGCTTAAACCTCCGCCAGACCCCTCCATTAAACCTCATGTCAAATCCTCGCCTCGATCACTATACGATCAGGCCCGATTTTATCCGACAGTTGACGATCATATTGGGCAGCCTCCATAGGCCGACCTTAACCTGCCGGATAAGGGTGGTTTCACTTTTCACCCTGCTGCTACATGGCGCCCAATGAGTGGCATCAGGCGGCCTCCCCTTGAAACCACTCCAGCCCAAAAGCAGTGTGATCTAAACCCGCTTACCGCCTCCCGCTAGATGAAAAAACGTCTCATCCCCCACTTAAATCCAAACGTACCTTTCATGTGTACCCACCAAAATAGCTAACTTTGCAAATAAAACTAAAAAAACTCATTGTTTTTAGTTTTATCGTGAAAAAGATTGCTCAGACCTCGATGCAAGCACTAGTGTACGTGCAATCGTCAACCCATGTCCAACTGCCAACTTGCTGAAGCTGCTAAACTTCCATACCACCCTTCAGTCACGTACGCTTCCTGCAAACTGTGCACAGTCACCCATCAATCCGTTCAGAGCCAAAACCGGGTATTTACCCAAAATCACTAAGAAACCCTATTTAATTCCCAAACCTTTACTCAATTGATTTAAGTTATTAAGCAATTAAGTAAAACAATTGCCCAACAACTCCAAACCATTATGAATTAAACCAATTTTCCCCCAATTTGACTAAAAACCTTTCGCCCCAGTCCTTGAATCCACAAGAACCAAGGATGGCTGCTCCAGTTGCATTGAATGTCCTACCAATTTCTACTCACCACAGGGACTTAGACCATCTCGCGTTGGCAGACAAAGACTTTCAAATCAAAGATACCTCTGTCCAAGAATCCCCACAGAAGTTATACTACAGGTACAGAGACTAGTACTTAAATCATGCAGACAAAATAGGTCTTTGGGAATCAAGTTTGGCCAAGTACCAATTCCCTAGAGTTCATATCTTCCCTGAGATTGTCCACTATTTCCATATGAACTACAGTCCCAACCAAAACACAGTGATGACTCCTGACCATACTGTATTATTTAACATCATTGTTGAATCCATCAATGAAATGCTGCAGTTTCAACCAGGTCAAAATCTGACCCCCCTTTCTATTGGAGACCTGCTTAACAGATTCCCTACAATCACCTTCATCAAACTTGCTCAGTTATTCCAGACCTTCAATAGGGAAGAACAATACATTCCAAAGGACCCTCCCCCATACATGTGGACCATATTCTCTGAACTTGGCCGAGACATCATAGCAATGATATCCAATGTGTTAGGCTAGACTACAAGTGAATTTGTTTATGAGATTATTATAGCCTTCATGTCCATTTACACTCCTGGACAACCCCCTGCCATCATGTTTGACTATGCTAAGTTCATTGCAGATAAGATGCATGATCAACTCATGAGAATGGACAATGAAAGAGTATTCAAATATTCATCACTTTTATATCATCTTTTCCTATATTATCAAGTTGATAAATTCCCATTTACACTCCAAAAGCTTGATACCAGAGGCAACCCTAGATCAGTAGCCTTCTTGATTTCATTAATCCATCAATATGACTCTCCATAAACTTATACATATTTCATAGATCTCTTTGTGCACCCAGTGGCAACTATGTTGTTAGGAAGTCCTCCCCCCAGAATCAATGCAGATATCAGGAGGGTCCTACAGTTGTCCAAACAATATAGAGTGGGAGATTGGTACTTGTACCAAAATCACACTGAAATTAGGATATATGGTTGTGAATTAGCACCCTACAAACTGCTAAGATACCTCCCCATGAGATTGTTTGCTTTGGAGTACTAGAGGGAAATGATTAATTCAGATGAGGTACATTTTGTGAAGGCTAAGAAGAAAGCTCAACTAAGAATTAAAGACCATCTTGGCCCCTTTATATGCAATAGTAGGGAAGTTGGAAAGGAAGCAGAAGAAATCCTTCAAAGGCTGAAACTGAAACAAAGTTTCATATGGAGATATGACTCTTTAGTTTTCATCTACAATAGAAGACAAAAGAACAAATTATCTCCCTATATCCACCACAGAATTCCTGAAATAGAATAGTATGCAAATCAACTAGAATGTGTGGAGAACACTTTAGTAGACCGATATAACACAGAAGTTGTTGTCAATAATGTGTTGATTGATCTATAAAGAAGACTTGATGAAGATTCCTTTGTACAGGTGCCAGGAGAATCCCAATCACAAAGGGAAAGACAGGAACACAGTGAGAAACTAACAAAAGAAGGACCTCAAGAGGAAGAAGAATCAGAGCAACCAGACATATCAAAAGAGCTAGCTCAGCTAGAACACATCATGAGTAATCCTCCTATTGTACAGTCTCCTCTAAATAAGGAGAAGAATCCCAAAAGATATAGAGAGGAGGCCACTCCTTCTAGCAGACCTATTGCATAGACTTATGTCAAGAGGCAAAGGTTAAATCCTTTTTTAGAACAAGAGTTCACAGAGGAAACAACTGGAACCACGGGTACAGAAAGAGTAGAAAGCAGGCAGACCACTCCCTTTGGAGGTACACAAGAGCCTTCCACTTCACAGGCTCAAATGCTAGAGAGGCAACAGAGTGTGGAAGTATCCTCATTCAGAGCTCCAACTAGCTAGAACCATGACAGTAGAGAGAAAAACAAAGAAATCAAGGCCAGAAATGAAAGATTGAAGGCCCAAAGCTATCCACAATACCTTAAAATGGCTCCCACTAATCAAACAAGGCTAATGTCAGCCTTTGATGTAAAAGAAGGTAAGATGCAAATGACTTTCATGAAGCCTACCACACAGTAGCCCAGGTCTATAGCAGATTACTTGAAGACAGATTTTGAGGTGTTGGCGAAGGATATGCATCCTATCGACCAAATAGAATTACACAAACAAACTAGGGAAATGGTTTATTGCACATTGACCAGCAAGGTCATTGCAACACATCAACTCCAAAATTCGCTGAATAATATATCAGCACAATTCTAGTTAGAAAAGGCCTCTTCACAGGCAAAGGATACCAGGATAAAGTCCTTAGAGGACTTAATCATAGAGTTGGGGCATGATCCCAAGGATGTAAAGGCTACAAAAAAGCTAATCAAAAAGAAAAATGATGACATAGCTGCATTGAAAAAGCAGCTCAAAATTCCTCCTCTGCATCATCCACAAACAACAGAAGTATTAGAAACTCGGAAGGAAGAGGAGCTTATGGACTTAGTCCTTAAGTTGAATGATCAACTAAAAGAAACAGAGAAAGAGTTGGATAACTTGATTCAGTCTAGAAAGAGTGAGTTGGCCACCACTCCAGAGACTGTCATTCCTACAGTCTCTATAGCAGTGCCCTCCACATTGGCTGCCTCCTTAGCACCAACAGTTCCACCAGCTACAGCTATGTTAATCACAGGTACATCTACAAGTGCAGGGACATCCACAGAAAAGACAGCTGAATTGGTAAAATCCATGGAGAAAATGACCATCCAGGCTACTAAGCTCAAAAATCTTAGAGAAAAAGTGTGAAGTTTTGAAACTGATTGCAAACTTGTACAAATACAATAGAAGGAAGAAGCTCAAAAGAATCAAAGAATGGGAGAAAGGATAAAAGTTCTTGAAAAGGACTTGACATTGCAATAGCCACTAGGAAATATAAAGGAAATGCTTTGGGCCAACATCATTGACTCTATCAATGATGTTTGGCCATCTATTCAAGTAATGTTTGAGCAAACTGAACTGGTGAAAGTGGCCACCGAAGCAATTCACAAGATAATAGAAGAGCTGGGACACAAGCGTGAAGAGGCAAACCAATTGATAGCACTCTTGAGCAACAACAATAGATACCAGCTGGATGAACTGGGCATAGAAGATAGGATAGGGACCATCATATAAATCAAGAAGATTCTTACTAAAAGGAACCTTATCCTCAATCTTGAGAAAAAATGCCAAAGCATCCAAGCTGATATTAATAGATTTATGACAAAGTTTGGTATTTTAAAGGAAAAAGGACTCCCCAATCCTATGGTAATCCATGACAAGCTTATGACCCAAGATGATTACTTTGAAAGACTAAACAAGTTGGCCAACAACCAAGCTAGTACTTCATGGATAAAAGCTCTACGCATGGGAAAAGTATTGTATGATAATCTGGAAAATCTGTTTTTCCTAGAGCATGAGATAAAGCACCTATTCGTCAACAAGCCAAATTTTGCCAAGTACACTGAAGCTGATGAGATATATAAAAAGATGCTAAAAACGAAATTACCTGAAGGTGAATGGTGGATGAAATTAACAGATTTACTATAAATTTACTACAGTAAATCTATATGGTAGCCAGGTAAAACAGATAAAATAGAGTCAAAGTGTAGCAGGTAAAGAGTATCAGTAGATTGAAGACATCAAGTGATTCCAGCACATAGCTATAAAGCAACTGAAAGAGCCAAATTCGAATTACCATAGCCAGCACAATCAAAATAAAAGGGACAACAAGAAGGAAGTTCTCTATCTGTCTCTATCTTCATGCTTGAAGATATTTTTGGTTTCCTAGAATAATTCTCATATTGTTATGAGATATTTTGTAACATTTTTTGTATAAATACTTCACATTTTGAAGTAATTAGGGTGGATTAAAATACATTTCTGTAGACATTTTATATCAAGCTAAGGAGCTATTGTATTTAAGACTGGACTGGTTTTGCTGGGTCATGAAATAAAGCTAAAGAGATTTCACTGGATTCTTGTGCACAGTTGGAACCAAGTAAGTATTACCTCTTCATGTTTAATTATTATTTTCTCATCATGTTATAAATATTCACATGTTTTCTCTATGAAATATGAATAGTAAAAAAGGAATGATATCTCAGAATTAGCTTTAATGGTCTCTGTTTTGACTGTTTACTTTCTCATTGCTTTCTACTAAACTATCTTGGTCTGGGAATTCTTAATTGCTACCTTACTTCCGTAGTTCCCCCCTTAGGTCCATAGTAAAGGATTCTTAGTTTCCCTTTCCTACTGATCTCCTTCTGTTCTTCATCTTGATCCTGGTTTAAGGATTCTTCGTTGCCCTTTTACCTTGGTTAGGACTACCTCATCCATTTGAACTTGCAAATTTGCTTTTTGCTGTGCTAGCCTTCCCTGTGAACTCCTCCTTTAGTAATTGATCTGATCCAGTTAAGCCACTCTTTGATTGACTCCATAGCCCAATGGCTTGAATACTTGTTCTACCAATCTGTTTTCTTAAGTCCACCACCCAATCAAAACCAAAACATCATGAGCACTAATAACTATCCTGAAATCCTAATCAAAACAAAGTTAAATTATAAAGAGAGAGCCCTCTTTGGACTTAGGTTGGCAAGAACTTGAGTCTAAAAATCTAGGCTTGTGGTTACCTCAGATTATTCCTTCTTTTATAACTTCTAGGGAAGACTTATGAGTGATAACTGTTGACACAAGGAAGAAATAACTCATCAAAGAAACTTTATGACTTGGTCTTGGAGAGGAAAATAGGTTAAGGGTTTTGGTCTTGGTATTTTTCACTTGGAATCTCTATAAGAAGAAGAATTTGTTCATGTTTTCCTCTCAGGTGGGAAAGGTTTTAGCCATAGATGATAGCCTATATTTTGTGTCTCTTGTCTCTTTATGGTTTATGCATTGGTAGTTTCTTGATGAAGAATAACACTATAATAACGTAAGTAAAAGAAGATCCTAATCTAAGAAGTAAAAATCATTCACAAGCAGTTATTAATAGAAGAGAAATTACCTAATTGTTATGCCCTAAATTTCTCAACAGCTACGTTGGCTTGAGGGGGCCTGACCCAAGTTGAGAGTTGTTCGTGCCAACCAACAAAAACCTAATTGCTAGCCCTTTCCGCAACAACCCGCGTAGCGAAGGCTGCAGTCTCACCCAAAGCAGTATCAGGGGATGGTAGAACCAGGTTTCTGCATCCAGGGACGTGATAAACGGTTTTTAAGTCTAGGCATCTCAGATTTGCCTTCGCGCAAATCGGTATCTTCCTAGGGCTTTCTATTGTAACTCAAGTAAAAGGGCTTCAAGACCTTTGCAAAGGTCTATGATCAGTCTTTGCGGACCCTAAACAAGTAGATTATCCACTTTTGCGCATCAATGAATAACCCTAGATCTGCCTTTCACACAGATCTATTCAATTCATCAGAAATTATAACAAAAATAATATGTAACTTCATGAACAGAGATAATTACTTAAAACACATATAAATAAGATAGATTTAATAGTTTCGCACAACATTCATACATTATAAATTTTTCTATACATCATACTCTATGTAGGTAGGTGAAATTTCTGTTATTTTCCATTCAGTAATATGGAAGTTAAGTCTAGGATAACTACAAGTTTCACATATAATCAAGTCCATATACTTATTCTACGTCAGCTTTTGCTTCCGTGTATATTTTAAAAGATTAAAATAGAAGAAAAAAACGAGGCATGCTAAACTTGGTATTATAAACTAGGTTTTAAATTCGATGCGTATTCAGAAGATTAAAAATAAATGAGCGACAAAATTTAACCTAAGCAAGATTGATAATAATGCACGGTAATTATTCAAAACGAGTCTATATTCAATTCCAACATTTAGATTACAAACTTCTCCACCCTGTGCACTCAGCTACAAGGGTTTGCGCACTCAACTGCGGACTTACCAAGGCCTCCTGTGCACTCAGTTGTAGGAGCCTACCCCTTCTCGCCTAAGTACAGGAAGCAGATCCTTCCTGCATTAACACTTGCCTAAAACAACAAAAACCATTCAAAATTCACAATTCTTTATTCCAAGTTATCTTTAAAACTATATTGACTCAACTATTTATAGCTTTCTTCCATACAATACCATGGTCCACGGACCATGGGAGACTCTTAAAACTGACTCAAAACAAGGGGCTACAACCCCTTTGACTCCTATCTAGCTTTGTGCTCCACATCCACATATCGCAGAGACTTTATATTCTTTACAAAAAACTTTTACAAAATTGGGTTAAACTGACCCTAGGGAATCTAACCCAATAGGCCCCCAACAAAAATATGGTGACTTACCCTCGAGTCACTTAGCTGGCACCTTGATATTGCAGAAAAGGCCACCCAACTCAACCTGTAGTGCTGCGACCTCAACAGAGCTCTGCATTGCTGCCTGATGTACTTCCTCAACCAATTTATCTTTATGGTTTATGCATTAGTAGTTGCTTGATGAAGAATAACACTATAATAGCGTAAGTAAAAGAATATCCTAATCTAAGAAGTAAAACTCATTCACAAGAAGTTATCAATAGAAGAGAAATTACCTAATTGTTATGCCCTAAATTTCTCAACAGCTCTAATAAATATCCTCCTTCAAATCTCCATGAAGGAAGGGTGTCTTGACATCTAGTTGTTCACATTCCAAATCTAAAGAAAAAACAATAACAAGAATAACTCTTATGGATGACATCTTAACAATAGGAGAAAATATTTTAGTAAAATCAATACCTTCTTTTCATGCAAACCCTTTTACCACCAAGCTTACATCATATCTTTCTTTCTTCTCTTCACTCTCATGTTGAATCATGTATACCTTTTTCTTATGTAGGATGCTTCTTATTTTTGGAGGCTTTACTAATTCCCAAGTTTTTTTTCTAGTAGAGATTCCATTCATTTCTTCCACTCCTTTTTAGTTTCCACTTTGAAAGCTTCTTGAAAACATTCAGGTTCACCTTCATCAGTAGTAAAATATAATCTAAGGCTGGATACTTTTGTGAAGGTTTATGAGTCTTGATAGACCTGCAAACCAAATGTGTTCGTGTGTTTTTAGGTTGGAATTCTTGCAAGGTTTTCCACACATTTTCTTCTTATTATTGTGCATCATTGCCCACTTTTTTTCCATCCCATTCTTGAATTTTCTGCCCATGTTATTGCATTGGTGGGATATTTGAAAGCATGTTAACAATTTTCTTTACCTCTATATAACTTGTAGACCTTTTAATAAATTATAACTAATTAAATATAATATCCAAGCTTCTAATAGCTTTATTTTTAATTAGATGCCAAAGATAATACCGAAACCCACCATCCACATATCCCAAAAAAATGCACCTGATGGATTTATAATCTAACTTAGTTCTATTCTCTCTGGGAATGTGCATAAATGATTTTCATCCAAAAAATTCAAGTGAGAATAATGCACCTTCTTACCACTCTAAAATTCTTTAGTAATGCCACCATACAAGGCTATAGTAGGTGATCGATTTATAGGGTAACAAGCTATCCTTGTTGTTTTTTCCCAAAAGTGCTTTTACAATCCAGAGTTGGAAAAAATACTCCTCACCTTCTCCATGAAGGTATGGTTCATTCTTTCTGCAGCACCATTCTTTGGAGGAGTACTAGGGATAATATTTTCATGCTTATTTTGAACCTATTGCAATAATCCTTTAATGCATTTGAGAAATATTCACCACCATTATATATCCTTTAACACTTCAATAGTTTCTCAGACCCTCTTTCAACAACAACATCAAATTTTTGAAATATATCAAACACCTCACCTATGCTTTTCATGGAATATGCCTAAACCTTCCTATATGCATCATCTATGAATGTGACAAAATATGAGGCTCCTCCTAAAAACATAATATTGGTTGTCCCACACACATCAGAATATACCAATTCTAATATACGTTTTCCTTTCATGGAAACCTCTCATAAATTAAACTCTTCATTGTCCACCATATATGTAATTCTCACAAATAATAAGTTCATGGGATTTCAAACCTAGAAGAAGATTTTTTACAACAAGTATTTTAAGTCCTCTTTCACTCATGTGACCCAATTTCTTATAAATTCCTCTTTCACTCATGTGACCCAATTTCTTATTCCATATATCTATTGAGTTTCCTTCTTTTACAACAACAACCACATTCAATATTTCTGTGCTTTCCATTAATGTATACAAAGTTCCTACGTTGAGTCCTTTAGCCATGACCAATTATCGTTTAATAAATTTACATATTCCTTTTCTTTTTATGGAATATGCCCAAACCTTCCTAGATGCATCATCTATGAATGTGACAAAATATGAGGCTCTTCCTAAAGACATAATATTGATTGGCCCACACACATCAGAATATACCAATTCTAATATACTTGTTTTCCTTTCATGGAAAACTCTCATAAATTAAACTCTTAATTGTCTACCATATATGCAATTCTCACAAATATTAATTTCAAACCTAGAAGAATATTTTTTCTAGCAAGGATTTTAAGTCATCTTTCACTCATGTGACCCAATTTCTTATGCCATAGATCTATTGAGTTTCCTTCTTCTACAACAAGAGCCACATTCAATATTTTTTTGCTTTCCATTAATGTATACAAAGTTCCTACATTGAGTCCTTTAGCCATGACCAATTCTCCTTTAATAACTTTACATATTCCTTTGCCAAACAATGTATGGTATCCTTCACCATCTAACATCCTACTGTAAATCAAATTCACTCCAACCTTTGGCACATGGTTAAGCTATTTCAACAATAAACTGGAACCATGTTTTGTCTTTACTGTAACATCTCATACTCCTTTAATATCATATAGGATTTTATATCCCAATCGAAAATTACATAGATTATGAAATTTATAACCCAATCAAAACTTACATAGATTACCAAATTTATAAGAAATAAAATTTTCTCTAATTGGAGTAGCATGATAGGAAAATTTGGAATACAAAATCCAATCATTATTATGATCAGAGGCATAGATACATACATCTTCACAAGAAACAATGATTAATACCTCACCTTTTGATGCAACAACAATGGTTTCTTCATTGTTGTTGGTGGTCACCTTTTGCTCCTTTTCCCCTTTTGCTCCTTTTTCCATATCTACCAATTTTTTTTATGTGACCACATTTTTCGTAATGATGGAAAATTATTCTTACATTTATAAACATTGATCTACCTCTAGATTTTGAATTCCCTCATCCATCACATTTAATTTTCCTTCCACAATTAGATAAGGCTAGAACTTCTCCTCCTTGATTTTCTAAAAATGATTTGTGTTGCAATTCCTCATTTATTAAACTACAACTAAGATTATCAAACTTTAGGGTCCCTACAGGTGTTGGAGTGTTAATAGCTACTATCAAATTCTCCCAACTATCTGACGCAGGAGGTTGATGAAACTAAGGTGGTAGTCTTAAAAATAGACTATTGGCTACTTTAGAACGAATCAGATGCATTTAAGCGGATTCTGTCTATGGCTTACTTTACACTGAGGGTCCCGATTTTCACCTAAACACGTCAGTCCCACGTTGACTTTCCCTTTTAAACAGGCACTTCACTCTACGTCGTTGATCTCCTCTCTCCATATCTAACAGTCTTCACTCACCCTGATCAACAAAATAGTTTGGTTATCAATCTACACCGTTGATCTCCTCTCTCTAGATCTAACAGTCATCACTCAACTTGATAAACATAATAGTCCAGTCTTCCTCCATCGTTGATCAATGCGCACTTGATCCAATGGTTGATAGCGATATCAGGTGAGCCACTTGCACGGGGATTACCCACCCGATAAAGTGGTTTTCTCTCTCCACCCGAGTGCTACATGTCACTTTCTTAATGGAATCGGGTGACTGCCCTGTATTACCACTTACAACTTTTCCTTCTCTTGATAACCACCTTTGATGATCAAACCCGCTTTTCCAATATAACCACGTGGATTAAAGCAAACTTAAACAAAGCGCTTAATCAATTTTTTAACGCTTAATTCGAAGATTACCCGTTAACACTAAATGACCACAATTTAGTGAAAAACACATAAATACTGAGATTTACCATTAAAGTGTGAAAACAGAGAAAATATCCATTTACGTTTTAGAATGTGGATACACAGAGGTAAACGAGATTCTACACCAAGATTAACACACAGTTGCACACTGAATCAATTTATTCAATATAATAGAAGTTACAGAGTCTTGGCCCTCTCGGCTCAATTACAACGATTTATATGACCTCTATCTCAATCTCAAAACCCTATCTAACACTCAAACTCTCGCCTCTCACTCAATTCTCAATCATCTTAGCCAATCCCTTTCCATTACATTTCTTCTCTTTTATGAGTCAAATCCTATTCTAACTTCACTAACAACGCGATCTCTATTTTAATCAATCTAACAATCAAATCTCTTTTTTTATGCTCTATTACACACCTATGCTAACAACTTAGGCCTTAGTCTAAAATAAGACAATTTTCTAATTACTACAATAATGAAGTAAAGATCATTTTTGAGAGATCCAACCCTCTCTACCAAAACTGACTTTTGACTCCCGAGGAAGAAAAGAATCATCCCTCAGACTTTCAATGTTTACTCCATAATTCTACAACTCTATTGTTGTCAAATAAATAGCATCCTCCGCTGGTTGTCCTTTCCATTTGACTAGATATTGAAAACAAACCTGTCCTCTAGTTCTTTTGGATACTCTTTTTTCCAAAACAACTTCCACCTCTTTCTTAATTGTCTTTGGCATTTGTTCTTCCCAGTTCAAAGTTTGAACTTCATCTTCTATATTTTCCTCCTGTAGCATTGTCTCTATCTCTTTGTATGGATACAAATCTGCAACATTGAAGATAGGTGATATTCCAATCCCTTCTGGCAATTCAATTTCATAAGCATTAGTTTAAAACTTTCTTACAATTCTACATGGTCCTATATTTTTCATTTTTAGTTTATTGTAAGTCTTAGCAGGAAATCTTTCTTTTCTCAAATACACCATCACTAAATCTCCCACTTGGAATTCTTTCTCTCTTCTTTCCATATTAGCTCGTTGTTTGTATTTTCCACTACTTTCCTGTAATCTTCCTTTGACATCTTCTTGTAGTGTCTACATCTGCTTTGCAAACCCTTCAGCTTTTGCACTTCTTGTCTCCTATTTACCCAAAATTCTGAGCTCATACGCACCTCTTGGATTCATCCCAAAAACAATATGAAATGGACTCATTCCAGTAATTTGGTTTGGATTGTCATTATAAGAAAACTCAGTCTGAGCTAGTGCTAAATCCCACTACTTAGGATTTTGATACACTAAACTTCTCAATATGTTCCCCAAGCTTCTATTTACTACTTCGGTCTATCCAGATGTTTGAGGATGGTATGTTGAACTGAAACTAAGGTTAGCTCCTAGTTTCTTCCAAAGAGTTCTCCAGAAATGCCCTACAAACTGTGTATCTCTATTAGACACAATACTTACAGGCAATCCATGTAATCTTACCATTTCTGAAAAAAATAGATTAGCAATATGTGTTGCATCACTAGTCTTCTTACACGCAAGGAAATGTGCCATCTTGGGAAATCAATATACCACAACATAAATGGAATCATTCCCCCTTTGAGTTTTAGGTAACCCCAAAACAAAATCCATGCTAACTACATCCCATGGTTGGTCTAGTATTGGAAATGGCTGGTACAATCCTATATTCTGGCTTCTCCCATTAACATGCTAACATATCCTACACTTCTCAACAAATCTCTTAACATCAGTCTCCATCTTTGGCCAATAGTAAAAATCATTTACCTAAGCAAAGGTTTTGTCTTGTCCAAAGTGACGAGATAATCCTCTGTTTTGTTTCTCCTTTATTATGTTTTCCCTCATAGAACATTTGGGAATGCACAACTTGTTGCCTTTAAAAAATAAACCTCCTTGGATAAGATAATCTAACCATTGACTTCTATTATGAACTATTGGATATTGTACGGCTGTATAAATATCTTTGAAATCTACATCATCTTTATACATTTCAACCATTTTTTCAAATCCTACAACACCAACTTTTAATTCTTGCACAATGAAATTTACTCTCAAGTAAATCTCTGTGAAAACTCTACCCACTTCGCATGTTTCTGGTTCAATTTTGGTTGGTTGTTTATGAACTATAATGCATGATTGTCAGAATACAATATAAACTCCTTTCGTAGCAAATAATGTCTCCATTTTTTTAAGGCTTGTACAATTGCATAAAATTCTTTATCATAAGAAGAATACTTCTTCTTAGCTTCATTTAATTTCTCACTGAAGTATGCGATTGGTCTCTATTCCTGACTCAAAACTACTCCAATTGCAACTCCACTAGCATCTGGTTCAACTTGAAATACTTTTTCAAAATCAGGTAAAGCTAAAACTAGTTTCTATGTGATTTTCCTCTTCAGCAACTTAAAATTCCTGTCTGTTGATTCTGTCCACTTGAATGGCTGATTAGTCTCCTTGATTGTTTCAAGAATTGGTGCACAAATCTAACTAAAACCTCTGATAAATTTCCTATAAAAACTTGCAAGACCATGAACACTTCTTACCTCAAATATATTCCTTGGAATAGGCCAGTTCCAAATTGCTTGGACTTTCTCTGGGTCCATTTTCAATCCTTCTTTAGAAACCACATATCCCAAGTAAATTAATTCTTCTTTTATGAAACTAGATTTCTTCATATTTATCGGTGGTTTCTCTTTCTGTAGAGTTATTCAAACCAATTTAAGATGCACTAGATGTTCTTCTTTACTTCTACTAAAGACTAGAATATCATCAAGATAAACAATAACAAACTTGCATGCATATTCCTTCAAGACTTCGTTCACCAATCTCATGAACGTGATAGGTGCATTAGTGATTCCAAAAGGCATCACTAACCACTCATACAACCCACTGTTTGTTTTAAATGCAGTCTTCCATTCATCTCCTTCTCTAATTCTTATTTGATGATATCCACTCTTCAAATCTATTTTAGTAAAATACTTTGACCCACTCAAACAATCCATCAAATCATCCATGCGTGGTAAAGGAAACCTATACCTCATATTGATTTTGTTTATGGCTCTGGAATCTGTACACATACACCATTCACCTCCTTTCTTTGGAATGAGTATTGTTGGTACAACACATGGACTAATACTCTCTCTGATTAGTCCCTTATCCATCAGTTCTTGCACTTGTCTTCCAACTTCTGCATTTTCTTGAGGAGTTAATCTGTATGCTGGCTTGTTTGGAAAAATTTCTCCTGCTATTAGTGTAGGTTTTAACCCCTTACAGAAATTACCTGCATAAGAATTCTAAATCACAGGAAAAAATAAAAATGCGAGAGCATAACACATAAAACACATATACACAGAGATTTCCCACTGGATCTCAAAACCGAGACTACCAACTTTATTTTTCTTTATATTCCTTTCAATGTTACAATACATATTTATACATGCCGAAGCATCCAATACCATGGACCGAAAAACCATCGCGTCCAAAGCCATGGACTGAAAACCATAGGTAGGTTTGCCCAACCTAATATAGGGTCCAAAAAAAAATTTCTCGAGGCGCTGCCCCGAACCCCGTAGAGGGGGGCTACCTGCCCCCCTCAAACCCCCCGGACAGGGGCACCTACCATCCCCCCGCTGCGCAATCGGCGCAATGAAGGGGGGGCTCC